>WBMZ01004472.1:0-60772 GCA_013400975.1 Atrichornis clamosus | reverse complement strand
TTTTATTTTATATTTTTATTATTTTACATATTATTTTTAAAAATTATTTTCTAACTATTTAATTTTGGCATGCTGCTTCTTACTTCTTGAAGGCAATGCTCATTACTGGCAGGTTCTCACCTCTTAAACTACCAGTAAAGTTATTACAAACACTTTTCTCTTGAGTGCCAGCAGAAAGTAAGAGGGCATGAGGAGTCTCTTACCAGCACGGTCTTCCTGAGAACCTTGCTAGAACCACATGCACGTCTCTGTTTGCCAGGGGTATGTACAGGACAAGTTATCCAGAAATAAGGATCTATACCAGGATGCAGACCTTTATTGTGCAGATCCTCAGTACTTCAGCAAAACTGACCTTACCCTATTGATTTTCATTAACAAATGCCTTTCACAGAATAATTTTGCTCATAGAATAACCCTTCATGAAGTTTCCCTACATCCGTTATAAATTGCGCAAGAGTGCCCCAAAGCTGACTACAGGAAATCAGGGGTTGTTTATTTCCATTTATCTTCAGTGACTGAAGTCATGTTTTGTGTTTGCCTCTAGCATTTAGCAGGCAAGTCCTCTGAAAAATCAGATCACCACCCCAGCACGAATTTAGGAATTAAGATGAGATAAACCAAGGTCCAACAATACAAACCTGATCTTTCAGCTCGGGGATCACAACTCCTGCGGTGGGGATGGGAGAGGAAAACACCTCTGTGCTCCCAGGCATGGCCATACAGGCTCCTCTGGGGAAAACTCCCAGTACCCAGAGAGAGTTAAATTTACAAAGGACTAAAAATAGGATTATTTGTTCTGTAACAAGAATCCTTTTATTATTATTATTATTTATTTTTTTACTTTTTTTTTAACCTGTGTTTTCAATGAGCCCTGTATGTATGCTTGTAGATTCTTGCTCCTGTATTTTATTGCATTTTTCTGTCAGATAAGGCTCCAAAAGTAAGACTATCATGATCTGTAAGTGTCTCATGGGGAATTTGGACCTTAGCTGTCACAAAAGTGACACTGTTTGCACTAATTTCCCCAAATCAGCTTCATTTTTGCACTGAGTACTCTGAGTGTACATGTGCTTCTTGGTTGCTACAGTGCTTCTTGCTTAACTACTAGAAACTACTTTTAAAATCACACTTCCTTTAGAAATTTCTGTAAGCAGGACAGGGAGAAAAATTGTTAAGTCACATCTTCGTAAGTTTCAGGTCTCCTGTTAATTTTCCTTAGGGCCATATTGTCTGTTGGATCATTGTAAAACTATTTCACAATAATATGTAAAATTATTTTACCCTGATCATTGGCTGCCTTGCACACAAAGAATTTTTGGAATCCCAAAGCTTAGTTCCTCATGGTTTAAGAGATTTAGGTATTAATTCCAAATGGCATCTCACAAAGGGCCAAATTCCATCCAGTGATCAATGACTGCTCATCCATGCCAACTTTAATGTGATCTGCTCTGCTCAGCAGAGGACAGGATTTCGCAGAAGCCTCTTGTTTGATTCTGTACCCATTTGCAAAAGTAAATACTTTATGCTTCTTTTGGGCGTTATTGAAATGGCAAACAATGTTAACTGCTGCAAGGGGCACTGAAAAAGAACTTGAGATAATATTCTTACTAATAAAAAAACCCACTTTAGAATTAGCAGACAGAAGTCTTTTCTCATGAATAAAAGGTGCTATGTCTTGTAGTAGCCTGTGAGTGGGAAAAAATAACTTCTGATAACAACGTTTTTAAAGGATGATGCACTTCCTATATGTTCTTATAAAGAAAGTAGTGTAATACAAATAAGGTAATAGCTATTGATATGCTGGCTACAAAAGAAAACTCCTGTGCTTTCCAGACCTGCATTTGCAAACTGTAAGAATCTCTTCCAACCTTCTTGCAGGCTCAAATAGTACTCTGCTGGTTCCAAAAGTTTGAAGACATCTGAAAAGTTATTTCAGGCCTTGTGCCAAAAATTGCTTGAACATCTTGCAGAGATGACTTAGTTCTGAAAATATGCATGCAGATAGGCAATAGTGAACCTTCAAGATATCCTCTCCAAAGTTCTGGGCTAGAGACCTAAAGCAACAAAATCTGTTGCTTTCTTCCCTGCCTTTCCTTTCAGGATGCAGCTAATTTTTCTTGCCTGTGATTTCCCCTAGATATCCCATGGCAAAATACCACTTCCTCTTGTGTATACTAATATCAAAGAATATTATTCTGGACAAATATGGGGCATAGAAACAACCAAGAAATAATGAGGAAGTAATTTATTTTTTATTCAACCTGCATGATAAAATTCATGCTTCACTCTGAATCAACTGCTAATCAGGACTGTCCTACATACAGACACCTGAAAAATCTAATGAATAGTTACCTTTATTGATCAATTCATTTATTTACTTCAAATTCTTAAACTTGAAAGTAGCATTTATATTCTTTAGGGCAGAAAATTCATTATTTCTTCCTCCTCCCCTGGTAATATTTGCATAATTACTTGACTAAGATTTAAAGATGAAAAATTATAGCTCTACAGCCAAACATCATAAAACTGCCTTCAAAGAAGAGGCTCAGAAACACAAAGTAGTGCTATCTATTTTATTACTATTATTCTTATAAGCAAATACTGTTGGGCTCTGAGAAGCGCATTGAACTTGCACAAACAGCCCCACAGCCAGCCTCTTTTGAGAAAAAGCTGTTTTCATGCCTGTCCTTCTGTAGGAAATGCTTGGGCAGGAGTGACACTTAGAGGAGGGGAGAGACGACACACATCAGCACTTTTAAAATTAGTTTTGTATATAAATAAATATGTATATATATGTAAAAAATAAATTTTCCTGTCCATGCTGAGCCAAGGACATGGTGGGTGCCTCCCTTTGGATTTCAGCGAGTCCCCAGCACCACGTTAGAACAGGGCTTACTGAGTTTGGCTGTGGGTCCTCCTGATAACACCTCCTTAACTTTTCAGGCAACAGAGTGCTATTTCCTCTATGTACTCTTCCTCTGGGGAAGCTTGTCCTCCCAGCACACGCCAGACCCAGATTTCCTCCTGGCTGCCTCACATTCTTTATTCATAGACATTATCCAGCACCTGGAGCGGATTTCCTTCAGGGATGCAACTGCTCAATTTGGTCTCATTCCCACATCTTCCACTTGAAACACCAGCCACTGAACAATAACCCTTTCCTGTGTGTCTTTCAGTTTAACAAAAGACAGCCAATTTCTCTCTGGTCTCCTGAATGACCTCTGAAAACTTTCAAATACTCTTAGCCCAGAGACCCTTAATGTTTTGCCTTTTTTTCTGGTAAAACTCACTCACTCCCAGGTGAGGCTGAATTCCACCTCCTTGACGGTCTAACTCTTTCTCCAAAATACTGTACAATAAACAGGGTAGAAACCATTGCTCTGATAGTTTTGAAATATTTAAGGTAGCCCAGGGGTCTGCATGCTGCTGCTGAAGTCTGACCACCCTTAGAGACAACTGGGGCAAACAGTTTGCTGTGTTTGTGTGGGGCAGAGGAACTGTGGACAATCCCAGAACTGCATGAATATCAATATTATGGAGAGAGAGTCACGGGCAAGCAGAAATAGCCATGCAAGGAGCAGGTAAACTACAGGGGACAGTTCCTCACACAGAGCTCTTTAAGCCCTCTTCCCCTCCCCTGAGTAGTGGTGAAATTTCTCAAATAAAATTACTCCTCCCACCAAGAATCAATCACTGGGTTATGTTTCAACTGAAGTGTTTTTCTCTCTTTTCTGCTCCGTGCAAATCAAAGACTTGTAAGCAAATGAGAGCTGCAGCACAGCCTTGTTTCCTGCAGTACAACCAGCTCTGGCCTGCAGACTGTAGATAGTTTACAGGCTTTTGAAAGAGGCTCATTAAATCTTACTGCATGGTGTTCTCAATTAAGAGGCTGAAAGTTTTACCTGTTGGGCTGTTAACATCTACCTACTCCACCTTGATCTGGTAAGTCAAGGCACTTGTACCTACTTTCAGTCATTTTTAGGAATTTCTGAAATGCAGTGAATGTGTGTCAGTTTGAAAATTGCATGTAATTACATCGTCAGAGAAGAAAATTCTGGTTTTTACCACTTAAACTCATTTCCTCATAAAAATAAAATATCTTAATTATTTTATTACTTTATTACTCATATCTAGTAATTTCACCGAGACAGTTTAGCAGCATTATCACTTCAAGTTCACAGCTGGAAGGCCTAGGTTTCCCTAGATAAAACTGGCAGCTCTTAAAAGCTCCAGAAAGGCCAGAGGAGTATCGTGGCCTGTTCTGTGTGCAGTTCTGAGCACAGTTTAAGCAGCGTACTAAGGCACTTGGATGCATCCAGAGATGGGCAGCAAAGCCGGTGAAAGGGCCTTGAGGAGTGTCCCGTGATGAGCAGCTGAGGACTCTGGGTTTGTCCAGTTTGGAGGGACAACCTCGTTGTTCTCTACAGCTTCCTGAGGAGCTGTGGGCATGTGGAGAGGGAGCCACTGATCTCCCTGGGATCCAGTGACAGGATGGCTGGGAATGGCTCAAAGCTGCATCAGAGGAGGTTCAGGAACAGGGTTCCTAGGGAGGTACTTGATGCCCCATGCCTGATCCGTGCCTTGAAAATAATTATTTGGACACTGGCCTTAATGAAAAGTTTTAACTTTTGGTCAGATCTGGAGTGGTCAGGCAGTTGAACCAGATGATTTTTGTTGGTTCTTCCAACAGGAAGTACTATTCTATTCTATTCTATTCTATTCTATTCTATTCTATTCTATTCTATTCTATTCTATTCTGTTCTATTCTATTCTGTTCTATTCTGTTCTGTTCTGTTCTGTTCTATTCTATTCATTTTCTATTCCATTCCATTCCATTCCATTCCATTCCATTCCATTCCATTCCATTCCATTCTAAATTCTCCAGGTTTTTTTAATGTCTTGCTGGAGGAACCTGTTGATTTCACTCTTAGATATTTCTTGGGCAGGTACTATGGTTTCTTAGGTATCAGCAGAGTGGTATATTAATTACATGAACAACTTTCATGTCTGCTTTAATCTCATCTGTTTAACTCCTCATATAACTGTTGAGGTCACTCTTAGAATTACTTTATAGCTTGTCTCACATGCTCACACTCCTCTCTAGGGGGTTGCTGTACAGAGAAAATTGCAGCAGGTCTGCATCTCCCTCCCGTTTGTGAAAAGAGTAAACAAAACTGCAGCAGGGAGGAAGGAAGGGAGAAAGGAAGGGAAGTGGTTTCCCAAGGGGCCAGAGTCCTTGGCATAGAGCTTATCCCATAAATGCTTTTGGACCTATCTGCAGGAAACTCCTGGAGGGGGTCACTGCCAGAGCTGGCTGCCAAGCAGAGTTCTGGCACAGAAACTAATCCTGAACATCTGGCTAAGGTAAGAAATTAAGCACCTTGCAGAAAACAGCTCAGAGGAGTCACATTATAAATGAAAACCAAATAAAAGCAGACAGGATAAGGTGTTACATATTCCCTAAGCGTGGAAATAGACTCAGTATTGGCAGGGAACAGCAACAAGGTGCAAGATAAATTTTATGTATTTTCCTAAGTAAATATAAATGCAATTTTTTTTTTAGATTTGAGACTACTTAAGGAAAAAACACTATTCAGAGATCAGTATTTCTATGTATGCAAAACTAAACGGCAGTAATTATGCAGAAATCTTCAAAGCTCCTCTTGTCTGTTTCCACATCATTCTATATTTCTATTAATAAGTACCTACAGCTTTGAAACCAGCTTCTGTCCATTGGATTTAATAGCTAGTCTTCTACAAAACAGAATATGAAGATACAACAACTTGGAATAAGCCACATTTTTCAAAGGAATGACCTAAAATGAAGCCTTAGTGTAATATATTTTAAAAGACAATAATAAAGTATCTAAACAAACATTACACAAACTTATTTGTATAATGTGAGGTGAAAGTAAAACAGGTATCCACGATATTAAAAACACTTTCTGGAAAACTTACACTCAAACCCTTGCAAAATTAAAGAATGTTTTTCTTTAGATTTCTGATTTGTCACCCTCCAGCTTGACACTGTGGTAACACAGACCTTTCCCACGGGAACTTTTCTCTTCTTCCTTCTATGTTTTGTAAATAGAGATAAAAGCTTGGATGTTATTGAAAACTGTCTCTGGAAAGATGGACATTCTACCTGGCCTATCGGCCTAGGGGGAGGTTATGGATTGACCCAATCCGGACGCCCTTTGGAAAATCTATGTAAGTTTTAGAATTAAATAATAAATTCAGATTTTCTGCCTCACCCGAACTCGTCTGGTTCTTTCGCTCTGCCAGTGGTGCAACAGCGACATGACACCTTGGTATTTACACAGTGAGGAGCTGGCAAGAGAATTGCAAGACAAAATTGAATGACTTATTAAAAATTAATATCTGATTTGGCGTGACTGCTCTACAGGGACAGCATTTGGATGCCTGGAACCACCTGTGTCAGTTGTGGAGTTTTTATACTTTCATTTACATCAGTTTATTCTTCACTTAGATCTTCAGCACATTTTTCCTGATGGCTCATGAAAATCTTTCTGCATTTGTCTCCTTTTCTTTTAAAATGTGCCAGAGACTGTAGCTCAGAAATTCTTCCTTCAGATAATCTTAGTTTCCTCTAGTAGACTTGAGGATAATTGATACCTGCCAGGGAAGTTAAGACTGGTTTATTTATGCATTACTTAGGCAGAGAAATGGGAGTACTGCTTAAACAAGTTTTTAATTAAAGAAAAAAAAAATAAAGTGGGTCACAATAATATCTCCATAAGGACGTGAGAAAAATGAATAGGGTGACTTCCAGGAGATGTAGGAGGATTAGAAGAAAGCCATAAGGACTTTACAAGAAGATTGGGCTGCTATGTAGTTCCTGTACTTCTACACAGACATTCTGATTTTCCACCAAAATCCTGAGTCCAAAATATTTTAGATCCTCATATCCTTTTCCATAGAGAACATTAAGGCAAGTTGGTGGGGGTTCTTTATTATTTTTCTTTATAAAGAAAATAGTCCACACAACAGTTTGGTGCAGTTTTGTGTGCCATTTAAACACTACATTCCATTCTTTTCCAGTCTGTTTGTAAGAGGAAAAAGCAGCTCATGAGTTTTCCACACGCAAAAGCAACCGTAGTTGCCCAACGTCTGGAAACAGGGGAATGTGTAAGGGTATCAGGATATCAGCAACTAAAATTTCCCAAGGCTTTTTTTTCTATTTTTTTTTTTTTTTGAGCCTTTTCTTTCAGCTCCATGGTGAGGTCTCTCCTGGTGCTCCAAGAAGGAATGTTCTTCCAGGATCTATCTCACTCAGTTCTGCATGCTGAATAAAGACATTGCAGTGGTTGAAGGGTGGCAGTACAAAACTCATCAGTGGTAACTAAACAGCAAATGTAAAATAACTATAGTAAATAGCTGTACTATCCATTGGAAAAAAAAAATACCCCAAACCAAACTCCAATAACCACCTGATAGAACAAGTGAAAAATTCAGGTGGCAAACTAAAAAAGTGCAACTTCAGCAGAAAAATGAGAATACCTTTCAAAGGGATTATTTCTTAAACAAGAATGCTGATATTCTGAATCACCAAAAAGTTTTCAATTAATAAAACATTCTTTCTAGGGAAAAGTTTTCGAGATAATAGATTTTTTCTGTTTTTTTAATGATACAAAACCGTTGTTTTTCTTTGTTTCTTTAAATAACTGAAAAATAAATGTCTGCTGAAGCAAAAAAAGAAACAAAAACCTCAACAACCTAAAAGGTATCTAGACTAGCTAACTTGTATGTAGAGTCTCCTTTTATAACTTCAGATACCCATTTCTCATTTTTGTTAGTGTTTAGGTCCAGATATTTGTGATTCTAGAAATGTATTCTGCTGGGCAATATTAAATGTATCACAGCTGAGTGTTCCTCCCACAGCTCTGAGAAAGTGGCATCTTTCAGTATTGCAGATGGAGAGATGAGAAATCTCCAAATATGTCATTTCTAAACAGTGGGAAGCTCTGCTCTGCAAGAATTCCCTAGGTCTGGCAGGTCACAAGGAAGATGGGATGCATTAGGTCCAAAATCGAGAGGCCACAGCTGCTGCAAAAGTTGCCACAGGTTTCCCAGACACCTGCTGAACGTGAGGTGGTCCTAGGACACTGCAGTCATTGTCTCTGCCACATTCCCGAATCCCTGAAGCAAACTATGATGCCGACGCCCTAAGACTGGACATTCCCAGATCCACTGAAATACCACAGTGGTTTGGAAAAAGGCTTGCAGCTCTGAGGTGCTGCTGACCAGTGAGAATTAGGAACAGGAGAGGGGCACCAAATGAGCCTGTATTCTCTGCAGCCATGAATTCTCCTCCGTACATGGAAGTATTTTTTAACTATTGCCTCTGACAGGCTCTTCTGAGTCATACGATGGTCTAAGTTAAAGGGATAGGTAATGAGAGCTGTCATACTGAAGTTTTATGACTGATAAAAACCTCAGAATTTTTTTAAAACCTCATACTTGTCTTTATTATTCAGTCTACTCCTTCACCTTTACTCTGAAAAAACGTAAGGAATTCATCTTCTCTGTCACAGGAAATGTTATAATTAATATACTCATCTCCTTCTCCCATCACCTTTTTACCTTGAACTGAGTCATTCCATGCTTGCTTCAGAATTTTGGTAAACAGCAGTTAATAAGCCCAGAGGGCAAAATAACATCTTAATGAGATCATTTTCTTGGAAGGGGAAGGACAGTCTGTAAAACTGCAATTATACTTCAAATGATGCTTTCAAGATCCACTGTAAAACTGAACCGTTAATGATTTTTTCCAGTGGTACTAAAAATCACGATTTTCTAATTTGAATTTTGGATGTAAGGCAGAAATAGGTCTTTGGTTATAAAAAAGCTTTGTGTTTTCAAACGAAAGCACATCTCCCCCATTTGTTCACCATCTGCTTCTGGTGTCACAGAGGTGGCTCATTATGCTGCTGTACCTGATGGGGCGGAGGGTGATGTTTGTACCAGCAGTACTGGGTCTTTATCTGCAGTTAAGATAATGCCTTAATCACACCTGCTCATCAAAGGGCACAAACCCCAACCCTCGTGCTTGCATTTTTGTCTGTGGAACATCAGCTACCACAATCAAAGCAGACACATCTGTTCCCAGACAAAACACAGCTCAGTCACCCACTGGCACCACAGGGCTGCTCTCCCTGCAAGGATCAGCCCAGGACAGGCTGGAGTTGATTAAGTGGGAGCTGACAGAGAAAACCTCGAGCTCAGCTGCAGTGCCACACAAAAACTGGTGCTGCTTCATGCAACCTTTTTGGTACTGAAGACAAGGAAATTGCTGGTGAAACAGGAATGAAGACTGAGTGGCTCAGCATTTTGAACTGGCTTACTTTTGGAAGGACTCAGTTGAAAGCCAGGGAGGATAGAGAAAAACCTCAAGGTAAGCAAAGGTCACTTAGACACCGGAAGGAAACTGTATCATAGATTATGCTGAGTTGGAAGGGACCATCCAGCCCAACTCCTGGCACAGCACAGCCCCAAGAATCCCACCATGTGCCTGAGAGTTGCACAAACACTCCTTGAACTCTGGCAGGCTTGGTGGTGTCACTACTTCCCTGGGGAGCCCATTCCAGTCCCAACCACCCTGTGGGGGCAGAACCTTTTCCCACTATCCAACCTCACCCTCCCCTCAATCAGCTTCAGGCCATTCCCTGGGGGCCTGTCAGTGGTCACCAGAGTGAAGAGGTGCCCCTCCTCTTCCCCCTCGTGAGGATGCTGAAGACCCCAATGAGGGCTCCCCTCAGCCTCCTCTTCTCCAGCTGAACACAGGAAATGCCCTCAGCTGCTCCTCACGTGGCTTCCCCTCCAGACCCTTCCCCATCCTCATTGCCCTCTTTTAGACCCTCTCCAATAGCTTAATGTCTGTATCATCCTTTTGTTAAAGACAACACTTTACACATTGTTTCAGTACCCCTCACCTGGGAAATCAACATTAGAAATATTAACATTAAAAAAATACACAGAGCAAATTACATAACGATTTGAACATTGCTTAAACCAACATTACAATTTGCTGATTCTATCCAGAAAACAGTTAAGACATCCCCAAGCAGTTCCCAGAACCAGGATCAAATGGTACAGTACTAAAGCACAAAATTCATGTTTCTCTTACAGCGGTTACTGGTTTAGTCTGACCATCATAGGTTAGAAAAATTAATGAAAAAATAAAAAACTTGGTTATTTCAGCAAGAGCAACTACTACCAGCAAAGGCATGCTGCACATCTGAGGAACAGCGTTGTAACAATGAGGAGCTCTGGCACACGAACAGAAAAAAAGCAGAAAAGTCACAACTCTAATTAAATTTAGTAAGGCAGGTAATGGAATGTGCTGTATGTGTAAGAACTGTTTCTTCAAATGCTGCAATCCTTTAAATACTGAATTGTTCAATCTTATAAATTCATCATGTATTTTAATGACACACTTTCCTACTGAAACCCAAGGACTCCCAGTGAACAAAACTGATGTGCAAAAGTTGGGTTGAATAGTGTCTAGTCACAAAACAAGCCACAACTTATCAGTGACAAGGTATTTTAGACATCACACATATCAGTGCTGCACATGTTCCTTCAGCTATATTAAAACAACATTCAACATAAAAAGTGTTTTCAAGTGAACTAACAAACTATACAAGTCTTGTGCATCAAGTAAAAAAAAAAAAATCCCCGCAAGAGTCAGCACAGAAAAACTTCAGATCGTCTGGAAGCTGCACATTACCTTACTGCACACATGTGAGAAGGACAGAAACAGGAATTGCAAGGTAAAGGGTTTGCATCTGCATGTACAGCCTACAGACCCTTGAAGGGAACACAGCCTGATAAAATCTCGCTACTCTGAAAGCACTCAGGAAACAAAGATCCATGTAGTTTGGGAGTCTAATCATGGAAAAGGTTCAGACACAACAGGAGGGAAGCTCAAGTCACTGCTAAGATACGAAGGATAAAACTGCTGCAGAAATCTCATACATTGCTCAATATTGCTTATTTACAAGGTTGTTATTCAAAGGTCACTGACCACTAGACTTCATTTCACAAACCAATCTTTTTTGTCTTAATTCTATAAATACTGCTGTTCTTGTCAGTACACTGCCACATTAAGAATGTATAATCTTTTATATCAAGACTAAATTTATACTGTTTTTTCTGTTCATCTGTAATAAAGAGCATTGCTCACTTGATGACTTAGTTTGCTTCAGCAAATTAAATGAGAAGTATTTGGTTAAAAAATAGCCTTAACTCCTAAACCTAACATGTGACTAAAAACACTTCCATGGAATGAATGTGGTGACACAGGGCTGTTACCTAGTAAAATCTTAACAGTTTCTGAGGACTCAGCAAACAAATAGCAGGACAATTTAAGTCTTTCATGCTGTTAAATTTATCTAAGAATGACATCCTGTTCTTCAGCATCAAATATTTCCCATGTTTCTGCAGCTTATGAGGACAAGAAGCCATGGGACTAGACGAAAGGCTCATTTAATAAATTTCATAGAGACTCTGTTATCAAGAGTATCAGTAACTAAAAGATCTCCAAGTCATGAGCATCATCAATTTCAATAGTATCTTCAGGTTCCATCTTTGCTTCATGGTGCCCCTCCTGCAGGTCATCCAGGGAAGCCAGAGCCTCATTTGTATCACTGGCAAAAGTCTCACGGGATGCATCATCATATTCTTGCAGGTTAAGCCCTTTAATGGCCTTTTTCATCTTCTTCCCTAGGACTTGTAGTCTCCTCTTCTTGGCAGCTTTTTTGTTTTCATACTCCTTTTGGTTTTCCAGGTAGAATATTTCCTTGAAAGAAAACAAGCAAATAAAAAAGTTTTGCGTATACTTTTTGCTACTATTTCCTAAAGTACAAAAAAAAAAAAAAAATTATTACAAATACTGGTCAGTATTTAACTAAGCTGCTTGTTATTAAGAGCAGAAGTGTAAGAAAAGACTGCACTTAGGGAAGAGGGGCAGAACAGAAAATTTCTTTTGTAATATTGTAAAGTGATCAATCTTGCAACTTTTAAACTTTTGGTGACCATTGTAAGCTATGAAAGAGTGTTGGGGCTTTTCTTCCTGTTTGATTTTCTTTTTCTCCAAACGTAAGACAGACAATCACTATATATGTTGATCTGTTTCTAAATTCCCAGCACCAGACATTAGGAGGGTTTACAGAGTGAACTGTAGCCACCTACAAGTGAAATAAAGGAGTCTGTCTTTTAACCAAGTTTTATTAAAGTGGCAAATGCCATGAAAAAAAATAAAAGTTAGGATTTTCTTCATTCACTTAAAATATCTCAGAGTAATAATATCTCCAAGCTTACAGAATCTCTCTGATTTACAGAGCACCACAGATGAGGGCAGTGAGCAATTCAGGCTAGGTTCAGACCACCATCTGATTTAATGAGAAATACTGCCTGGTGCCACAGCTGGAGCTATACAGGACAAAAATATCCTGTTATGAGAACTCCAAAGGAAGAAACACAACGCGGATAACACTGCTAGTATATATGAATTAAGGAAAATATAATGTTTACCTCTTCAGACTCTATAATGTCATCTTGATCAACAGGTTTTTTTGACTTGCAACATGTGTAAGTGAATTCTCTCTGCTTAAGAGTTAATGACAATTCAACAATTTTTGGGCAGGCCTTTATTTTGCCTACATTTTGAAAATGAAAGGCTGGTTTCAATGAATACAGAGTTAGATTTGCTAGAATCCAGAGAGTTTCAATTGTGACATTTCTAATACAAAAAAAACACCCCAATAAAACCAAAATATACTTTGGACAATCATTTGGACTCTGGACATTTTTACCTTGATTTGTTCTTCTTTGATGCTCGGTGTGTTCTTCAGCAGGTTTAAATAAACGCCCCCGGGTGTTCTTCTCCTGGTGCCATTCTTAATGGGGAGAGAGGAAATTAGGAATAGCAAGCTCACTGCTAGGTGTTGACAAAAAATAGCTTCTAAGGGAACACTTTGTGTCGAGACAGAACAAAACCAATTTAAGGTTCTGCTGTGTCAGGTAGTACATGAAAATAGCCCTGACTATGTCTTATTTGTGACTGGACTAGTCATAAGAAGGTCAACATGGAATGGGCTCAGCTTTGAAACCTCTGCAAATCAGAAGTGCTAATGATCGTACTGTTATTCAATTACAACTCATAATATAAAGTTGAACTTTTACTCCAGTAAAAACCGTGCAAAATGTGATACTTTTCTGCTAAATAACGTACAAAATAATCTGAAAACTCCAAGAACAGAGGAGGTCAGTTTTTAAGTAGGTTCTTGAAACAGCACATGCCACATCCTTTTATCATCTGCACTTCATGGTGTCTTTTATGATCCGCTTTTCAAAGGGTGTACTCTGATCTGCATCCAAAGCAACCTGTGCCACCAGGAGCTGTGTCCTTTCATCTCCTCTGTAAACACTTATTAACAAGCACTTTGCTCTTTCAAGACAACAGAATGTTTCTAACACAACTAGCTAGATGGAATTTGTTGCCTTTTGTTTTTTGAGGGGGGGAAGGTGGTGCTGGGTTTTTTCCTTTGTTTTTGTTGATTGTGTCACCCTACTTGGTTTCCCCCTCCTCTCCACTTCCAAATGCTGGAAATTAAAATATGTCAGTTGTAAACAAATGCCTGAAAGTCTTTACTAGTTCTCACCCACCTTTTCCTCATCCACAGCTTTTCTCATCCACTGTGTTTTTGCACTGAGGCTCATTATTTGACAAGAACAAAGACATACCAAGAAATTGATAACCTCACCATGGAGTACAGGATTTTTTTTACTAGGATTTCTAACAGAAATCAGTGGTCAGTTTTGCTCTGCTGATACACAAGCCAGTGGTTCTCTAATAAAGCCAAAATCTTCCGGTTACTCTGCAAACGGGACATTGGAAATGCTCACTGCTGAGTGTTCCTGCTGATCTAGCCCAGTACACAGGTCTGTGCTGTCCACCTGGATATCAGAGGCTTCACCTGGATCCCAAGATTACCAGCTTTTATTCAAGCTCCAGAATCCTTCAGTCTGTGAGGGGAAGACACCAAGGGGAGCCACAGTAACAGACACAATGTTATCACTGCAGATCAGATGCCAATCTCAGCACAAGCAGTTGGGTAATTTCCAGGTTCATCCACCTCATTGTTTACTCAAATCCTGCTGGGAAGTTTACATGAGTGTTTATTAAGGGAATCTCATAGCAAGGGAAGGCCATAAAACTCCTGGAGAACCTGTCCATCGTGAGAGACTTGCAACAGCACTACCTGAATATTCTACAAGTAAGAAGTTGAGTCGTCCCCCCATCCCTGGCAAGCCCACAGGATGACATTTTTCTTACCACTATGAAGAGTCCCCCATTCTGTTCTATTTCAGCTGTTTCCATCAGCAGCTCGATCGCTTTTCTCTTCCCAATTATTTTCACTACTCGAGCAATTAAGTCTTTCTTTGGCTCACAAAGTCTGAAAGAAGGGGGACAAAAAAACAGGGCACATTTATTGTCAGGATAATAATTCCTTGAGTATAACTGACTGTGGAACTTCCATAATGAATAATTCATTTTGTGCTAAAGAGTCTATGCATTCAAATGTGTTTAAATGGTTTACTGGATCAGATTTCAAAATACTGAGCTTCCGAGGGTTTTTTTTCCCTAAAGCGTGCATTTTTAAAACTTGTTTCAATGAAAATGCCTTGAGTGGTTATTTTTCTTCTATAGATGTGTGAAATATCAAGCCAAATATGAAACTGCGAAGACCTGCACAAACCTCTGAAATTAAAAGTATGAAAGCTTTGTGTGGGTTTAACAGTTAAAATTAACTTTTTACAATTAAATCAGCAACTGGAGAAAACAGAAAGTGTAAAAGTGCCCCTCTATCATGTACCATTCAGAAAAACACAACAAAGAAGAAATCAGTTTGCGACTGATCTATGATAACTTATAAAAGTTATCATAGCAAACAAGGAAACAAGCAAACAAGGAAAAAAATGACACTGTAACTAGAGCCCTACTGATACAGCTCAGTGCCACTACTACAACAAACAATTAGAAAAAAAAAGAGGCCTCTGCCCTATTTCAACGAAGCTCAACACAACAAAAAGGAATTTATTGCAAGAGATGTGCTCAAAGTTTTCAAATTAATAAGAAACTACCCAGAACAGTTAACAGCATTAATTGCTGTAATATTGCCAGATTCTGAACTAATACCACATGTAAAAAACAACTATGACCAATAACCCCAGGGTTTATTTAAGTGTCAGGTTAACTGTCAGTAAATCTTTTAAGTTTGTTTGTTTGTAAATCTTCTAAGTTTGTTCCCTATTTAACATAATTTTCTTCCCTTGCACCACTCAAAAAGGAGTGTGGCAGTTTGACTCAATCCAAAACACTGCACCGTCCCAGTCACCAGCAGTTTCAAAGGTTCATTAGAACCTAGACAGATTTTTGTGGTGACCACAGCACATGTGCACTGGTGTCCAGCTCCGAAAAAGCAGCTTTACTCATGGGTTATTTCCTTAAAAAAAGGCACTAATAAATCTGTGTAATGAGAAGGAATATTTTTCCTTGCCACTGCTCTTAAATAGCAAGACGTTCCACTGGATCTTTTAAAAAAATACAAAAATTAAAAGAAATAGACAGTATTAATTGGATGTTTCTATAAGATACCAGGTGTAGTGATGCATTTTTACCCCAGGATTTTGGAAATGCACATGGGGCACTCATGCTTTTTGTAACCTGGTGTAACATCTTATTTATCAGCAGGGAAGCTTTTTGCCCCTCTTCTCTCCATCAGCTACCAACACTTAGGGAAGTGAGGATGCACCGTTATTGAACTCACCGATAAGCAATTTCATCTGCCACTTTTTCCTCTGAATCTTCTTCTGTTATCTCATACCTCCCTTTATATTTCATTTCTTGCCTTTCACCCAGTCTATCTCTCACAGGCCGCTTCCGTTTGAGGAAGCCCTGCCCGTTTTCCTCTTCTGCAGGCAGTGCCTTCTTGTCATCGTGCATATATTCATCCAGCTCTTTATCTAAAGTCTCTGCCTCCTTTTGCTGAGCTTCCTTCATCAGCTTTTTAGCCAGCAAGTAGTTGTAAGTCTCAGACTGCCTGCTCCTGTCAATAGTGCCCTCCATGCCCAGGATCCCAAGCTCAGTCGCCACCGCGTCCTGGTTCTGCTCCTGGAGCACTGCGCCCCAAATGTTGTTGACCTTCTTGCCACGCAGGGCAGTCTGTTTTTGGTGGCTCTGGCTGAGCTGGAAGGGCTCGGGCTTAGCAGGGTAGGAGTTGAAGCACTTCTGTCGCTTCCGTTTCCACAGGCAGCCGTCGTCGTCGGAGTCGGAGCAGCTCTCCTCGCTGGAATCCTGGCTTTTGGTGGTGCGGTACGGAGCGCTGGGCGCGCAGGAGGAGATGCTGCTCTGGAAGAGCCTGCACGAGCCACTGCCAGCGTGAGACTTCTGCAATTAACACAGCAAATTGAAGCCTGTTAACTTAATTATTCGCACAAATTAGAAGAGCTGTCAAGTCATGCCAGAGAGCCGGGCAGCTGAAATACTTAATTGTGGCTGTGCGGTCCTCTACGAGCGCCTGGACCGCAGCTGACAGGAGCATCCCATGAAACTGCTGCATTTTGAGTGCATGAACATGGAAGAGAGCATGGCTGACACAGAAACACGTCAGGAGTTGCTCTTCTGCCTCAGTGTTGAGAGAAAATTATTATGAGGCTGGAAAAGCAGCGAATATTCCCGCACTTGACAAAGAGACAACATGCACAGCAGCTCTGAGAGCAAACTAACACAACAACACAGCAACCTCCCAGAAAGTTGGTTTAGCAGCAGGTAAGTTAATTATCTCTCTGAAGTCTCAAGTGAAAAGACCAAATAACCAAAAATAAACCTCAAAACCAAACCCAGAGAAGTGGGATGCTGCTCACACTTTGAGAATCTAAGAGAGTTCTGTGATCCTGGTTCAATCACGACAGCACACAACCAGCTGGGGACAGGAGCACCAGACAGAACCACTGTTTTCCCCTCCTTTAAACCAGCAGGACACCAGAGATTAACTGTGTTTTATTAATTAGAACAAACACCCCCCACAAAAAATCATCCCATTGATACACCAATACTCCAGAAATGCTGTTTCCCGATATGCCTGACAGATAAACTAAACTATGAAAGCTAAACCTGCTGAAATGTGCACAACCTGCAGAAGTACTATGGGCGCCATAACCCAGGATTCTTATTCCCTGTTGCAGGAATCTTTGGCCGTGCTGCCTGTGCTAATCTGTGGTAAACATTTTCCTTCCTCATAATTCCAGTTATTCCCTAACTGATTTCTTACCATGAAGTTCTGTGCTGTCCTATGAGCTTTAAAAATGAGATCTTTTCCTTCATTTTCAGGTGAAATAAAAATTCTTTCTTTAACCTTACTGCTTTCTCCAACATGGGTGCTGTTTCTTGTTCCTCCAAATAGGAAACAGAAAACAGAAGTGTTCAACTTACCATGCTATGAAATACAAACCTTTAACTTCAAGAGTAATACAAAAAAACCCAACAAAATCATAAATAAAAAAGACTGAATACTTCTGTAAAAAGTTATTTTGTATTTCATTGCTCAAAACTATATCACAAAGATCAAAATAACTGAAGAAACTCCTTACATCTACAGCGCAACACACTGATCTGCCTTATTTTGAAATCTTTTCCTGTCTGTACACCACTATGAATATCTCATACTCTCAGTACAAATCTCTCATATCCTCACAGAATAAATTCCTAATAGCCTCAGAGAATCACAGACCATTTTGGGTTGCAGATACCTTAAAGATCATCCAGTTCCATCCATGGGCAGGGACACCTCCCACTATCCCAGGCTGCTCCAAGCCCCGTCCAGCCTGGCCTTGGACACTTCCAGGGATGGGGCAGCCACAGCTTCTCTGGGAAACCTGCGCCACGGCCTCACCACCCACACAGGGAAGGATTTCTCCCCACTATCCCACCTAAACCTACGCTCTGTCAGTGTGAAGCCACTCCCCTTGTCCTGACACTCCATCCCTTGTCAATAGCCTGTCTTCATCTTTCCTGTGGCTCCTTCAGGCACTGTAAGGAAGTAATTAGGTCACTCCAGAGCCTTCTCCCCAGGCTGAACAACCCCAGCTGTCCCAGCCTCTCCTCCCAGCAGAGCTGCTCCGTCCCTCTGCTCATCCCGGCGCCTCCTCTGGGCTGGCTCCAGGTCCTTTCCTGTGCTGGGGACCCCGGGGCTGGAGCAGCCCTGCAGGTGGGGACACAGAACGTGAAAACCACGGCAGACGCGGGGACAGCGCCGGCGCCTCTATCGGGACACGGACGCGGGGAGTGCAGGGCCCGGGGCTGGCAGCGCTCGGGGCTCTCACGCGTGCTCACAGCAGCTCATCCCCACTGTCCCCGTCCCCCCGGTCCCCCCGGTCCCCACTGTCCCCGCTGTCCCCGCGGTCCCCGCGCGGCAGCGGCTCCCCCGGGAAGCGCCCGGCGGCACCAGCCCGTGGAGAAGCCACCGGCGCGGGACGAGCGCTCCACGCCGGGAAAAGCCCCTGAGACGCGGCCGACGCGGCCTCCCCGTCCCGCAGCCCCCGGCTCGGCTCCCCGAGCCCGGCGCACCCCAGTGCGGCGCCCCGGCCGCTGCCCACCCGCACCTGGCCGGGCGAGCCGGCGCCGGGCATGTCCGAGTCGGAGCCGGACAGCTCGCCGTCCTCCACGTCGCCGTCCATGTCCCGCGGCTCCTGCGCCATGTCCCGGCGGAAGGGCGGAGCGCGGCGGCGGGCGGGACACGCGTCCGTCCGGGGCGGGGATGCTGCGGGGCGGCCCGGCCGCGGCTCCTCCTCCCCGGCGCTGCGCTCGGAGAAGCGACCCGGGGCGGCTGAGAGCTGGCTCTGGGTCCGTGTGCGGTGCCGCGGTGCTTTTAGGCACGGCGCTGCAGCAGGGGGCCGGGTTTGCGGAGGTGGTCAGCGCCCAGGTTATTGGCTGAGCACCGCCCGCTGTCCAGCCCACGCGCTTGCTGTGCGTTCGCTGGTGCCTCCAAGCCATTGCCGGACAGCAGGGCATCGCCCACTGGTCGTCACCTCTGCGATACCAGGAAAGAGCTTCGTTTCGCCGAGGAAACGGCAGGAGGGTTCATCTTAACGCGGAGCCCCTGCTGAGCAGAGTACTGCACCCAAGCCGTCCTTTTCCCAAGCGAAGCCTCAGTGATCCCTCCCTCACATAGCAGGGAGTTCAGCCCTAGCAATTTAAAATATCCAGGTGACAGCCGTGTCTGTGTATCGCCTATAGAAAGATCAAAGGATGAGGCAAAATCCGGCAATAAAGGATGTCCCTTTCAAGGCATACTTCCACTTTCCGCACATCTGCATGCAAGAGAGAGGGATTTTGGCAAATAAATGCAAATGTGAGGCCAGACTCAACACGAGCAAAATCACTGAACCTCGGATGGCCATTCATTATCTAAGAGTTACCCTAGCACAGAGGTCACCCCAGTATAGAATAGCCTTCAGCTGCCTATTCTGAAAACTACTTGCTAAATTGCTCCTTATTTTAAAACAGTTTATATTTCAGTATTGGTTCTGACAGAGGTTTATGGACACAGCATTTTTTCTGGTTCTAAAGGAGTTCTATGGCAGTTATTTGCATTTGTTTTTCAGTGGACAGAGGTCATGCAAATGCTCGATATTCTTGCCTGTGAAAGCATTTTCAGAAAAAACCCCACTTGTCAAGTTCAGCATCTCATGGTCCAAAGGTCAGCGAGAAGTAAAGAGCAAACCGTCTTGAGCATCCTTGGTTTTCCTCCTTGGATCTGACAGAGAGCTTGCAGATGTCACAGCTATTTCTGCCCAGTTTTAAAGATCTCTTCTGGTCATGCATTTCACTGTACACTAGTAGATATGTTATGAAGGAAATCCATAGTAATAAGCAGAGCTGAAATAAAATTACAGACAAAAAAATAATCTTTTCAACACAGATGTTTCTGAAGCATTGCTGGGGACTGACCAATTGCTACATTTCTTTAGCATTAAACTGATTATTTTCTTTTGGGGGGGGGAGGTGAGGTACTTTAGAATAATAGATATTTAAAATATTTTAACCCTTTTGATTATTTAGCCTTGCTGCTTAAAGTTTAAAGTATCAGAAAACTGTTTTCTAGTCAAAAATCAACAGTCAACACCTGCTAAAAAAAGGGGAAAAACCTAAGCAAACAATGTCAGCATAAAGATTCCTTAGAGGGTATAAAGAAAATACTTCATACATACTGCCAAATGCAATCATCCCAAAGTTTTCTGAGCTGAAGAGGAAAATCCAGATTTCTTACCATGGAGTGAAGAGGGCCATGGAGCCTGAGAAGAGGACGAGCTTTCTAGAAGAAGAGAGAAGCTGTATTCAGAGGCAAACTCTTGTTGTCATGGGAGGGATGGAGAGATCCTCTCTCAAAACAACAGAGAGACCCAAACATGGTTACTGCAGAGACTGTTTTCGATGTGTACAAGTAGTAGATTAAAATTTTCATTTGTTTGTTGGTCCTGTTTCCCTTCTGGAGCACCTGGGATGTAAATTAGTGCTGTCATGTCAGCACAGAGCAGTTAAGGGTAGAATCAAAAGCTCAGCCAGAAAAAGAAGTCTCAGGACCAAAAACTGAAGGAATTGCATGAATAAGTTGAGTCTAATCAGGTGGAAAAGCTCTGGGCAAGCTTTGTTTATTGGAGATATATCACAGACCTCTGACTGCTGCTGAGAAACTCAGACATTATCACAGGGATACAACCACCTTATGCCATGAGCAACTCTGCACGTCTACCTTATTCTGCTTGCACCTAAAGAATTGTTGCAAGAAACGTTTTGGTTTTTTTTTTTTACTATCTCTTCACTGGAAGAACTTACCCATGATTTGTGAGATTAGAAACATCTTTAACAGAGTGGTTTCTGTGCTGAGAAGCACGCTCAGAAGTACAGGGACTGACTTGGAATGCAAAATATACAGACTAATTGAAGCTTCCGTAGCAACAGTTCAGGTGGCTGGTAGTAGGCAGAGTTCCTCACAAACACATAACACATGTAGGCAGACTCTTGGGAAAAGTGTGTAGAAGTTGTGCTGGACCACCAAAAAGCAAAACCAACTCCAGAACAAGGCCAGTGGCAACAAAGGGTTTCTAATACAGGGCCAAATGAAGTTATGCTACCTTTAGAATTCCAGGTAAACACATTTTACTGGAGGTGGATCAAGTGGGAAGTAATCTTTCCCTACACAGTTAAATTCTAGGGTCGGTAACTACACAACATGAACAAGGGCATTTGCAATCCCAGTCCCAAGTCTGCAGTAAATCAGCTGCAGGCATCCTTAGAGCAATCACTTTCCTTGGAAGTACCTCCTGGTATTTTGTCAAGGTCTTCAGGCAAAAGTCCAGTTTCCTTAAGTCTTCACATTGTGCTGAAAATTATTTTTCCCAATCTCTGTTCAGGCCTCTCGGCACTGTTTAATACTGAAATAAGGCAAACTTGAGTTAATATTTGACGTAAAAAGTTGACGACAAAAGGTCAGCAAATGACACCAGTGCTACACATCTCATATAGGAAAGGTTGGCATAGCAGTTAGTGCAGTTCCTTGGAAGAGTGTACAAAGTGAACAGTATGGTAACGTTCCTCAGACAAAAATTCAGACGAGGCAAGGAGTAATTTTTAAATGGCATTTTAGAGACAGTCTCTTTGAGCAGACTTAGTTGCAGAACCATTTCAGAGAGAAAAGTAAAAAAAAAAAAGCTGTCAGTGTGTATCAGCTAATTAAATCAAGAGCTATGAGAGACTTCAAAAAAGGAAAATGAAGTAAAGGTAATTAATTACTGCTAGCTGCTTTGTATTCTTCTATCCAGTAAGGATGCAAAACAAACAGTTGTAGTAAAAAACTACTGCTTTGTGCATTGAGGGTATTCACATTTTCCTCCTCCGCACATGTGCGCACACACACAAGGGAGAAACACATACAGACACACATCCTTAAAATTAATTACTGATTAAGCAAAAAAACCCAAAAACCCTCCAAGCAGATAACTCATAATTCTTCAGTACACGTCAGCTGCTGGATAGGTACATTTTAACAAAAATAAAACAGCATAGTTGATAAATCTCTTCGGCTGGAAACATCATTATGCATTTGACTCCAGGAAAACACACTTAGCTGTGATTTTCCTAGGAAGAGCTACATCACAGCTAAGCATTTTAGCTCTTAGTGGCATGGGCCTGAAGAGCCAACATATTTAAGAGATGCAGTTTTTCACTCCCACCATTAATAAGCCAGTTCATGGACACTGTTCTTCCTTTATGCCTTTTAGATCATCTCACCTGAGGCCTGCAATAGTCTAAACCCGTGTTATGGTCTAACTGGATTTTCAATGCTTGGACACTTAGCTGCAATGAGAAACACTGGAAGCTAGTTCTCATCAACTAGCCGTCCTCATATCCAGTCAGGCCTTTGAAAACCCTGCTTGACATTTTTCTGAATGGCTACTTGCCTTAGAAATTTCACTCCTGGCCTTAACTTTCCTGTTGTCCATACTTCAAAGAAAATAAGGCACAGAGTTGAAGACCAGGAACAGCTAAAGCTCCTTCCCTGTATTGCCATCATTACTGAGTTTGGTCCCTCATGATACTCCTGTTGCAGTGCTTCAGAATTGTTCAAGAAATCCCATGAAAATGAGATAAATCGTAGTGTGCTTCTTTCTTTGTTGTTCTCACCTCACTTCTCATTAAGTTTAATGATGCATGGTACTTATTAGAGACATTCTGTTCTACAAAAAGCTGTTTTTCATCATATTCGCAATTAAATCGTACCTGTGAGATTTCACTGAGTAACAGGGTGTTCCTGGGCTGAAGTCAAGTGGAACTGTGGAACAGGGGAAATTTAATCCTCCAGTAACTCACATGAAGGAGTTCTCTATGTCAGCATAACCTGTACATGACACTGAAAAAAAGAAACCAAAAACCCACCACAACTTTCAGTTTAACTTGAGAAGAATAGATAATTTAGGCACTTCATAAAATATCCAGAATCAGGCTCAAGAAGATCAGATAACAGTACAGTTTAATCAAAAAATGAAAAGCTAGTTGATTCACAACCCCATATGTGGTTGTCCTATATGAATTTTCAGTATTAAGACATGTCTTCCCATCTCCATCTTTAATGCAGGCTCAGCTATAAAGGACATTTTGTTTTCCCCAAAAGATTCAATTGGGACTGTAGGCAAGACCCTAGCAGAGAACAGAGAGGTCCTTGGTTAAACACTAATCTCAGTCATGGTCTCCTTGATGTCTTTTTTTGCACACCTTCAGTTTTCCCCTTACCAAATGAGCTGACAAAGAAAGCTCCAAAAACACCCTTTGAATGAGCATATTACTCTCAAAATATTGCCTCAAAATTAGTTCTTCAAAGTATTGCTGAAAATATTGCTTCAAAAATCATATGATCAGGTGGAACAAAGAACAATCCTGGTTTCCAGTGTTTGTGTTACTGCAGTCTTGTGTGACTGGACCCTCATCCCTGTGGGTCCAGATAAGGCTCAAAAGATCTATCTCTGGGTTCTTCTGTGGAGACAGAGACCTACTGAGTTTGTAGCAAATGCATTTCATATCTATGGAAATAAAATGTGCAGGTGCTCTTGAAACCGAGTTGAATAAATTGTGGGAAACGCCTCTTCCCCTGCTCCAGCGCTTCTCGCAGCAGTGACTTTGTTTAGGATTGCTCGTGACAATCCCTATTTGCAGCCTGTTGTTTACCACGTACTGGCTGCAGAGATAGGGTGCACAGATTCCAGAAAATGTCACCTGATTAGCTGATCTGTTTGTGAAACCCGTTCTGGTTATTTTGCTCTAATAAGCAAGTCAGACAGATGGAGAACATTTATTTCAAGGCGTACGTTTAATTAAAGCAACTGAGGTCGCCATGGCTTCTTCACTTCATCACGAGTTGAATTCACAATAGGAAAGGCTCTTAACTCCTCCAGGATTTTTTTTGAAAGAGTTCAATTTATGGTGATAAGACTAAACAATCTGTTCAGCAGCACAGTACGTTCGAGCCCAGCAGGATGTTCGTTTGGAACAGCATTATTCAGAGACACTTTGGCTTCCTAGGATGGAGTTGAACCTTGTGGAGGAGTGTAGCAACCTGATGCCTTTCATCTGTGCTTCCACTGGATGAAAAATGGGTTTAGTTTACCTGGGGAAGTGCAAAAACTTTTCAGATAATTGCAGTTATGTGTCATAAGTATTCATCATCCCACTCTGACTCCAACGTTGCAAATACCTGTTTTTAAAAGCCATGAATCCCTGAGATGTAGGAGGTGTGCCAGGGTGTTACATCCTCGGTGTGGCTTTGAAATAGAACAGCAAGAACATTTAAATTGCTTTCTTTTTCAACAGGATTTGTTCAATTAAGTACTTCGTGGCTTATAGAGCTAATCAAAGTGCTTCAAAAACATCCAAATATGCAAACTCCAAATATCAGTAACAAATACCTGCATTAAGAGTAAACTTTTAGTTAGTGAATATTGAGTGTTGGTCTTAAACCCTTCTAATGCTTTTGCAATTGTGAAATCCTGGTGAAAATGAAATCCTTTGAAGTGGTCATAAACTGAAAGAGATGAAAATGCACACAGGCACAAGACGTGCATGGCACGTTAAACAAGGCCCTGCTGAAACAACCTTTTAAAGAAAGAAACATATGAAACCATCTCCCAGGTCCTCAAAAGGAGAGTTTTCAAGTTTTTAGGCACAGAGGGGTAAAGGTGTTTTAATGTGGAGTGGCTTTTTGTTAGTTTGTATTTGGTTGTGTTTTTTGTTTTGCTTTGGTTTTAAATTTTTATTTTTCACAATCCTACTCTGTTACTCATTGGCAGTAAGTTTAATTAATTAATTCAAGTCTGTTTTGCCTGTAAAGGTAGTTGATAAGTAATCTATCTTCACCCATGATAATTTTGTTTTATTTTCTTCACCTGTCCTGTTGATGTTGTGGGAGTGAAGACCACTTGGGGGACAACCAAGGTCAACCCACCACATAAACCAGTCTCAATCCTGATCTCACTGAGAACTCTTGTTTAATTAGCAGTTGGCAGCTTTTCTGTTTACATTAAATATTTTCTTCCTAGCATGTCTTTTATTATGGTTCACAACATTGCTGTCCTTTGTGATTGTAGTCTGAAAGAATCCATAATAAAGGGTTTATTTGCAAAGTTGCCATGAAAGAGAAAGATGTTCTGGGAAAACATTTTCACTTCAAATGTACTCCCACAAGTAAATGTTTGGTTTCAGTAAAGCAGTTAGCAAAGTTTAACTGGTAGCTGAAAAACATATCCGAGACGGAAAGAAAGATGAGCCTGGTCACTCTATCTAAGACTTTCATGGCCATTAAAATATGATAGTCATTGCAGCATGTTAAAACAATGGATTAGGTGTTTGCACTTGGAAATAAATAGAAAATTATTAATTCATTAAACAGGACTTGTAACAATGCTCACCAAGGCTGAGTCATTTGTCAGTAGCACAGATGTGCCACTTGCTGATGAAAGAGGTCCAGCAGGAAACCAGCTGTAAATTGCCAAAGTATTTAATCTTTTTCTAATGCATTCCAAGAAGTAAGACAATTAAGAAAACCTGAACATTTTGGAGGTTTTTGTTATGCTTTGTGTCGATTGCTCCTGATAAAGTGAATACTGGCGTGGACTTCTGGTTCTTCACTGTGAGGAGTAGTTCAGACTGTCCAAGTCACAAAGTCTGACCTGAGTCAGAAGAGGAGCTGCAGCATTCAGGGAGGTAATTAAGCTGCTAACTGTGTTACCCTGGGTTTGCAGTGCTTCCAGTTTTATCGTTCTGGATAGTAACCCTTTGGGTGAGAAAGTAGTGGATGTATTCCTAGATATTCCACAGTTCTGAGTGTTTTCAACAAATGCTCTGTCAGGCTATGGAGTTCCTTTGAACTTACTTTAGACTTTCCTGGGTGTAGAACTTCTTTTGATAGCCCAGCTTCCCAGTCAAGATAAACCTTTCACTATAAATGATTGTGTTTTTACCATGTGTAATTGTGAAAATGTGTTTTCATGCTTTTATTAGGTCATATCCAGGTGTTCTATGACTAGATGAGTCTCTGAGAGGAACCTCTAGTTCTGACTTTTGTATCCCTCTGGAATAGAAAAATTAACAGTTTCACGAAGGTAAAATATGACATCCCTTAAAAGTAAAATATTATGTCCATTGTCTTCTAGTCCAGTGCCATTAAAGAATGAATGGATATGTTGAAATTTTGTCAGTGAAACATAAAGTTATGAAAAGAAATGGTCTACTGAGATTTTGTCACTGAGAAACAATAATTTCACAGCTGCCATTACAGTGTATGTAGACAAAACTAACTGGGATAATAGAGCATCTCACTGCTGTAGATTCGAAGATCTTGAAGTAAGAATTTTAGGGACAGTGAAAAATTTGCAGAGTTGACTTCCTTCTGTTGTCTTTCAACACCTTTTTTTTTATTTTCAAAGAATGCTTTCCCAGTGAAGTGGGGGGAAAAAAAAGGTTTTATTGGTTTTCCAGATATACATCTTACTTTATCTGGAATACGCTTTTTAATAATAATGATGATGATGATGATGATGATAATAATAATAGTCATTTTTTTTTCTATTTAACTGAGCTGAATTCTAGCTACAATGTATTGACCCAAACAGAAGTTTTTTCTTCATCCTAGCCACTGACAATCAAATCTATTTTATCATATATTCACTAACCAACCAAGCCTGGCTGATCAAAGCTATTCAGAAGTGAAAGTTTTGTTATCTTTATTAAACCATTCCCATTGCTGGGATCTCCATGCAGACTCTTTTGGTAAACCTGCAGGGGTTAATTGCACATTCACTGCTGATCTGATGGAAGAGGAAACAACTGCAAAAGGTGATTTTGCAGTGCATACAGATAAATAAATAAATAAATGAGGCTCAAGCGAAGGAAAATGGGCAGCATGCTTAACACAAAAGACAAAGCTCAGACGTGGAATTCTCTTTCTCCTGGCCATAGCTGCATAAACATTGTGAATGGCCAGACTTTGGCTGAAGGAAACAGTTCACTAGACCCCTTCAGGTTTAGGTTTCTGCTGCTGCAAGGGGCTCTTGGGCATCTCAGAGGTTTCAACCACACTGTAGGTAGTGACACATAAGTGAAAGGCAGAGTCTGTCTTCAAAAAGCTTGCAGTTCACCAGGGGAAGCTCTGCAGGTTCACAGTGTGAATTGTCACAGTCCTGGGAGGCATTTGGAGCCAGCTGCTCGTGCCTGGTGTTACACAGACGCATAACCAATCCTACCTTTTTTCTGTTGCAGTTTTTATGACTGCACCCCAGAAACTGGCCGTACGAAGTGGCCTGACTGCCACCACTTGGCCTAAGGGCTGCATTTTCTATATCTGTTAGGCTTTTGTTTTCCCTGCACCTGTTTTCATCGTAGCTTGGGGTAAGTTATAATGGCAAAACATTTTGAGGAAATCCCAGCTGCAGCTGTTCAGCTTCCCTCCTCTGATCCCTCTGGCACCTTGAGCTGAAGGGCTGTTGCTGTCCATGTCAGTGATTTTAGTGAGTTTCCTCTGCTGGCCTCTGGAAGAAAAGGCCTGCTGTACAGGATGCCATGTTCCAGGGCTGAAAGAAGGAAGAAGGTGCACCTTTTTAATGTCAAGGTCTAGGATCTCTCAAGAATTAAGTGTGCTCACAGAAGCAGAGGTTGCTTGAAGCTGGCCTTGAAGTGAGAACAATGAGAGCTCTGATAAATGAGCTGCCACTTTTACAGGCACAGCAGGTTTTACAAGCACAGCATAATTTCCTCAAATGTATGAGCTGAGAAATAAGAACATTTCAGTGTCGAGCGGGATAGTGTCCTCACATGAATTACTGAGCCCTCCAGAGTTTTATTATCAGAAGAGAAATATTTCTTTGCAGTTACTGGGGAGAAGGAAAACTTGTGCTACTCCCTTTAATATGTTCATCTCTTCATAAATTTTTGTTGCTTCTGTCAAAGACTGGAGACAGAGGAGGCAGCTGGGTGAGAAGTCAGGTTCATTTTTGCACTGATCTTCCACCATCTCTGTCCAACAGCCTTTCCTGTGCTTACCTGATATGTTTATGCAGCTTGCAAATAAACACACAACCTGCTCTTAAGGTTTGAGTAGCTGCGAAGAGAAAAAACCTTTAGTCTCAAATTCCCTAAATAAACACATTTCCTTACTGTTTTCCAGAATTTTCTGTTAGGGTATGTCTAATCAAACTTGTTCCTGTCCACTATAGTTACTCATTTACTCATGGGGGTTGTATTTGTCCAGTATCTAAGCTTATCCTCTTTGATCATAAGAATATTTCCATTAATTGGGCATTCACAGAGGGCCTGGATTTTGAAACCTCCACTGAAAACATCCCGGGGCTTTTATGGTGTTATTGGGACTAAACCTCCTGCTACTGGAGTAAATGGCAGTAAAAGCAGACAGTGTTGCCAAGCTGGAAGGTGTTCTGAACACATTTTGCAGATGCAGAACTTGTCTTTTAGACATGAAGCAGTTTGCAATACACAGATAAGTCATGTGTGTGAAGGCCATTCTGATACGCAGTGGGAAAGCCTCTCAGTTGCTGTGCAAAAGGGGCAGAGGAACAAGTCCATGTCACTTGCTCAGGTGTTTTCTCTGAATATGAATATGAAGTGTGAGTTTATATTTCCATATGGAGCTGCAGAAGAGCTTCACTGAATTTTTGTTTGCTTCTGGACAAAGAACGAAGGAGAGTGGGAGGATGTACATTTTGGCACTGATCTAAGAGAATGAAACACATAGTTCAGATCTGGATAAGAACAGACAGTGAGTAGTGAATTCCCTGGGTACTTCCCTTAGCTAAAATACAAAAGAATTTGTAGGAGAGGTTTACAAAAATCTTCAACCCAAACAGTTCATGGTAACTGACCCAGAGTTATGAAAGTTGTGCCTAACAAAAATACAGCAGTACCACTTACATTTTCAGAGTGTGTCCAATAACCGTACAGAAAATCTCCAAATTAAGTGCAAAAGTCTGTATTCAAATGCTTTCGTATAACAATGAGTATGTCAGACAGATTATTTTGTTTTAATTCACGTTACAAAACATTGCAAAGCAAATTACTGCAAATCCGTATCTGCTGATTACATGTGTATCCAACTTTGCACGTGAAATCTACCACTTTAGCTCACGAGGCTTTCAGGCCACAACCTGTGGCCAGTTTCCAGGTTTTCCTGCAGGGCAGAGAGTTCCTGTGATCTCCTTGTATGTAGAGCCAGGTACCTGCCTGGTTTGAGAAGAGCAGGGAGCCCAGTGGTTTCAACATATGTTTTACAGAGTCATCCCCTGTGGAAAGGCAGAACGCACATTCTGCGTCCTCCGGAACGTCTGCATATGCAACAGAACTTTAAAAGGTTATTTTGGTAATTCAGACATTCTGTCTCACTGGGATGTTTTGTGTGTGCAGGTGTGGGATGGTGGGTGAACTGAAATCAAGTACAAAATACAGTCTGGCACAAACACGCAGCTTTTAGCTACGCAAATTGATCTATTCATAAAAGGTGTCATGAAAAGATACCAATTCCTCAACAGGACACGTTCTATAGCAGTTGTTTTGTTCATTTGTTTCCAGTTTTCACACTAACTCCACAATCCTAATTTATTATCCGTTTGAAAGCACTTCCCATATAAATGCACTTTTCTTCATACTGCTCTCCCCTCACAGCAAGGATTTGGGCTTGGGTATCAGTCACAGCCACATTTTATCAGCCTTAGGTCAGAATATCAAGCCTGAAGTTTAGCAATAAAAAACACACACAGGAGTAAGTGAACAAAACATGCGAACAGAAATCCCAAGCTAGTGCTTATTTTCTCAAAATAACTAATGGCTGGGAAAGCAAAACTCCCACTTACCTTGCATTTTTCAGAATTGTTTTCAAGGCTGTAGAGAAAAGTTTTAAATCTAAAGTGTTTTTGGTCAATAAACAATATCATTCACTTCTACTATTTATAGATTACTCATAAAGCTGCAGTTTGGATACCTTTTTGGCACTTTTCAAGCTTCTTACAGAGGATTTTTTTTTTTAGTACAGCAGATACCAGTCATGCCTTTCATATAATGTGCTGGCTTCTTTACCTTGGGACAGCATGTGAGGAGAAAAAACCCCAGTAATCTGACTAAAACTCAGGTATTTTCAAGCTGGACTGTGACTGTGGGTTCCTGTATCTGCCTGGAGCAGTCTCTGTTGCAGTTTACTGCTCAGTCACCAACTTTCACTGCAAGGCAAGAGACCCAAGCAGCTTTTTTGAAAACACCCCCATCAGTTTTTAGGTCATCTCCTTCCAGAATGAGCACCTGCATGAGCTTGAATTATCACCTACTCCTGGCCTATAGAGAGTCAAGAGGTCTAACACAGAAAAAAGCATCATATCCTGAAATAAGAGAATTAGACCCTTATCTCACAAAGCCTTCCTCTCTGTTCACTAGTTAGTATCATTTGCAGCACCCAGAAGACCCAATCAAGCCAAAATTCTTTACAAAAGACAGAATTACAAAAAAAAAAAAAAAAGAAAAGAAAAGAAAAGATTACGCTTTTATGATGAGTAATTTGGAGTCTAGGTGCACAAGAGAGCATAATGGCCAGGTTATTAATCTCAGAACTGCACAGAAAACTGGCAGCCTGACAGAAGTAATCAGAAAACCTTGGTCTGGAGAGGTGGACATGCACGCCTGCTCTCTGCTGAGGGTGGTATGGTATTGCCTGCAGCTGAACAAGCACACATTTGTCACGCAGCAGGGAGGCAGCAGCCATTGCCCCTCGCAAGGAAAAGCTCCAAATCTGTGCATAGTGAAAGATCTGGCTTGAGAAGGGCTTGGTAAAGAAAGAAGTTTCCAGGCTCAACACAGCATTTTGGGTTCTGTAGCTTAGTAATTTACAACAGAGGGTTAGAAACCCAGAAGGAGCTGAACTAAACTTGCATTTCCTCAGAGAAATGTCTCACCACCACTGTAACCCTCTGTAGGATTCAGGAGGTACTTTCAGCAGTCACAGCTGCACACATTATTCCCATAACCTCTGTTCCTGGTCTCTGGAGAATGCCTGACATTATTTGTAAGCTTAATCCGTTTCTTCCCTCTGATATTGTTAAAGTAATGATGCATTTCCCTATTGGCATTTTCGTTCCCCCACTCACTTTCACAAAAGGTGTTTTGGCCTCAGCTAAAACACAAATTTAGGAGTGAAAGAAAAAACATCCTGGACACATAAAAACAGAGGCAGGGAGAATGGGTTTAATATTTAATTTAAAACCCTGAAGTAGTTTTGCAGAGTAAGTGAATGAGACGAAATTCCTCAGTAAAAGTGGCATCCCATGGGCTGGAAAATGTCTTTCTACTACAATGATTGATTTAGCCAGATGAGTAGAGGAAAAAAAGAAAAGGAGGAAGGAGGAAAGAAAGAGGGCAACTGACTTTTAAACTCCTGTATTTCATGGGATGTTTGCTTGTGTTTTGCCTGATTTGGTGTCTTCAGCTGTTGGCAACTGCCTGTGGTGAGCTGATGAGATATGGTCCTTCCTCAGAGCAGGACTACAGCTGGAATGATGCTGGCAGTGTCCTGGGGTGCCTCTTCTGCTGGGACAGCGGGGTCTCGTCCTTCAGGCTGTCCTGGAAAGCACCAGGCTGTTTTTCCACAGGCAGCCCATCGCAGTGGTTTTGGTCCAAAGCCACATCAACACAGTTAACACATTAGCATAGCTTAGGATATATATTAAGATGCTCAATACAGCAGTGTAAGGTAATTAGGAGCATTAATTGTTTCCCTTTATGATCCATTTGACCAGTTTCATAGAGGCTGTATCTTTTTGCCAGTGCTGCATTGACTCATTTATTTAGGAATTGAACTGAATTAACACCGGCCTCATGCTGGCCTTCAAGCTAGTGTCTAGTCCCTCACTTCAGCCTGCCTTGCACAGGCTGATGGTAGAAATAAATGTGACAATTTAACACAACGCTGCCAAAGTTTAAAGGCAAAACTGAAAAGAAGGAAATCATACGTCGGGAAGCCTGGCTCACACAGTATGTGTAACATAAGTTTTAACTGCAGCCTCCATTTCTGTGTTTTACTGAGACATCACTGGGGACGAAGCACAAAGAGATATGTGTTCAGCAAACAGTTGAGGCCAAAAAGACAGATGGTTTTGGTAGTGAGTGGGCTGCAGGGGTGGCTTCTGTGAGAAAAGACTGGGGGACTCCCCTGTGTCAGACAGCTCCAGGACGGAGCAGCTGTTGGGGAAAGCTGAGCCCGTCGGGGACATTTGTGTCAGCTCTGTGACAACGTGTATGGGAAAGGGGTAAAAAACACTGCACAGCAGCTGAGAGAGGGAGCAGTGAGACAAACGCGAGAAACGCAGCTCTGCAGACACCCAGGGCAGTGCAGGAGGAGGGGCAGGAGCTGCTCGGGCACTGGAGCCGAGCTTGCCCTGCGGCCCGAGGGGCAGCTGTGCCCCTGCGGCCCGTGGAGGGGGTCGGGAGCTGCACCTCATGGAAGGGATTCCCACTGGAGCAGCTCCTGAAGAAGGAGCCCACGTTGAAGAGGTTGATGCAGGGCTGTCTGCCATGCTGCAGTGTTGGGACCGGCGTGGGGAGGGTGGTGGTGCAGAGACGGAGTGTTGAAACAGCCTGAAAACCCTGTGGCCCTTGTCAGGGAGGAGGCACAGGAGCCAGGAATGAAGTTCAGCCTAGGAAGAAGAGGGTTGGGGAAGGTGTTTTATCCTTCTGTTCAAGGAACACTCCAAAACATTTGTGTGTCTAAGGAATTCTGCAGGTGGCTTCATATGGGCATCAAGGGATGCATTTGCTCCCTGGCTGGTACAGCATAATCTCATCTGCTAGCCTCAGTTTCAGGACATTCTCAGTTTAGAGTGGCATTTTCTTCTTTTTCTTTGTTTATTTCTTCAATTCATGGAAAATTTAGCACTTTTCCCTGTTATCTAGGGGCATTAGGAGAGACAGGAACTCTATCTGATATTCCATGTACACAGCATGAAGGCAATCACGGTCTGAAATGAGTTTGTGGTTTGAATAGTTCTCAAACAAAACTATTTTTATGTAAAATGTGGAATGCTGTCTGTGTCACTGAGAGAAAGATGTGCACAGAAGTATCAATGTCAGGAGACACCTATTTTAGGAAGAGGGGAAAAGGTGTAGATATAAAGGGAAGAGGACTGTGAACTTGATCAAGTTCACCAACAGCTGCAGAAGCATTTTGACAGATTTCCAAACCCTGAACTCTGCAAGTTCTATCCATCCCCTAATCAGCTTATTTCAGGTCAGTTTGGTGCCCAAGGCTTTATGCTGTTTGTTTGATACTCAACAAGATTAATTGTTAGATTTCAGGGCTATTAGCAGCTGCCTTTCAGTCTTGAGTAAAAACAGCAGCAATGACCACGATAAAAATAAAAAAAGAAAATCCAGAAACAACAGCAGCAACTAAAAATGGGCAAGGGATTACAAACATTGAATGCTACAGTGACATCAAGTGGTGAAGCCTTCATGCTGCAGTTTCAATGCTGGATTTCTGTTCTGAGACTCCTCACATCTCTCTCATGGTCCATGTCAGTTGCAGTGCTAGAATGTATTTTCCTTGTCAGTATACTACTTTTCCTACAAAAAGCAATAATAAAATTCTCTCCCCCACCACTCAAAAGTTTAAATTAATTCTAGTGAGAGGAAAGCGAAGGTTTAAGGTTTTATACTTTCAACAGGTTCCTCTGTTCCTGCTTGAATCATGTGTCTGACGAAGGTGGCACAATTCACCAGGAGCAAATTTCTCTTTAAAATAACAGTTTGAGAAGTTTCTCCTTCCTTTATTCATCAAACAGTCTAGAGGTATGCATGCTCTTGAGAAAAAAACAATAACAAAGTTTCTTTGTAATTTGCCTTCAGATCTTGGTTACATCCATTTTGTTAAGAGCTTTTCCTCACTGAGCCCTTTCTTGAACTGCTCCCACCCTCCTTCCCTCAAATGACCAATTCTAATGTGTATTATAATGCAAAATGCCTTTCCACGTGGGTAATATTTAGTGCTCCTGGGTTCTTAGTTTTATTTTATTTCCTTGAGCTTTTTATTTTATTTTTTTTTCTTTTTGGGAAGCCTCCACTTCCCAAAGATAACATTTTTCAACTTATTTAGAAATGCTACCAATACAACATCTATACTAAAAAATAATGGTAATACAAATTAGTTTGCTTGGTACTGTCATTGCATAAACAATATTAAATAGTGTACAATTTTTCCTAATATTAGTAGTCAACCTCCGCAACTGTTTACTTACATTTGTGGTACAATCTGTTCTTCAGTTTCCATTGTAGTAGCTGTGTCATGCAATACATGGCATAATAAAAAGATATATTCTTGCTTACAGGACTTAAAATGGATTTATAACAAGACTTGGGCGCAAATTCTCACTCTAAAAGCACAGTTAAAATGCACAGTTGATATTACTCACATGCTAATTCAGAAAAGCAGTTAAGACTCATTTATTTGAATGTGAGCAGAGTTAAACACATACTGTAAATGTCTGGCTGTTAACCTAAAAAAACCCGTGTAAGTGTTACTTGTACTGGTTGTAAACACACTGACATATGAATCCATTTCAATAACCAGGGAATTATGGAAGAATTTCCTTGCTTTTTTTTTTTTTCCATAGGAGGAGTACATGAGCTGTGAGCCCATTGGCACAGAATTCCTACCCCAAAGACTCTGATTTATTAAATCATGCCCTTGTTGGAGTTGATATTATGCATGCAGGTAACGGTAGGAAGCCTTTATTTCTTCTATTGGTGAGGAAGATTATTCAGGATGAAAATGGAGGATCAAATATTTTTTATGCCAGAGGAGCATGAAAATCTGAGAAATGTCCAGTCATCCACAGAGACAGCAGGAAAAAAAATTGAAAAGTGCACTGCCCTTGTCTTTGTTTTTCACTTTTAACAGGAAAATTGAGTGAAGAAAATATGAATGCCAGAATACCTTTAATGTAAGCTATTATTAATCTCCACTTCCCTTGCCTGAGGAGCCATCCCATATTTCTTCTCCAGGGTAATAAGGTGTCAGACAGCAAGACAAAGGCCTGAGTGGGCTTACAAGGGTTACCTAACAGGTACAGGAGGTCCAGAAAGAATCATTTTAGCATCCTGCATTATTGATGAAAGTCAAAGCAGTGGGAGGATTTATCTTCCTTTTTTTCTTCTCCCTCTCTCGCAGTGCTGTGCGTAAGCAGAGATGGTGGTCTAAATACTTGTTTTTCCTGTGGCTGCAGGGCCTGTCCATGATAGATTAGGTGATGCAGTTCAAAGAGAAAGAGTGAGAAGGAAAAGGAGTGCTTTGGAAATAACACACTTTTAAACTATAGAGATTGTAAAGCCAAAAGTGTAAAAGTAGGAAGGAATCTCAGTTGGCAGGGGAACATCACAAGACTTCTCTTCACTGATGGAGTTTGGATCTGTAGAGTCCCACAGCACTTCTTGACTTTGGAGTTGGGAGAAAATACACACGGGACACTCAGATATTTAATGTGAGAAATTCCATAAAATGCCTTTTTTTTTTTTTTTTTTTTTTTTAAGTGTAATAAATTAACAATACAGAGATTCGGGATCGTGCATTTCTTGAAATGGCAAATCCTTTTTCTAAAGGTCCGGGTTTTGGTTTTGAAGGGCTGCATCGAAACTTTCCCTTTCAAACAGCGTGTGGGGGCAATGTCACTGCTTTCATACTGGGGAGGAAGGAAAAAGCAGTTCTGTCTGCCCTGCTCCTGAAGTTCCCGTCAGAAAACAGACACGTCCTGATCCACAAGCTGAAATGTCATATTTTTTTCAGACCAGCTATTTAGCTGCGCTTCCCTAGTTAAAATAGAGAAGACAAGGTCCTTTCTGTGTTGACTGTCACTGCTTTTGCTGCGTGACTGAAGGTGAGTATAGCCATTTTTTACTAAATGGAATAAGGCTGACTTGCAAATAGGGGGAAAAAAGAGATCTAAAATAATTTGGGCTGCAAGACCAATTTCTACAGCCCTGTTTGAGTCATGCTGTGACACATATAAGTAGCAGATGTGTAATGATTTCCAGACACAGAACTGTGGTTGCTCATTTGGTGAGGAGTCCAGTTCTTGTCAAGTGCATCTGAATTCCAGGAGCTTGAGTTAACCTGGAACATCTGTTGCCTCTTTACAGAAGATATGAAAGGAATTCTTACCAAAACTTGAAAATATATGCATATGCATAGATATATTTGTATATATAGACATACAAATATATATTGGCAAAGAGAAATCTTGCCATTCAAGAAATAATTTATTTTCTGGTTTGAAAATTAATAATATTTCAGTGCAATCTCCAGAGTAGATCTGGCTGAAGTTTCACCATACTTTGAGAAGCTTTGATTATAAACAGCATCAAAAGCATCATAAATTAAGATGAAAACCATTAGCACTCTCTCCTGTGGATGCACACTCTACTTACATTTGTATCCATGTCTGTAGACATGCCCTAGGATAGGAAAAAAGTCACTGATTAGTTGGTTAAATAATGACATATTTTCATTCTTCACTTAAGGAGCTTTTAAAACTTGCTTTGGTTACTCATTGAGTTTTAAATCTGATTTTGATATTTTGCTTGGAAAAGATCAAATGAACTATAATGAACTTGTAAAATTACTGGTTCTTTTTCCTGTAAGTGTGGGGTTCTGTGCCCTGTGTGTTGTCAAGGAATAAGGACATTTTGCTTTAAAATTCTGGTAAAAAGGTTTATAATCATGGAAGACAGTGCAGATAACTAGTTTTTGTTACTGAAGCCCCTGTCTAGCTTAGGAAAGTCTCTATTTCACAGTTTCAAGCATTACTTTCAGAGTAATCTAACACATTGCCACAGAACATGCCATGGGGCAGTCACAAACCCACTACAGAGCCTTTCAATTTTATTGATGACCACTACCTGGACTACACAGCCCTCTAACATCCTGACAAATAAACAGTGCCTCCTGACAAAGGCGGGATGCTGCATTTTGTGAGTCCAGTGTGGAAATTCCTGGTTACTTCTGAAACATTTCTGCCTACACTGTCAGCAATTTCATGACAGCACCGCTTGGAAGCACCATTTCTGATAAAAAATAAAACACCAGCAAAAGGGCAGCCATAGGGTGATATCAGGCTGCAGAAAGCAGCAGTGAGTGGCAGCAGGGTTGTAGCACTGAACAGTTGAAAAAATTGCAGAAATGCAGTGGCAAGGCTGACTTTGAGCATGGACAGCCTTTATGATGATAGTCAAGGCTGACTTTGAGCATGGACAGCCTTTATGATGATAGTCCAGTCCTTGCAGGGGTAGTGGACAAACCTGTGGGATTAATCTGTGGAGGAGACCGTGGTCCTTCTCTGAAATGGTGCAGAAAACAGATATCTTCTAAAGATCCAAGCACTAAGGCAGTGTCATATCAAGGCACACACAAAGCCAGGAGCATAAAAGAAAAGTGCAGGACGAGAGAGTGGTGACTTTCACACCAGGGCCCGTTTGTAGCCAATCATCCCTGCTTGCCTGCAGGACTGCTCCCACAGCAAGGCTAAAGGCATCTGCTGAGTCACAGGGCATTTCACAGATTGAAGATTTGTCCAAGAAGCACATCTGTCATAAGCTGGAGATGGAATTTGGAGGAAGGTGATTTGTCTTTATGTCAGCAAAAATGAAACCTGCACATCTGTTATCAAGTTGTCTGGGTGATTTAGTGGTAAATCTAGTGGTGAATGCAGAGCTTAGAGCAACCATTTTGCAAGTTCCAGATGCTCAGGCAGGTTTGGGTACAGCAGCTCACAGCTTTGTGGAGGTAAAAGATTTGAGTGAGCCTTAAGAACTCCCAGAAGCAAGTACAGGTTCAGTAAATGCACCTAATTCAGTGGAAGAAAGACTTATTTTTATCAGTCAGTACAACTAAGGTTGTTTCTGCAGAAATTTAATCTGTGCAGTCAAATGCACAGAAGGAGTTACCCACACTGATGAACGCTTTTGGTGAACACCTAAATCTTGATGAGCACCTAATTTTTGATGAACACCTAAAGACCTAGTGTGGGGGACCTTAGGCACCTGCTGGGCTACCCCAGGGAGAAGGATTTTGTGCAAAGATTGGAAAAGATAAGCTTTGCCTAGAGAAATTCTTGTGAAACATTAAACATCTGCTGTACAGCCAAATTAAGAATGTGACAAACACAAGAGTGTGAGATATTTGTCATCATATTTATATTTTACCCTGATCAGTAAGCCTGGAAGACACAATTAAAGGAAACAAAGAGTACACCTTCAGAAAAAGAACTGCTGCTCAAACTTCATTCAATAAACAAAGTGTATTGCAAAAGTAGTTGTTAGACTGGGCTTTGTAGTGTAAAGCAAAGGACCAATCCTTCTGCATAGCAGAGGAGGGAGGCAGTGTCACAACAGAGGAAAGAATGGTCTGGTGTGGTGTTTTCACATTTATAAACTAAAATGAGATCTATAATGCAGGTTTAACACAGGCTCTCTATTATGAGAATTCTGTTGTGGAGAAGGATCTATTGTCAGAGATGTTATGCAGTGATTATCATGCAAGTACTACCAGTAGCAAAATAGGCAGAGGCATCATTTGGGCATTCTTGAGAAGAGATTCCATCTCTGTTCACATCTGCAGGTTTGCAGATATATAGTGGTAAATCACACTTTTACTGAGTATTAATATCTACCTTTGATAAAATGATGGTTTAGGTAGGATGGCAGACAATGCTAACCATATTTCAGAAAAATAAGTGTGTGAATAATGATCTATATTTACAACATTAAAAAAAAAAAAGCCTAGAATGACTCCAAAATGCATATATCTGGAGTAATTTATGCTGTAGTTAAGGAAGACATAGATTTTTACATTGAACAAAACACATTTTGCAACAGTGATGGGTAAATTATTTCTGTATCACATCCAGCTAGTCGTATATTGTGCAGTACAGTGCAGTATATCAAAGCAATTATGTTAAAGCAATCACATTACAGGTAGCAAAAATAAGCAATTATTAAGCAGAGATTGATGTAACTCACCATACCAATGCTCATGGGCAGATCTCTTTCTCGGTAACCTCGAGGAGTGTCTTTGAAGGGCCGTCCCCACTTCAAGGGAGGAAACTTCACACACGCACCCCGAGGAGGAATATGTTAGAAGAACATGCCCTGTGAAAGGGGACTGGACTTTTATGGTGTAAAGTGATATAACTGGCCCGCTTATCTGCCAAATCTTTGCCTCACTATCAGGGTGTTAATTCGGGCTTGATGAGCCAGACGGGTTTCAGCACGATTCAACACCAGAAGCAGCACATGGTGCCCACCACTGATAGGTATTGCAACAGAGGGTATTGTCTGAGCTGTTTGCCCACATTCCAAGGGTGAAGAGTCTTCCTACCCTGTCACAGAGCCACGTCAAGGGCCAGACCCCACAGATGGGGGCACACACAGAGCTGCCAGGCGCAGAGCCGGGGAGGACTCTGGTGAGCAGCCCGGAGGGGCTGATCTGGCTGGATGCAGGGCATGGCCTGCAAGTGTGACCACCAGCCAGCTGCTACCAGTTCCTTTTGCTCCCTGCCCCTCCTTCTGCCACTCCTGCTCCTCCCCAGATGATCTCCACCCTTGGCTGCTGCCGGTGGGTTTCTCGCTGGGCGTGGGCTGGGGCAGTCCTGGGACCGTCCTGGCAGGGCCATGACGAGGTGGGACAGTCCTCAGGAGCCTCTGGTTTGTGTTCCTGACTGATAGCCTGCCCCTGGGCTCCTGGGGCCTGTTATATGGGATTTGACTGGCTGGAAGCAGCCGTGAGAGGGTATTTTTTGGGGTCTCCTTTCTGCCCTTGTCACTCTGTGCTGCTTGTTGGGTGTGCAAATGAGTTCTATCACATAATACAGCAAAAATTCTTGCAGACAGTGGGAGGCTACGCTCAGATTGCAAAAACTAGTGGTGTCACCAGTTCAAAGAGGTCCTGTCATGCTTTTCTGCCTCCCACCTCCTTTCTGTTTCTCTTGCTTCGTGGGCACCCTGTCAAACATTCACAGCAGATTTTAAAAGAGCACGGGAGTTCAACATGGAAAGAACAAGCAGTTTATTGGAATAAAGTCTTTCACATTTGTGAAGAATATCCAGGTTTTAGTGACTTGGGTACCCGCTGGTGAAATAAATTCCAAAGCCACCAGCCTGACCAAAGCACCTGCTGATTGCATCTTGGTGCTGGCACAACCCTTTCAGCACAGCATAAGATGGTCTTGAAAGCAATCAGCAATCTTTGCATTGTGAGAAGATGCAATTTATAAACACCATTCATTCAGAAAAGTGTAAAACCTCTGTTAAGAGTGAAATCCTGACACTTAGCCAGTTAATGTGTCATGATCATTCAAAATTTGGCAGGACTCAACCCTTACTAGTGAGCCTGTTGAAGCTGCACGATGATCAGCACATGACAATGTGCCGCAAAAAGGACTTCCGTGTGCAGGTTCAATATATTTTTGGTTCCCTCACATATGTCAGTATTTATTTCAGTATATTCCTGTCTTCAGTCTGTGCATCACTCCCACAGAGTGAATTTTTTCAAATGTGGCAAACAATAATCAAGCAGATAAAACAATGTTCCTCCTCAGTTCAAGAGAGGCACAAGTGAAAATAACTAGTTCCCTATACTCCAACTTCAACCCTCCATTTTCCTTTGATAATGATGAAGATTTCGTAAGATTATTCCAGACTCAGTCATAAAAACCATATTGCTCTGGGGTTTTTTCCCCCCTTCTGGAGCTATAACACATATGAACTGCTGTTTCAAAAATACAGTATTATCATGAGACCTGCAGGCTGTTTCACAAGCTTCTTAGCAGAAAATATGTAGTGAAAATATTTATTCTGCTCCTCTGATCATCCTGATTTTCACAGACACACTATCAGGTCTGAACACCAGGAACAAGTGCTACTAAAAGTCAGAATGCCTTCCTTAAAGAAAGTGTTTTTTCAAGTGTTTCTTTACAAGTGTTGTAGGAAAAAACCCAAAACGTGTAATGAACAGCAGGCAGGCATTCCCTCTACTGGCAGAGAAAAACTGGCTGAAGACGAGTCAGGGTGCACATGAAAACAAAGAATGCTGAATACAGCTCATTGTATTAAATTAGGTGGAGGCAAAGTCCCCTTGTCACAGGCTGTGTGAGCCATGGGGGCCATCAGCCTGTGGGAGGTTCACGGCACTGTGAGCTCACAGAGATGTGCTTGCCACCCTGGTGACGCAAATCACAGTCAAAATTTCGAGCACTGCGAATGTCTAACATGCCTATTTTAAAAGATTAAAAAACGCAGCTCAGCAGGGTGGAATCATGGAAAATACTGGATTTGCGACTTTGAGACAGGCTTTAACAGGGTGGAAACCAGGACAATAATTCCTGATTGCTTCATTGCACAACAGAGGACATCATCCTTAGGCTGTTCAGCTCTTTAACTTCTTATTAATCTCAGTGAGATGGATATCTGTCTTAGGCTCTGCTGGGATATGGGAAGGACAGGGAGAATACCAAAATTACTTTAATATCTTCTCAACAAAGTCTTAAACTTGTTTCCTTATTAAAAAGTGTATTTTAAAAATGTCTGTATTAGGCCTGCAGAATGTATCCTAAATGTAAAGCAAAGCGAAGAAAGTGTATATATTGACATATTGGCCTGTAGAAACCAAAGTTTAGGCTTCTGTCCTTAGGATGCCATGCAGGGTTTTCATGGACAGAACAGTCATGACACACCCTGCACCCTCTGTGGCACTGAAAATCTGTCTACAGGTGGAAAATTCCATGTACCTATGGAAAGGATGAAGAAGAGACCTTATCAGTTTGCTTTAAAAATCCTAATCTCTTGCACATGTACAAGCACAAACCTTCTTCTTGCTCTTTCCTCTAAATCATATTTCTTTAGGCATTATGGCCTGGGAAACAACACCACCTTCCTTGTACTAATGGTCACTAATGGTTTACCAGTGCCAGTCACATTTCTCTGCCTACTGGAGAATTCCATCAGTGACCACCATCAGGGTGAGATGAGGACTAGAGAAGTGGTTAAACAATATGGGATTTACTTTATTACAACATGCTGACACACTGACCATTTTTACTTTTGGCTGAGGATGTGTGGTCTCTTGTATCAGACACTGATACAGATTCAGTATATATATATTTTTTAATTATGTGTATGTATATTTAATGCTGAATATCACATTCATTTAGCCAGCAAAGAACACAGCCTCAAACAACACTGAGTGTTGTTGGTTCCTGTTGCAGTTTAATGTTGCTCAGCATCTGCTGGGACTGGGTCTGAAGGAATTAGAGCTCATTGCTCTGATTTGTCCTAATTAGGATATTTTCAGTGGAGGAAGTTAGCTTTGGCAGGCAGAATTTGCCCATTTGACAACTATATAATCTAAGCAGACATTTCTTCTCCCAAAGGTACAGGCAAACACCACAACTCAACAGAGCAAAGTTTAAGTTACACTGCATCATTACAGCTGAGAGGGATCGTCTCTTCCCAAGCTGCTTCCCTTGTGCCATCCAGGCAACCCCCCTGCCTCAAGATTGGGCTAATTGAGAAGCAATGACTTAAAGAGAAACTATCCCCAGGTCTCCTTCCTGGTCTGTCATTTGTTAAGCCTATAATTTGTTACGCTAAATTTGCCGTCCTGCCTGACCTGCGCAATTACTGCAGCATTTCAAGAAGTTACAGAAAAACCCAAACGGGGGCAGAGAAGACGGGCAAAATGTGAAGGCTCCACAGAATATTACTATTATTATCGTTATTTTTAAATCCAGATGGTCTGGCAGACACTCCTGCGTGGCTTAACCTCTCTGGCAGCGCTACAGGGACAGGCCGTGATCACACACGACCATCATGGCATGAGGAGCACGTGACAAGCTGGGCCTCCAGGCAGCACAGGCCAAGCACCAGCCCCTAACATCTGCAAAAAAGGGGAATTTTTTTCCACCGTGCCTTGCTTTTATTGCAGGCCCCTTCAAAAAGCTACTCTAAATAATTTTAATGGTTTTGGTCTCAGCCCTTGGATGTTACAAGTGTAGTTTGCATAAACCCTGGTGAGGAAGGAAGTAGCAATTTTTCTGCACAATGTCCAGCTATTCATTTCTTTGCGAGAGATGAAAAGAGGGAAACCTCCCGAAATATCATGATAGGAGACGCCAGTGAATTGCAGGGATGGTTGTTTTGTTGGAAAATAGCCTGGAACTGACTCTGTGCCAGCAAACCGTGTGCTCGGCCTGGGGTTAAAGGTACAGCATTCCTAGAAGGACATCAGGAGTGGGATCACCTCGGCAGCACCTGTGAGACCTGCCGGGCTCCGGGGAGATGAGGAGGGCAAGCACAGACAGGATGGGCAGCCTCTCCCAGCCTCTCCTGGCCAGCAGGAATTAACGCAGGAAGAAACATTCCAGAACATACCACACCGAAACTCCAAAACTGACCTGGCCCTCAGATCAGACCTTGGCACTGGGGTGGGTGTGCACAAAAGGCCAGGACACTGCAAATCAAAAGGTATTTTCTTTCCTGTGGTACAGATTGTGCAGCTGGAGGTTCAAGAGGTGTTAACCCAAGTGCTTTGTCAGTGTGGACGGATTGTGTGGTGCATGAAAATGGAGGAAAGTGCAGGAATCCTCTATATCTAGAGGATGTCAAGGTTGTAAAGGAGAGAAAGGAATATCCCTTCTTGCAGTCAGGCTGACATACAGAGAAATGAGTGTTGTGCAGGGTCAAGCCTTCATCTCTCCCTGCTTCATCTTGCACAAGAGCTATGTGCACAAGAAGACATTGGCAGAAGTGCTGAGCACTCTGTGTCCTCCTTTCTAAGTTAATGAATGCAAACAACAGGAGAAGAGACACCCATAACCATTTAGAAATCTGGCAGTTCCCCCAAAACAGTGTTCTGGGACACTTAGCAACAGATGTGAGTCTCCTCTTCCACTGAAAGACATCTAATAAATATTACAGGGGTTTTTTTTGTTTTTTTTAAAATCACAGGTAGAACTGATTGGTGCAAAAGAGAGAAGCAAATTCTGGTCCCAATGATTTCACCAGGGCTGGGATTCCCAGCATTGCTCTCTCCTATTTCCTAAGGGTGTCTGGATGCTATTTCCTCTTCTTGATAGGGAAAAGGAACCAAATACTGGAAGGATATCCCAACACAATTGCTAATTATAAATTTTTAGCTCTGAATCAGATTTTGACATTTACTAGAATCTTATGCATAATTAATTGAAAAGCATCAAAACAATACTTCATAAAAAAGTAAAGGATGACAATTCTTAATGAATGGGGAAGAGGAGAGAAAATAAAATGTATCTTTCCATTTCATGGACTACACACAGGGTGAAAATTAAAACTAAGGTGTTGAAGAAAGGAAGGAAAGGGCAGCTGAAGAGAAGGAAAGCAGAATCATCCTAAAAATATGTCTCCTTTCTATTGTTTAATATCCATTTTTGCCTTCTCTTAGTATAGAATTCTTTAGTAACACTTTTCCCCATGTATCATGATAGCCAGTTTTGCCTTTTTCGGACATTCTTCTTATTCATGATTACATTTCAACATTTCCTTTACCCTGTCACTCCCATGAAAGACAGCACATACTCAAACAGTAATAGAAAAGCCAGGCATGTTTTCTGTCTTACATAATTAAAGTCTGCATACATACGTGCAGGTGTGCACATGTGGAATGTACACACACAGAGGCAGGAATGGCTGTCCCACCAGCTTCCAGAGGGTTGGATGATCCTGCTCCAGCATCTGAGCCATTCTTTTCCATTATGTGGTGCAGCAGAAATGATCTCCTGTCCCCTGCCAAACTCCTCCAACTGAAAAATTAGTTTCACATATGCTACTCTTGCTTCAAATGCACAGGCAGTTCCTTCTTCTGTGGTCCCATAAATCCAGACCCTGGATTATTTTTCTGGTGGTTTTTTTTCAGTGCAAGTCTTCTGAGACAGCAACGCACATTCAACCCCTATGTGTGGGTGTACTTCAACTTTGTCACCGTAAGACCACAAAGGTGATTACATTTCCTTTGAAACACGGATTTTTCATGGGGTTTTGCAGAGAGGTGACAGTAGGAGCAGAGGTACAAACCTCTGGACATGGTTCTGGTGTGGAAAATTGTAGAGTGTTGCTTTAAGTTGGTGGAGAATTGGTGAGGCTGGTTGAGAAAAACCTGAGTTGGGCTCCTTGCCCACCTTACACCTGGCTCCCGCAAGGGCTAATGACTGAAGGATGTTTGGAGAAAAGTGTGGGTGAGTCACACAAGAGCACCCGTGGCTCTGTACAAGACATTGGCCTCAGTCCCCCTTCATTCCATAAAACCTTGGTGTAAATCTGCTCTGATGGGGAGATAAGGATGTGCAAACACGCCCTGGAAAAGATCTGCCAGCCTCTACTGCCACCTCAGCACCCTGAGGAGGACCAAAGTGTTTTTTCTACCACTTGTGTCAACTGTGCATTCTGACTGAGACCGTCATTAAGCGCCATTTACACATTAATTTTCACACCACTTGGAATGCAAATGAGGAAGAACATGAGACATGTAATACCTGTATGACCAAAGCCACCAAACCCCACCCGTGAGATGCAATTGTTCCACACTACTGGGAAGGGCTGAAAATTTACAGTATAAAGGGGGTACTTTGGAGCAGAAAGAGTTGGAGGGGTAAAACACCTCTGGCTGCTCAGAATCTGTCAGTGTGCTGAGTCTCTCCTCCTCCCCTGAAGGGACACCTTTAGGTGAGCTTTGCACCCCCAACTGCCTTGGAGCAGACTGAGCAATACTCATTCATGTCTTTCTATTTCTATCTGTCTATATGTTTGCTGCCCTGACACATGTTAACATGCTGTAATAAGTGCTTTTATCCTGAACATGCTTTCCTGTCACTTCACTGCACTGTTCATGAATCTGGATCATGCAAGTACTTATTGAACTCAGCCAGACACATAGGGTCGAATCAGTAGATCAGACTATTTGTGAATTTCTGCTTGTGAGAGTTCTTATTGTCAATTTGTTTATAATCAGAAATTAAGCCCAGTCATACCCAACCCCTCTGATCTCTGAGGACCAGATGGAAAGCAAGGGGGTTTATTTTCTGCTGGATTTCCATACCCTTAGCACAGCAGCTGGTTAGAATACTTGAAGCTGTAATGTATTTTTACCAGTTGTGACTTCTTGCCTGATAGGAAGGCACTGAAAAGGAACACACAGCAAAGACACAATGTGTTCTGTCTGAATGTCTAAGGCTTTCTCCATCTTTCCACCCCTTTTCTATGCCCAGAGAAGATGGTAGATGCTCCTCTGGTGTTCAGTGAGTGCTGGGCTGGCACAAAAGGGTCTTTATTCCATATCTCCAGCAGGAAATGCAATGAGTGCTTGCACTGGCCGTGGGAAAAGTGGCATTTGGCAACAGACATAGCTGAGGTCCCATCTTCCATGTCAGAACTGTTCTGCAGTGAGAAAGATGGTGAGAAGGACAAGAATGAACTATGAGAGCAGACAAAATACCTGGTAAATCCTGTACCTTCTGCTTAAGGGAGGATATGGCATGCATATGAACTAAAGGAGGAAAAAACCTTCCCCTCAAAAAACAGGAGTTGCTTCTTCTCCAAAGGAGAATCTTCTCTCTCTGTAACTATGTACAGATATCCTCTTGAATTTTTGGTGTCAGTGCTTCTTATGCCCTGTCACAAACTCCTGTTTACAGTCTGAGTTGTCATATATAGCAGATACAGCAAAATCTTACGCCAGTTAAACATGTTTTCTTGTTTCTTTTCCTACTTTCAGCTTTAAGGCCTCTGGAGTGGCCTGGAAAGGAGTTCTCTCCTCTTTCAGGCATTAATGACCATTCTTACATGTGAAAGAAAGAAGAAGCTTTAGGGTAGAGAAGCAGCTGAGGATTAAGTGAGGATTTATCTGTAAATCGTCTACATACAGCACCCCACCTAAGAGGACAGTGTAAGATCTGATAAGGGGCTGAGCTAAACTTCTTATCATGTTTTCAGGCATTGGATATGTATGGAAAATGTTAGTTCACTCCCAATGAAAATTCCTAGAGATTTTCTCTAGGCCACAGTGGTATTAAAGAAGATAATAATATATTTTAAACCAGCACTCTGAAAGCATTTTCTTCAAAATTCTTTCAAGTCTCTGGCACAATTTCCACTGACCACAGGATAAAGAGCTTGACTGGGCCTTGATTTTCACTGAATTGTTATAGACTTTGATGTTATAAAGAGATATATTTGGTAACAGATGAAATTTTTAAAAAATTACTTTGTGTGTATGCACTATTTTTAAATAACCAAAGAAATTTCAGTGGGCATGAAAAGGAGGAAAATGCAGATACTCATTTATAAAATTCAAACTTTTCTTCGACAAACTTAATGCAGTAGCAGATTACTTACTTTAAGGTTTATCATAAATGCAATGCAACCAAATAAAGGGATAATTATTTAAGAAACAGATGCCCATAGGTCTTGTTTGTTACCTTAAGCATCTGATTGCACCATTTTGTAGAAATCAAGTGTCTTCGTGGTTTTGAAAATAGGACCACAAAGAGTGCAGGCTTGATCTCAAAAAGAAAAAAACCAATTTAATTCAATGACAAAGAAAATTAACAAAAAACTGTGCTTGGAAACAGTCACTAAAACTAACTCCTTTTTCATTTTGGGAGAGCAAATGTTGTGCTGTTTCAGCACATTTGGGCCATAAATAACTCTTAAGAAATCTCGCCCAATTTTTTAAGGTTTTGTAATCCATATATCCAAAGATTTAAAGCCAGAGAGACCATTAACTCATCCCGACAGTCCTAAAGGGTAAAGCCCAGGGATTCCATTCAGTTCCTATTACACAGAGTCCAACAGCATGCACTGGCCTTAAGCCTTCCTCTGGGACAGTATCCTGACTTGCCTGCACAATTCTAGATGGAGAACATGCCCCTTTCATGATCAGTCCATGCAGTAATTAATCACCTGCTGTGTTTAATACATACATCTTATTTCTAATTTTAATGCATCTGCCTTAGATTGGCAGCTCTCAGTTTTCATTCTCTGGAAGGTAATACAACCCCAAAAAGCTTTAGGAAGAGATGACCATGATCTCTGCAGAACCATCAGTAAATCACAATTCTAAAAACCAGCAAAGTTTCTAATGAGTGACAAGGGATTTGTTCATTTATCTCTTCATTATTTTATGTGACTCATCCGTCATCTAAAATCATGGTCGGTTCCAACCATTGTTTTTTTTGAAATGCAGGATTCAGAGTGCTGTAAAAGAGCTTTGATTATCTTATTATTACTGTTATTATTTACTGTGAGGCTGTGTACTGGAGTGATGAAATCTCTGCCTCACAAGGCATCATGTGAACAAAAACTTTATAATAAAAGATGAGTAACACTGTTAGACCGCAAAAATACACTAATTTGAATTTGCTACTAAACAAAAGAACAAAAAAAGAAAAATTACAAAAAAAGAAGAAAAATTAACAACAACAAAAAAAAAAGTTCTTTCATTCTTACGGACAGGAGAAAAGAAGCATTTCAGGAATCCCAAGCTGTCCAGGAGAGCCACAGGAAAGCTGAGCTGTGCTTCTCTCAAAATTAAGTTCCTTCACTGATTCTCTAGTTCTCCTTGCATGTAATTAGTTGTCAGAAAAGCACCCTTGTGAGTACACGGTCCATAAACTGCCTACTGGAGGGAAGTTGTGGAACAAATACAGCACGAAGAGCTCCAGTCCTTTTGGTGCAGGGATTCGTGATCCCACTAGGGAGAGCTCACGCACTGCGTTCTCCTCACAGCAAACAACTGCTGCAGCACGGTCCCATCCTTCCCCTCTCTCGCAGCACCCCTCAGGATTACAGGGCCTGAAACACGTGCATTCAATATTTTAAAAAATGCAGAATGCAGCAGGAAATAGTTGGCATGGTTTTGCCTACACCCTTCGTCTCGTAGTCAGGTTTTCCACTTCCTTTCTGAGGTGTAAGATTTGATAACAAAACTGAAACAGGAGACTGAGTCTGTTGCATATATTTTGGGTTTTTTCCATAAATCAGGAACTACACCCCCATTCATCTCTGTTCCTTGCATACACGGCTTGTATTGGGAACCAATCTTTCTACATCTTGGTTTCTCATCTATAAAATTGGGATAATGTTCCTTTTTTGCACCTGCCTTCACTAGGTGCTTGGCACAGCCGCCAAAGCAGGGGCCAGATGTGCCCTCACTCAATTGCTGCCCCTTGCTTTTACTGTGTCCTAAATAAGACAATATCTGAAGCATATCCCCAGCACGAAAAGGAAATTGTAGCCATAGTTTTGGGAAGATGTTTGTTCTTTACAGTTCTTTACAGTAAAGCTGGGCATAAGGGAAGAGGGCAGGTTTTCTAACTGTGGAAAGTTGGCTTGCATTAAAGTACAATTTCCACCTAGGAGCTGATGCTGATAGTTCTAACACAAGCACTTATTCTGTGGTGCTGCTATTCACTAAACAAGCTGCAGGGAATTTAGAAACCACCAGAGGTTGCTGTGACCAAGTTACAAAAAACCCTCCACCAGACAAATCCTTTATAGCACAAGCAGGTCTTCATCCTTGCCACTACATTCATACCTCCCCTTCCTTCCCCTGCTCAATTGCTGGCAGCAAGGGCCAGATTCAGCAACCTCCTCACTCACAGAAGCTAAGATACCAACAGAGACATGAGAAATCCCTGCAATTATGAATTAAATAGCAAACTAAGTGGTGCTTTCAGTGGGGAGAAAAGGAAAAGAACCAGTGTAGTGCATCTAGAGGAATTATCCCTTTGTCAAAGTGGAATATTACATATTTGAAGTCCTCCTGAGTTCTTGCTGTGGAAAATATGGAACCTTCCAGTGCCTTTTTTAACACTTCCTTGTGGCTTCCTAGCAGCAAATCTGGAGGCACTGCCATAGCTCTACTGGAGAGTAAAGCCTCACTTAATCCATGTGCCATCAATTACTACCAGTGCCTAAAAAATGGCTGTAGGTCCCCCAGCTTGTTTACCAAATGTCTTTTACAAGATATTTTTCCTTCCAAGGGCACGTGTTTCTGCATTAGATGAGGGTGGCAGCCCACCTTAGCACAATTAGTCAGCAGAATGCTTGCTCAGACTTACAGGTGCCACTCCACCCTTGTGCTTCCTTTGCTCCCTTTCTTTGTCACACTGTTTTTCTGGTTTTGAGATCTGAACTTCAAGTGCAGAGGAGGAGGAAGAAGGGTGGGAAACGTCTCTTGTTGAAGCTTTATCAGTTTTATATACTGCATAAAAGAAATGGCTTCTTTTCACACACAAAATATGGTGCCCAGCATCTGAAAGACAAAGCATCTCCTCAAAAGAAAAAGCAGACAGAACAAAAAAATTCCCAAAAGTTTATGGAGAGAAGCAAAGTGCCCTGTAGGTATCCAGTGAAAAGAAGAGGAAATAAGTGAAAAATGGTAACAGACAGGACTGAAGAGTTTACATATGTTGTTTTACTGTGTTTGGGAGGTACTTCTGTTAAAAATAAAAGGAAGAGGAGAGTGTTCCTTAAAACTGAAAAATGGGAATGGCTTGCAATGGTAATGGAACACAGAAGCCTGGCTTGCACATCCAGGCTGAAGTGAGCCTGTTCCCATCGTATCTCAGGGAACAGCTTCCACCTTGAAAAAGGTGCAGCCAAGAGGGAGAAAGTCTTTCTTTTCAGGTCTCCTGTTAGTGGAAGGAAAAGACTGTTTTAAAATTCAGACTTACCAGTGGAAAAAGAAATGGATGTCTGCTTTAGAGTTATCCACATGTCCAAAAAGACTATATATTTGGAAATATCTCACGTGATCTGACATGGGGAGCTCCCGTAACACCCAGCTCTGGGAAAGCTGTTCTAGGGAGCGGAGCAGCTGGGGAGGAGAAGCAGTCTGGGGAGGGCACAGGGGGGACGTGGCTCACACCACTCGAGCAGCATTGCTTCGATCTGGGCTTTGTTGCCCTGCAGGACGGGCGACGTTGCCCCGGAGCTTCACTGTGTTCCTCTGTTAGTAAGCCTTACTCTGGCAGGGAAGAAAAGTCTGTCTGACGATGCAGGTGTCTCATCAGGAGAAAAGGAGGACTGTAAAATTGTTACTGGTGTTTCAGCCATTACGTACCAGATATTACTCCAACTTGTTGTAGGGCTTGCTTTCCCTTTAAGAAAAGGGAAAATATTTTAATAATATTTTGACAATTTCCCTGGTCCTTTACCATCCTGTTTTCTCCTCCCTTTCCCTCCTTTTTTTCCTTTTCCTTTCCCTTTTCCCTTTCTCTTTTCCCCCTTCCCCTCTTTTCCTCTCTCTTATTTCTCTTTTTTTTTCTCTTTCTCTTTCTCTCTCTCTCTTTTCCTCTTTCTTTTGCCCAGTGGACAAAATGACCTCCTTGAATACCAGAATAGCTGAAGCTTTACCAAGAAAGGGAAAGTGCATGCTCGAGGCACTCACTTTGTGAATAACCCACTTAGAACTTGAACTGTGACCTCGTGGTTCCTGATTAAGCCCTGGAAAGGGGATTGCACACAGAGGGTAAGAGAGTGCATATCCTTCATAAGAAAAGTAGATTACTGAGATTTGCCTCTGGAGAAAGGCTTTTTAATCATTTAGAAGTGAAGACGTCTGTATCCATCACCCACTAGGTTTTATCTTAGCCTTGTGCAGAGATAAGGCTATCTGCCCTGACACACAAAACAATGTCTGCTTTTATGTCCTGGCCACGGATTGCACTGCAGTTCCACCTGCGCCGTGGCGGGATCAGAACAGACGTCACAGGTGTTATCTCAGCAGGAAGTTTTCAAAAGCGGCTATCAGGTGCTGCTATTGATCAGCAGACCTAAGATCCCAACCTCTTGGGAAACTCCTGTGTCTCAAAACTCCTACCACTTAAGTGCTTGGGAAACTCTTCCCCCCGTGTGTGGCAGGTATTTCTGGAGCAGGTAATTTGTGTGGTGGGCAGAGCTTACAGGTGCTGTTCCTACTTACAGGCGTAAAATGAGTTGCTTGAGTCTTTCACTTGATGGAGGTGTTATGTGCTGTGGGTTTGGAGAAGAATAAAAACAGGTTTTCTGCCTGATAACCTTTATTATAATTTTTTTTTTTTCTTAATGTAAATCATGGGAGCCTTAGTTAAATTGAACTTTTCTCCATTTCAGAACAAAGTAATTCTGGTATGTGTAAATTTCCTCACACTGATAGTCTAGAAGACTCCCTTTCATGGTGCAGATCTCATGAAGCAGGGGAAAACCATGGAGCCTTCCCCTTTGTATTTTACCTCTTTGTGAAGAAATGCTCCTGAAGAAGGGTGGTGAGGCACTGAAAAACTGCAATGTCATAGATAACCTTACGAGATTATGATCTTAAAGTCCATCACAATTTTACTGTCCAGCAAAAAGCTCAAATACAGCTTTTCGTCTCTTCATATTCCTTGAAATCCTTGCATGATTGCACAAGCTCCTATTTTACTAGGAATTACTTTTATAGAGTTGATTTGCAGAATTCTGATTTTATCATCAGTCGGATCCAAAGAATGTAAAATCTTCCTTTGTTTGTCTGTATCTTTCCACTGTATTCAAAATACGGATAATAAATCACTGCGCTTTGCTCAATATGGACACTGTAAACCACTAAGTGTGAGTGCTAGTTTGTATCACTAGAAAAGAAAAAGGTAAAATACCGTTTCTACAAATACACAATGGAGATAAAATGTGTAAGGTTGAAATATTCTCCCTTGATGGTATGTGCTGCTTCACAACACATGGGAATTGAAAGGGGAAAAAAAAAAAGTCAGGAGCTGCAGGCATAGACTTAGGAACAGACTTTGGAAGAAAGAGGAGATATTTGACCAGAATTGCGATCTCTGAAGGTAGAGACAAATAAAAGCAATGGAACAAAAGCTGGCAAAGCCAACTAAAGAGCTGGCAGAGATTAACTCGGCCGCTGTTTCATGCTGATGACGTGCAGCGCTCAGTCTAATTTTCTATGATCTCACAGGTGCTGCCTTTGCTTCCCACAGAAGCCCAAGATCCTCATCCCTGCTTGTCACAGGCCAGCTTTCTCCCAAGAGCTATTAACTCCACACATCTGTGGAGGGGAAGCCTCCTGCAATTCATGTGGGCCGTGGGAATACTTCTCTCAGCAGAGCACACTGAGCTCTCGTGTATGAGCAGTAGAGTCTTCATTTGGCCTCTACTTTCAAAGCATTTCAATGGCCTGCTTTGCCATAATCCCCATAAAATAATGCAGGCCAAGGTAGAGCAATTAATTTTAATTGGTAACTCAGCCTATTGACTTCAAAGGGAATTTGGAGATTGAATTAAAATTTGAAAAATACAAGTGTAAATATCACCGCTTCTTAAAGAAAAAGAAGTGCAAAGAACTAAGTAGGAATACTCCTGCTGGGTGGACTCTGAAAAGTCATTGTGCCTTAATTTCCCTGATCAACAATGGGGGAATAATGCTACCAAATCCCTTGGCAGCACTGGAATATTTGCAAATAAAGGTTTATTAATGTAAAACAAATCAAGCTGTTTTCATACAACTTTTTTCTTGTTCACGATGTCAGGCAGAAAAGTGTTCAGCAGTGTGATGAGGTACTACTTCTAAGTACCTCCAATATCACCCTTTGAAAATTGGCAGATAAACTCAAGATTTTAGCTTCTTCCAGAACCTTCATCTAAATCAGATTATGACATACTCCCAGCAGGCATGAAGTACTAAATGGCTTTGCATTTCTGCTCTTTGCCAAGCAGAATGTATGTATCTGATAACAGGAATCTGTGCAAAAGGGGAAAGGTTCTAAGCAGAGAAAACGTGGTTGGGTTTGGAAATAGCATTGAGGACTTTTTGTGAAGAAACTTCTCAAGCTTTTGTTAATCACAGTCAGAGAATAGTTTAGTTTTTCTTATATCAAAGTATTTACCTAGGCTCATTTGCTGCATATTTAGGATTTTCTAGGCACTAATTAGAGCAGAGTTCCAATCTTTTCCTGGCAGTCATTTCCCAGATCATTATGCAGTGCTTACAAAGCAGTTTGGCATTTTTGTCTTTGGTCTGGGCTCAGCAGAAAAGCAGAATCTGTCGATGTACCACTTAAATGTTTTAATGCTTTTCAGTATCAGCTGTATAACATCTTCAAACAACTTCCCACTCTGCATCCCAGACCCCGGTAGAGAGGTCTGGAGAAAGACGTATATTAAAACAATCAAATAAACTCCCAAAACTGAACAAGAAGCCCCTAAGAGAACCCCACCACTCTACTTGAATTTCCCTTTTCTTACTATGATGCCCTGATTCCTAGAGGCAAGCTTCCAATGCAGGCTGGTGTGCTGTGTGGATGCTACTTAACTGCACACATGGATTTTAGAAGCACGAATCTTGGAGTTTAAATCCTGCACAGCACCAGGTCCTTTGGCCTGTTCTGGCAGTAAATACTTACACGTATGATTCACAGCTTCACTTCAAAGCTGGACACCGAACAGGCTGCAGAGAGGTGGCCAAGGGAAAAAATTGAGCAGAAATTCAGAAGGAAAGCGTTAAGTCTCTGGTCATCAGATATGTCTGTAACAGGAATAAAATTAGAAGCCAAAGCACCTTTGTTCAGATCAGTGATAACCAGTCCTAGAAGCCACCTTGGTTATTAATCTTTCTCTTGTCTGCTAAGATCTGGTCTCAAGATGAAGACATGAGGAACAAAAACTTTTGAGCATTTGGTTATAATCTAAAGTGAGAAACTATTGTTCCCCCAGGGCCTGACTGAAAAATGAACACACAACCTTGAAATATAATGATCACTCACTGAACACCATCAAATAAATCATATCAAATAAGGCATTGTGATGTCTTATTGTGGTATAATTAGGGATTTTCCCCTATGTAAATTTAATGGTAGATTTAATTGCAAAAGATCAATCACTATGAAAAAGAAATATTAGGTGGCTTCTTTCATAGAAAAGAGAAGTGGCTTTCCATTTAAATAGTTATCTGCTACCCATAACCTCTCTTTTTGCCTTTGTTCCCACATCTGTGAATTGGTGGTTTTGCATGCTTCCTTTTATTCCAGCATGGAGCCTTACAAAACAGTATTTTTTTTGCCAGGTTATTGTTGTGTTTGGTCTATTTGATATGATTTGAGTTTTAGAATTCTCTATGTTATGACTTATTTAAGAAACTATAATAAAATAAAGCTTATAGATGTGAAACTTGCAGGTGCTAAATTCAACCTCGGTTGTTTTTTGTTGTTCCACTATTTACTAATTTCTACAGAGCTAAATGTACTTTTTTGCTCAATATTTATTCTTGACTTTAGAAGTTCCCTTGAGCAACATCTAATAAAAATGTGTGAAAATAAACCTGCTGACAAAAGAATATATTCATATATTTAGAGGATTTTTCATATGAGCAATGGTTTGCAGCACCAAGGTTTTAAATGTGGGATCTTGGAATTTGGCCCAAGTTTTCTCACACTTTGAGTAAATTCAGTTGGCAAACACTGTAGGTGAAGATAACTGATATTTCATGTGATATAGATTTTTGGTATTGCTGTGGGCAGGGAAGCAGATACTGTTTCTGAATGAATCTTTATGCCAAGCAAGCCCAAAAACTTATTTAGGAGAAAATTCATAGGTAAAAATATGGTTTAGGGTCACATTAAGTTAAAATGTAGCACTTTTTTTTCATTGCTCTGCAATATTACTGTGCAGTTAGTCTCCTAACAACTGTGTAGAAAAGAAACACAAAATCAGTCTAGTGTAATCCCAAACAAAAATTATTTATGGTTAATTTAAAAATAATGGATGACCAACTCCTGATCCACCCACCTCTCTCTCTCTACCCCACCACTAAAATCAAACATATGCAACATGAGACCATGTGAAAGAAAAGAAAAATGTCATCGTGTATCCCTGACTGCTTACTTTTCCTGTCAACATCAACTGTGAAGCTTAGATGATATTGTAAGGAGCCTGGAGCATCTTAAGAGAAGGATACAGAAGAAAGAGCAAGGCTGGATTATTGCTGAACCCGCCATACCTGGGGTGAGGGGCCGCTTGTGATTGCACTGCTCCGAAATGAGAAGTTATCTCCGTGGCCATTCCCTTCCCTGCAGGCATTTAACCGAGTTTTGCCAGAAGCCAGGGGTGGGAAGGGTGAGAGCTAAAGCTCCCTTCCCCATCTCCTCTGTCTAATTTCTTCCGCTGCCACGGGAAGATGTGTTGCCCGTGGAGAGGAAGAAATCTCTGCCACCCACAGTGCAGGGTGCTTATACTCATTTAGTGCTTCCTCATCAACTCCAAAGAAATTACTCCACTAGCTATTGTTACAAGAGTGTTTCAGTAAAATATTGACACTTGTCATATTTTCATGGTTTTCTACTGCTCTGGAGCTTTCAGATCACTAAGGGTTGAAACCCTTAGTTAACTCTTCTTACCCACTGCTTTTCTTTAAATTTCAGCCTCTGGAGACAGGTGGATAAGTGACATTCATTGTTTTTATCTTAAGCAACAAAATAAAGTTTCTTACTTTCTTATGCCAAAAAAACCCCACCAAACCAAAAGGCAAGAACACAGAACACAACTGCATCCTAAGGCTTCAGAAGTTCAGGAAACACTAAGACTGCAACCCACGCTTCAAAATCAAGTTTATTTCAAGGTATCACAGGAAACAGCCAACCTAATACACAATATTTGAACACCTGGTGGGTTGCAATGGAGATAGAATTCTGCTGTTTCCAATTTGCACCAGAAAGATTTTAGGACAGAAGAGAGCTGAGGTTTTTACTAGCTTGAGACAAAATGTTGTTTCTTAGATGATGATGCAAAATAAGGAAGCGTGGAATGGAAACTCCAAAGAGTGATCATTTTTAATTTACAGGCATTAACCAAACATTACTTACCACTATCTATTTGGAGCATACCAGACAGTGATAAAAGTCTTTGAGTTTCCATGTAGCTCCTGGCATTCACATGAAGATTGCTACCAGCTCACAACAGGTCTTTATCAACGCTGAAAAGGTTGCTTTTCTCTCCAGGAGTGTGGCCATAAACAGTTGCTAGGCAAGAGGCAGAGATTCAGTTGTCAACAATTTAAAAAAAAAAAAAAAAAGAAAAAGAAAAGAAAATAAGAGATTTTTCACCTTTTGAGTGTTCACATACAAATTGACAAGCACATCTCAGGAGGCTGACGGGTTCCCTCTGAACTGGGGACTGAAGGGGAATTTCTGCTACGTGTGATCTGCAGTCCTGAAATGAACCTGTTCACACCTGAGCTGTGGGATGAGCTCAGTGCACCAGAAAAGCAGTCACATTACCACAACCTATTTCCTTAATTCTTTTTTCTTTTCTTCTTCTTTTTTTTTCTCTTTTGTATCAGAAGCCAGCTTTCTTTTACGTGCAATCCCCTCTTTATTAGGTGACACAGAACTTTAGCTGATATAGCTGAAATTGTGGCATGTTAATGTATGGATTTTGGCTTTCCCTCTAACGTAGACACAATTTATTCTGCTTTATGCATATTGCTAACATAACTACATTATGATTCCCACAGCTTTTCAATGTTCTGAAATCTTTGCTTCTTGCCTCAGATCATAAGGTAAATAAATATCCTCAATAAACTCATTGTCAGTCATAAACATCATCTTCCTCCTCCAAAGCCATGACTTGCCCAACAGTTTTAATTTGGATCACAAACACAGGAATTGTTCAGCAGCAGTCCATTAAATACCATGGTAACCTGCTGGCTTTAATTATCCCTCTCTGTGCCGTAACAGCTGTGAAACAGAGAGTGACAAGCCAAATGTAATTTAAATACTGTGGTGTGCTCCAGATGTGGCAGTGATTTGCCAGGTGTTTATTTTTAATGTATAACTTGAAATTTTACCCCATTAGCTCATCTTTTGCGATAGAAAAACGCACTGAAAATGTAGATTTCCTGCCACAAATACCTTACTATAGCCACGATTGTGATCATGATTCTTTCCATTTTGGTAAAGGGGGACAGCTTTTTGACTTCCCCTCCAGGGCTAAATATTAATTAAGGACATTATTGCTACTATTTTGAACCAAGGCCACACCACACAAAACACGATCCAAAACCGACTGAAGTGCAGGGAAAAGTTTATGGCGTTGCTGTTTTTGATTGCCTGTGGGGTGCAGATTTAGCCCTTAGGGTAGCTACACATCACATGCCTGTATTGCAGATCTGAACACACTTTCCCCACAATTCACTGACACAAAAAATGTTCAGCTTTGGATGATCGTTTGTTTGTTTGTTTGTTTTAATCTGGGATTTCAAATCCCTCTTTTTAAAGCAAATAAAAACAATTTGTCTGGTTTGTTGTGTAATAATGTACTTTCTTCCACTTGAACTTGGAACTCCTAATACATCTGATGGTCCAGTATTTATAAAAAACCAAGACACCTGGCCCCCAACATCTGTCCTGTAAAATATTCTGTAAAAAGACAAAATATATTGGCTTAGATCTCACAACAAGGAAGACCAAGAGGCAATCAGGCTGTTGCATTTTGCTGATCTTTTCCTTTCTTGCATAAAATAATAGACTTTTCAGGATGTTGGCAGAAAATGGCCTCGTCATGAACACATTGTTAAAATGGGGAGAGTGATCATTCATGGCAGTTTTTGAGGGGGCCAAGAAGCCTACATGAAGATTAGTAACCAGCTAGGGTCCAACGTGCCTGAAAGAACCCATGTTGTAGTGCATGCATCTCTGAAACAAAGTGGTGGCTGTCTTTCCTCTTAAAAACCCCCCTTTTCTCATACCAGTGTAAAACTTCATTGCCATGCTGCCACTTAATCTTCTCAAAGAAATGAAATGCTGACCTTAAGGGCCTTCTGAACACCAAAAAGCCGCTGCAGCCACGCATGGGTTCCCAAAACTGGTGGAAGGAAATAAAAACGGGGCTTAGAGGATTTATAGCTGTGTTTTCTACAGAGTAAGATGGATCACGAAGGCTTCTCAAAGGGCAGTTCCTGTTAATCCAGCCATTTCCAAACAAAAGGTACTCCATGTCCTGAAACAGGCGACTCAGACCCAGGGATACTTACTCCAGTCAAATGGGAACAAAGCTCTAACTCCTCCTTTTTGAGCCAAACTCGAGGTGGTCTGTACTTTCCTGTCTTTGCTCTCGATCTTCCAGGTGGAATGCGTCAGAGTTTAAGTGTTTTTCTTTCGAAAACGCCGACCTAAGGGCCGGGCCTCCAGTTTGTGAAGTTCTTGTGCCGTGACTCATCACGGCAACCCTGCACACACAGCACTGAGAAATGAGCACGTTTGGCTCCACAGCGTGGCCCAGAGAACAACCCAGAAGAACCTGTGCTCACAGCTGTCACTGCAGAGCAAACAGCTGGAGGGATCTGGCAGAAAATTAGGTCAAACAAGCTCCAAGATAAGCAAGCTCTGTGGTGTTAGGCTTCCTAGCATTGCACTCAACAGACGGCTTCCAAAGGGGAAAAGCAAATCCTTTCCCCCGGTTTTCCATGGAGTAAATGACCAGCCTGGATTCTGGGAATGGCAAACAAACTGCGGTGTTGCTGGAGTTTTGCAGTTTGGGGCAGAAGGAGATTTGGGATAATGTGTTTTCTGAGAAATGGTCTGCACTTCTCAACCTGTCTTTAATATGACAGTCATTTCCACTTGCCAGTGAACCTACTTTTCCTCCAGATTTGCTTTGACAGTGTTTATTAACATTTTGAACCTCATATTGTTTCCATTACTTTGTTATTTTAAGCTGGAGATCTAAGCTTAGACAATGTCATTTTCAAGTTTAAAAAGTAGAGGCATCATTTACTGCAGTTTCTTCCACAGGTCAGAGGCAGACAACTCAGTCTGTTGGGTGATATGATAAACATTAGGCAGTTCCCATTGGCTTTCATACTGACTGTCAGAAATTCTGAGTCTTTTGGAAAAAAAGTCCATGCTTTGGGCCTACAGTCTAATCTATTGCTTTAAAATCTGAAGTTAGTTCTAAAAAAAAAAAGAAAGGAGCAATGATTGTCCTCAACACCTGCAGGATTATTCATGTAATTCTAAAATATATTTATTTTGGAAGGAAACCTGAAAAAGAGCAAATCAGAAATGTCCTAATTTTACTATCAGCACTCTGTAAAAGAGAAAATTTGGAAGTATTTTCTCTACATGCAGATACAACAGAACTTTATAGATTCAATTAATTACTGATTTAAGAAGAAGAGGATCTGCATGGGTTGTGCTCAAGGGACAAATGTTCTGATCACCTGTGCTTTGTTTATTTTTAATTGGGTGACTTAATTCATGGGATCCTTTATATCTTTCTTCAGTGTTTCTATCCTGGATGTTTTATTTTTTGAATAGTCGTACTGCTAGGACAGTTATGCCCTCTGAGGAAGTGGCATGACTGATCTACCTGAATTATGTGACGGTCTTTCACTGCTGCTCATCATTGTCCAAGTGAGGGGATTTTAGCCATGCTTGCCATCACACTGTAGAGCACAGTGGTACAAATACTTTGTAAGGGTTTATTAATCAGGGTTAAACCAGTGTTATGGTTTTGAGAACTTCCTCCTTCTTCTCACAGCCGGACAGAGGA
>WBMZ01004471.1:0-54690 GCA_013400975.1 Atrichornis clamosus | reverse complement strand
CGCCGCCGCCGGGCCCCCGCTCGCCCGCCCGCCGCCGCCGCCCGGTCCTCACCATGGGAGTGCAGGGATTCCAGGACTACATCGAGAAGCACTGCCCCAGCGCCGTGGTGCCCGTCGAGCTACAGAAGCTGGCGCGGGGCAGCCTCGTGGGTGGGGGCCGCCAGCGGCCCCCCCAGACTCCGCTGCGCCTCCTCATCGACGCCGACAACTGCCTGCACCGGCTCTACGGCGGCTTCTACACGGACTGGGTGAGCGGCGGGCAGTGGAACCACATGCTGGGCTACCTGGCGGCCCTGGCCAAGGCCTGCTTCAACGGGAACATCGAGCTGTTCGTCTTCTTCAACGGCGCCCTGGAGAAGGCCCGGTTGCACGAGTGGGTGAAGCGCCAGGGCAACGAGCGCCAGACGGCGCAGCAGATCGTCAGCCACGTCCAGAACAAGGGCACCCCGCCGCCCAAGGTCTGGTTCCTGCCGCCCGTCTGCATGGCGCACTGCATCCGCCTGGCCCTCATCCGCTTCCACATCAAGGTGAGGAGGAGCCCGGGGTCCCCCCCGCCCGGGGGTCCCGGCGTCCCCTCCCCGCCGCTCCCTCCCGGCTCCAAGATGGCAGCGGGGGCTACGCGGGGGCTACCCGGGGGGGAGGGAGGGCACCCTCAGCCGCTCCCCTCAGCGCCTCAAAATGTCGCCCAGACCCGCGGGGGCGGCACAACTTTAGGCGGCCTCAATCCCCGAGGGATTCTGCCTTATTTACATGGCGCTGCCCGCCGCCCCGCCAAGGCCAGAGGCCGGGAGGCCCCTGGCAGCGCCCATGGCCCGGCCCGGCAGCAGGGCGGCTTCTGCCTCCATGTTCTTTCGCTCCGTTGACTCAAAATGTCCCTTCTTGCCTTGTGGGCTGTGGTACCGCAGGGGAGAGCGGGTGGGCGAAAAGCATCTCTATAATTAATTATTGACGGGAGGAAAAAATAATTAATCACTTTAGTTCTCGCGCAGGATGGATCTGCAACAAGTTCCCGGCTGAGGCGAGGTGTTTAAACTTGGGCTAGAGGGGAAATGGCTCACAGTAAAAGACACAGAGGTGCCACTTTTGGCTTCATGGAGGTTTTTGTGCTTTGCTCAGCGTTTTCTCAGGATCAACAAGCTTTTAAAGCTTGATGTAGAATAACTTTAAAGCTAGATGTAGAATAACTCACTCCTTACTCCGTAACAGCAACACTTCTAGTTTGTGCCATCAGCAGCGCCAAGCTGTCAGTCCTTCATTTAAACTCCTAATTTTAAGGTCCAACCTCAGTTTTCCAGCCCCATTAATCAGCCCCTCGTGTCGGAGCTGGGCTCGATGGCCATCTTGCACTCGAAGGCCACGATTTCAAAGGTTGCAGGATATGACCACGTCGCATCTCTCTGCACAGTGTTCCTGTTTTACGATGGTTTCTGTTCAGCTGAGTGATTGTGTGTATTGAAACACAACACGCTGGAAAAACAAGCCCAGCGATGAAGCTGCAGTTTTAGGAGTTGCCTGCTCACCTTCCCGCTGGGGAGGGAAGAGCAGCGGGAGCGAAACACATACTCATAGGCTTTATTATATTAAATTACTTTGTGTGTAGGAAAATATTATGTAACCTTTCAAATTGCTCGATCACTAGCAGCAGCTTAATGTTATTTGGCCTATTGGTGGATTAGAAACATTCTGGCCGGGCTGCAGCCCTGGGATAGACATGCCTCTCTCCAAGGAGCTCACCCCAAAGGTGGCTTTGGGTGAAGTTTCTCCTACTTCTGCCAACAGGGCGGGAGTTAGTGTTGCTCCCTCGTGGTGCCCTGCCTGCTGGGCTAGGCCCATCTGTGGAGGAATGCCGACCTGGAGTGCAGCCACCCTGGGTTCAGCCTGCTCAGCAGTGGAAGTCCCACCCTGCAGTGGCCCTGGCCATGGCAGGGATTGGGTCACCGGGCCGGGGCCACTGCGCCGGGCAAGGCACGTGTGGAATGAACTGGAAGCAGAGGCGAAGCTCATTCTTGCAGGGCTTGTTGAGCTCTGCCAAACGCGATGCCTTGGGCTTGGCCTTGGTTAAAGTGGGGAGGTTATGGCCGTCTCTGCTGCAGTCGGGTGTTTTCCTGGTCAGTGTAGAAGCAGGATGGTGTTATGTGTTTTGGATGGTGGGAATTTGCATGATCGCAGAAACATCCTTTGATTTTAACTTCTGGAGGATTTTTTGTAACTGGGAAATGCTTTTGTTCTTTCAGCAGAAAGTTTTAGGGCCTATGCAGTGGAGGTTCTTACCTTGATCTGTTTGTGGCTGCATTACAAATCTTCCTCATTTGTTTTTGAGACTTAGAGATCATTAGTAAAAGCAGTGAATGGGGCAAAATAAGAATTGTTTTTTCTTTTAATGTATTAAAGTGGAGACTTGGTTTAATGCAACATTGAAATGCATGGTACCCAACAGGAAGCCAGGTGTTTTTATCTCAATGGGAATTTGATGTTTGCAGTAGTTTTAGAGCATGTTGAACTGGCTGTTAGTTTGTTAAATGCTTTCTGTCTCAGACCTGGCTTGGGTACATTACATCTGAACCAAGTTGCTGCATTTGACAGCAATGTCACCTGTAGCACTTTGTTTACTTTCCAGCATAGCTGCAGCATTAGCTACTTTATGGTTTCTCGGTGACAGGCCTTATTCCTAATCTCTGGAAGCAGTTAGAGAAGTGTGAGCACGCTCATACTGAGTCCCTTTTCTGTCATTGAAAAAGTACCCCAAACCAGCAAGATCTCAATAAATACAACATTCCCCCCAGGTTTGATGGAGAAGGTTTGTGAGGTGTGTATTTATTTGTCTATGTCAGGTTAGCCCTGAGAGTTGGCAGCTCATTACCAAGTACTGAGAGGTGTGGGGGGAGAGGTTGTTGCAGTTCACAGCACGGAGCTACCACTGTGCATGTCCAAACTGCCCTGGTTCTCTGCACTACTCAGCTGTCCTGAGGATAGGAAGGATATCAGCAATTTCCATTTGATGCCTTATTTTTTCAGAAACTCTGTGGATAAATCTGGATTTATTGGATTCATTTTCAGGTTAGGAAGGCTGTTTCATGCTTATAGTGGTTGCGTGCATAATACACATCAAAGATGCTGCTGAGCTTAAATCATGTTCCTTCTTTGCTTTTCTTCTTCTCTTACATGATTTACTATCTTTCTAAATCTGCTTTGTTACATAGATCTTTCTTTCTCTAAACCTTCCTTCGGTTTTATTCTCACTCTCACTTTGGTGTAGCCCTCCTGATGAGCACAGAGCAAATGCATCTTGAAGGTGTGATTTTTTTATTTGCATGTATAGGTGATTTTTAAAATTTACATATGCATAAGACAGTTGCTAAATCGTAGTCTTTTCTCACTTTATTTTGAGAAATTTGGTTTGAGAATAGTGATTGACTATAAATATGAAACTGATTTTCATATTTTTAGGAACATTGGAGTCTGGAGTAGGTTTCTGTGCGAAGCTAGGAACTGGCTATGAACTTACTCTATTTTGGTAATTAGAGGGGAGAAAAAGAGTAATGTCTTCCATCCAGAACAATTATAAATCTCTCACAGATGGTTTCAGCAGGATGTAAAAATAACAGGTTCCTCCAGGTTATAACAAATATCCTGCAGGTTCTTAGTTTCAATGTGACCTGCTCTTTTTCAGTTTGGGGAAAATAATTTTTAAAAGAAACTTTTATGTGAAGTAGGTTTGCTAAAACTTAAATATTTTGGCAGTGGAGTTCTTAACAACTCTAATACTTTGGGGAAACTGTTTTGTTCTCAGTACCTAAAGGTGCTCATGCCTATTTATTCAGGCAGGATTCTCTCTTTCTGAGCCAGCACCGTTACTGTTTACACAAGATTTAGACTTGAAAATGATTCCAAACTCCTGGCTGTGATTTCTGTGGTGTCCCCTTTCCCTAGGTTGGTTTTGAAGCCTGCACCTTACCTGGGTACCTCTGCATTTATGAGAGCCACGAGATACTTCTCTAACTCTCATCTTGTTAAGAGTTTTACATTGTGCATTAACTGTACTTTGGTAAATACAGCTCTTTTTTCTGTGATGGTTTAGTTGTTTGAACATGGATTCGAGTATTCCCTGAACACCCAGCAGCTTCATGCTGTGTCAGAGAGCACTATAAAATGGAGAGGGAACTGAAGGCTGTGGAGGTAGAGGAAATAGCTCGTGGGAGATCAGAGGAGCCGCACACTGAGCTTCCTCTTGTGTTATCTGCACACCCATGTCACACCTAGTGCTGCAGAAGAAGTTCTCATTTGATTTTTTTATAGATCAGAGGTGCTTGTTGTGCATGCAGAGAGGTTGGGTTTAGATATATGGACATAACTTAAATCTATCCACCCTTAATTAAAAAACATAAGAGGAATTTTTCTGATTTAAAACCCATGAAGACTGGTATGTGGCGGTGGGGTGAAGCCTAAGTTGCCTTCCTTTGGTCAGGAACTATGTAAATCTGATGTCTTTACATTTTTTCCAAATATGTTTATAGTTTCTCCCACACCTCATGCTAGCGGACACCATCATTGTGAGAAAAATGAGTATATGTGTTGTTCTCACAAATAAAGTAAATGTCAAAATCTCTCCATCAAGGAAGTTCTGAAGACTACCAGGTGGTAGGATTAGGAGTAGGGAGAGCTTAGTGAGCTAGTGTTTGGTTACAGTAATATCACAGGGGAAGCGCTGGCTGTTCTGCTACTCAGGATTTGGCTTGAAAGGGAACATCTTATGAAGGTACATGGGAGGAGTGAAATTTGACATACCTCTCTGGAATACTAAAGTTCAGCATCAGGTTCAGCAAGTGCAAGCCATGAGTAGAAGAGAAACACTGTAAACTTGCTGTGGGTGACTGCTGGAGAAGGCCATGGAGTTTGGGACCCTCTCCCCTGTTCTGCAGAGGAAATAAATAGCCTTGCTGGCACTAAGGCTGTAGTTATTCATGCGTGCTGTGGAGACTGAAGCTAATAGTTTTGTACTAGTCTATTTTGGGATAGCTTGCTATCTACATGGTTGTTAAAATGGAATACTCTGTGAGGTTGGGTTATACCAACACCCAGCTTCCAGGGGAATTTCTGAATCACTGAATGTGTGTTATGCATGTGGATGGTAGAAGCATTAGGGATCCAAAGCCCTCAGCTGAATGTATTTGAGTGTGCTTGTATGCACACTGTAGTTGTAGCATTTCCTGATGGTGTGTTGGAGTGCAGGACTGTAGGTACTGACGTGTTCTCGTGGGATTTTTAGTTTAAGCTTCTTGATAAGAAAAGGTTCCTTTTATTTTTCCAGCGTTAGGAATTGGCCCATGTCTCCCTGCATAACCTGTCTGTTCGAGTAATCTGATTGCTGTAGCCTAAAATATGTGCTTTGCTAGGCAACAAGAGTGGAGAGGTGAAGTTTGGGCTATAAACTCAAAGCAGTTTGCACCATCAGACACAGCTGTGCATGAAGGGTTAGGCTGAAGGTGGAAAGAGGAAAAAGGTTGGCTTAACACAGCAAGGTAGGCATTTGAAAGGTTAAGATAGTTATCTGTTCATCTGGGGTTGTGTTTGGTTTGTTTAAAAGAGGGTCAAAACACTTTAAAAGGAGTTGCGGGTTTGCCTGATCGTGGGGGGCATCTTGATGTGCTGAACTGCCGGAGGACCCAGAGCCTCAAGGCTTTCCCCCTGAATTTTGGTACAACCACTGGTACAGTAAATGTTTTCAGAGTTTGAGTGTTTCTGGTAATAAACAGTTTCTTCAGATGAGTTCACCAGTACAGAATGCTACTGCAGCGTGCAGGCTTCCAGATGTGTGTGCTGTGCTTCCGAGTGCTCCGTGTGTCCTGTCCGTATGTGCTGTGTCACTGGATTTTTTAATTACTTAAAAAATATCTTGAGTGTTTTAAATTCACATGTATAGTTTTAGAAAGACCCACTGTATCATAGTAGTTGTGATAAATCAGTGCCATTTACACTGGAGCTAATTACTATGTCTTTCACTATAGGTTGCACAGAGCATTGAGGATCATCATCAAGAAGTAATTGCTTTCTGCAGAGAAAAAGGTTTCCATGGTTTGGTTGCATATGACTCCGATTATGCATTGTGCAACATCCCTTACTATTTCAGTGCCCATGCCCTAAAACTGAGCCGGAATGGGAAAAGCCTCACAACAAGCCAATACCTAATGCATGAAGTTGCCAAGCAACTGGACCTGAATCCAAATCGCTTTCCTATTTTTGCTGCTCTTTTAGGTAAGTGAAGATGCTGCTAGTCAGCCTTACGTTTTCAGTTTCTGTTAACTGTTTTAAAATAATGTGTGTGTAGTTTGACAAAGCACCTGAGGAAAGGCATCCCTTTGTTCTAGACATTCCTGCTGTGTGAGGTGTACTGGATGTGTGTTTATGAGGTCAGACATACCCAATTTGTAGAAATCTGCAAGCAATGCGGATTGTGGCTGTCTAGAAAGAAGGGTTGAAAGTAGGGATTCGGCAGAGCTTTGCCTAACTGGAATGTTCTCTGTGGGTGGGGGGAATCAGGTCAGTTGTGGTTCTAGTTTGGGTCCTGTATAGTATATGAGGTCTAGTTTCAATGGTACACTTTCCGGATTGGAAGTATGCTTCTGTCCTGAATTCTGTCTAAAAATAACACCTATGGAGTGAACGTGTTTGGTTTGCTGGGGCTTTTTTTCCCCTCAGAAATGAGCATTGGACAAATATGGCAACACGTCAGCTGCACCCGAAATACAATGAATTGTATAATTGAGTGAAACTTGACTTTTCTGAAAGCACAAGTGACTGACATTGTACCATGCCATTGGTTTTATCTGGATACTTTCTTAGCATTCCTGCTTCTCATGCTCAGTGGTGTGGGATCTCTAAGGAGCATAGGTGGGAATGTCTCCAGTTTTACATTTCTCCTTAAATGGGACAGTTCTAACACACTCTATTTCCATAGCAGTGAGAGAGAATAACTGTCATACTCTCTCAGACAGAAGAGTGAATTAATTACTGACAAGTTGACTCCAATGAATAAGATTTATTTAGAACAGCATTCTAACTGCTTTTTGGGAGCAGCCATGTTCTTGATCTTGTCATGCTGTGCAAACAAATTAAGAAAACTGGATTTTCTTTTTATTTCCTCACTCACTTTGTTTCAGTATAGGTACATAATAGAGGAATAAAACTTCTCCTATGAAAGCTCTGAATGAGAGAGGCTATGTGTTACTATTTTAAATGCTAATGTTTTAGTGGTCTTTAATATTGTTTCCAGTCCAGACAGGCACCTTCAATGTTAAGAAGGAAAGAACCAGTGGATCTTGCAGTAGAAAGCCACAAGTATTTGACTAGTTGGAGTTGCTTTTTGTTAGTGTGTGTTTTCCTGCCTGCACAGGTGTAGGGAGGGAGGGCAGAGGCTTGGCTGAGCTGCCATAGCAGGAATTACATGACAGACTACTATTGCTTGACTTTGTTTTGGAGTCTATAAATAAGTTGGTGCATGCCAGTTCAGTGAGTAAGAATTACTGCTGGAAAAGCAGTTTCCCAGTGGCAGATATGCCTCATGAACTTCATGGGAAGTGTGGCTTTAAGTTGCTGCACAATTCCAGCTTCATGACCTGCTGAGGCTTAACTTGGTTATATCAAACAGTAGGTGAGAAAAGTTTTGGTAAAGTTTCTGAAGGCTTTGCTTTTTTATGCAGGAAACTCTTGGATATTTTCCTCTCTTGCTCTCTTACGTGACCAAGTATTTTTCAGCTTGTTCTTAGGAGAAGGAAATTTGAGGTAATTTCACATGATTGCTTTAGAGAGATTTGGTAGCTTTCTCCCCTCCCCCTCAAATTGGTACAAAGGTTCAGCAACAAGTTTAGTTCTGAGTGTTCCTTTGCATTTCTTGTGTGTGTGTATTCAGTATGAGTAAGCAGAATAGAGTAAAGTTCGTGGAAGTCAGGGTTAGAATAGGAGATACTCTGGAGGTCTTCTTGTGCTTGGGGCTTTTGTGTTATTTTTATGAGTGAATTTAGGAATTAGGAACCCTGAGTATTTGTGATAGAAAGTGATTATATAAGCTGACAACAAACAGATACAGTTTGACTTAAAGTACTGGCAACATGTTTTAACTTCGGCAACTTTGGTAATATAGTAGCTTATTATTTTTTAATAGAATACTAAGTGCATATATGCATATAGTTTGGTGTAGCATGGAATATTTTTCTATTAGAGTGGCTCATTTCATAATCTAAATTTTTATATTTTTGTAGAATATCTGAGGTCTTGTCTGACTGGTTATTCTGTCCTTGTTCCTATGGCCTCTTTGGGTCTTTTATGATTGTGATAAGTGGAATAAAGAAAATCACAATGGGAAGGAATGAGTGAGTGTTTGAGGATATGGGAAGGCACATGAATTTTTTTTCTGGGTACAGCAGTGTAACTACCCATGCTACTAGTACTTTCTGTAGGAATAAAATAATATATTCTGAAATAATTACAGTTAAGCTACTGGTTTAATGTTTGCAGTTTGAGAAGGCCCAAAGTATCACAACAGTGGTGATAGCCATGTTCAGGTTAAGGGCTGCAGCTGTGTTTCTCTGTATTCAGATACTTTCTTGTCAGTAACGCCAAGGGTCAGTTTAGGAATGCTGAAACAGGAAAAACATCCTCAAAGTCTGTCTCACAATGAGCAGTTGGAGAAGCCTGAGGAGTAACTCTGAACTGGGCAGTTACAAAGTTATTCTCAAAGGCAAACGATTTGAGTTTGAGTTCTATTCAGGGATAAAATCTCTTCTGAAGTGTTCCTTCAAAATATTCTTCTGACTGTATCAGTTAGGCAAATTTCTAAAGATTGCTTTCAGATGAGATTCTGTGTACACTGTGGTTGGTTGGTTTGGTTTATAGTTTTTTTTCTTCTTACAGCTTTTTGTCCAGAAGGGCTTTGTAGTTGTAGCTTTATATTGTAAAGAGTATCCTTGCCATGGGTAGTTAAAATGTGGCCTGGATACTGCATGCTTGGAGAGTGTGCTCTTAAAAAGATCTGTTCTAATTGCTGCTGATGTAAACAAGGAGTTGATTTGGGTTCTTTTGTAAGTTTTAACTCAAATACTTCAGAATAATTTTTAAAAAGAAAAGCAGCCCAAACTTCAGCAAGTAGAAAAACAAACCCAGTGTGAGGTATAGGGCTGTAATTCAGTGAACTCTTTAGAAAGGGCAGTGGCTTCAATTAGTATCTAATTGTTTTTTTTAAAAAACTAAGGCATACACTATAATAAGCCATTAAAATGGGAAAAATCAATATATGTTGAGGTTGTTCAGCCAGGTCAAGAAATAGAGGTTGCTTATGTAACACTGATCTCTTTCCCACTGTGATAGCACTTTGTAACATGTTTAGTTATGGAATTTTGATCTGTTCCTCAGTAAAATTTTAGAGCTATGTAAGGTGAGGCATCACTTCCTATTTGGACCACAAAAGACACTGCTGCACCGGAACATACATGGTGAGAATTGATCAATCAATCAATCACACTACCTTATGTGTGTTCAGGGGGATGGAATTAACTGCAATGGCAGATGGAGACCAAACAAAATTGAGGTTTTGGTGGAAGGGAGAGGAGGCTTGACTATTTTAAAAGGTAATTGTAGCATCTGCAGGAGTGATTGTCAGTTGTCACAGAACTCTGCTGCTCTGGCTGCAATAGATTTTTGCAGACCTATGTTATAAAGACTTTCTAATCTTACCTTGAACAGATTAATGAGTGTGGCTGTTTTATGCAATCTTGTTGAATCTTTTTGATGTGAGGTTAAAGTTTAGCTCCTAATGAATAAAAATGATAACATCTCCTTGCTGGAGATCTCTGTAGTGGGTGAAGTATTAATTGGACACAAAGACTTCCCACTATGAGAGAGAGCATCTAGTTGTCACCAGGCAGGGGACAACTTTCATGGCTTTTACAGGTTAAAGAGCATTAAGAGCAAACTAGATGATTTTACAAGCAAAATATTAAGAAAGGAAAGAATTGTAGTATTCAGAGGATCTTGTCATATTCTTTTTGAACAGTGCATTCACTAATAAGCTGCTGCTCTATCAAACCAGGTATTGAATCTATCCTGAAGTTTTCTGCCAGAATTGTATTAATACTTTCTGTTTAGCTCTTCGTAAAGTTCAGATCCACAACCACTGAACTCCATTAGAGGTTGATTAGTTATGTCTTTGATTAATTCAAGTGTTCAAAATGTTTCCTAGTAAGAACTTATTTTTCAATGTGATGTGCTTTGGAAAAAAAAACATTGTAGGTGGTCTTCCATTAGGTATGAACAGTTGGTAAATACAGTCTCTATCTCTGTCCATGGAAACTACAAAATTTCCCAGTTCCTTCCCTGCTGCCAGCCCAGGGTCCCATCTGACCTGTTCAGATCAGTTCTGCTCAGGAGCAGGGAACCCGCTAAGTGTCACTGGAGCTGCTGACATTCCTGAGGGTTAGCTAAACCTGCGTGGTGCCCTGCTGCTTGACCCACCCTGCACAGTGGAGCAGAGTGCAGATTCTGGAGGCAGCTCCCATGTGGATCAATAATGGCACATGCTGAGATGCAGAAAGGGCTTACCAGCACATGTCAGGGAGCAGTAGAATGTGCTCTTACACGGTTGCACCTCCATTATTAAATCCTGTTGAGGGTTCCCTAATAGGACACACTGGCTTGAGGTGGACCCTGAGTTGTGCCTGGCTCTGCAGCTGCTGTAGTGAGCTGGTTTCATGGAAGAGCGCTCCTCACACACAGGGAAGCAGCTCTTGCTGCAGCAGCAGCATGCTAATTAGGTTTTTCTGGAGTAACAAAAAGCTATCTGTGAGTTTAATCTGTTAATCCTCTTGATCAGGAGTTGAGGACTGATGGCAGATTTGTTTGCTGTATGTAGAAACAGTGTGTAATGTTTTGTGGTATACTTAAAAGAGTTCTGCATTATGTTCCAGGTAATCATATTCTACCCGATGAAGATTTGGCTTCCTTTCATTGGAGTTTACTTGGTCCAGAACATCCACTAGCTTCACTTAAGGTACAAATTTAATATAACTAGGAGCAATTAAGCTAAGATCAATGCTACTGGTTAATCAGAGCAGTGTGGTAGGTAATTGAGAGCAGCTCGCGGAGGCCCTTGTGCTCCGTCACCCTCAGGTGTCCCAGTCCCTGGCTGCAGAGGATACCTGAGGTCACTGGCCTTACAAGGCTAAACTTAGCCTGTGTGATCCACCTCAGTGCCCTTCAGCTGCATGAGCCAGAGCTCCTGTGTGGTTTGGCTTGGAGAATGCAGCTTCTTGCTCTCGTCTTTCTTTAAGAGGAGAGTTTTTTTCTTTAGTCATGTTCTTCAGCTATCACAAATAATGAGCTGTAATTCTTCCTAGCATCTTGTTTTATTTTCTACTGCTCTGAGCTTGTGTGTAATAGTCAGGTTTTGGTATTTAAAGTGTAAATATGCTGGAGAGCAGATTGCTTGAGAAAGCTAAAGTGGCCTTTGGTAGTTTGGGGGTGGGGGGTTGAGACAAGGAACTTTGCCTGATGCTCTTAGTTTACAGTATGTGTGTTCTGCTGCTTCATCGTGCTTGCCTTGTGCATTTGCCAAGCAGATGGCTATAAAAGGGAAACTGGACACATCAGAGAATGGGATCATAGTGACCTTTCTCTCTGCCACAACAGATACATCTGTTTGTCTTTCTCCTAAGGTGTACCATGCAGCAAATAATCTGGTTTTTGTAAATTCTGTCAGACTGTTTTGTTATCTCCACAGCAAAAACAGGTGGGGTTTTTTCACCTTCTGTTACAAAATTTTATTAAGAGTTGAAACATTGTAAATTGTTTTGCCAAAAGTAGAACTTAAAACCAGATCCCAGATTTTCAGCAGAATTTTTAAGTGCATTGCTTAGTGAACAGCTGTGACATTTGATGTTACGCTCATCCTCTATTTTGCTGCCGCTCTGGTGCTCAGAAAGGTAAGTGTCAGCATATTCCAGTGGCAAAACAAAACCTGCATGCATGTTTGCTACTTCCTTGTAAAACTTGAGGTGAAAAAATGAGTATGCCTGAGTTTTCATTTTTTTACTAAAAAGGTTACAAGCTTCTGGTCAAGTAGTTTATAAAACTTTGTGGTGATACTTTTCTATGGTTTAGCCTGAGTAGACTTGTTTGACAGCCACGTCAGAGTATGACTTCAGACACCTAGACCTGCTGGGAAGCCCTCTAAATTTGTACTTAATTACTTGAATGAAAATTAGATATTTGTCATCTTTGCTTCTAGATGTACATGTTCAGTGGAAGCACCAACTGGGCTTTGTAGCTGGCATCTCAAGGAAATAAAACATGTTCCCTCAGAGCATCCTGGGCTTCCTTAGGCATTCCTCCCTGATGGATTTTATCTGTTGGCCAATGTAATCAGAAGTCTGAAAGCAGTTCCCGTTTGGCTGTTACAGGTTCCATGAAAACTGCTGCACTGTTATCGATGCAAAGGCCAAATGAATGCCCTGAGTGAGGAAAGGCTAGCACAGCACAGGGTTTGTTGAATTGCACAGCAGCTTGCAGGCCAGCTGTTCAGTGCACAGCCCCAAACTGAGCACAGCACCTCTGACAATGGTGTCAGATGGGAGGACACGTCTGCAGCAAGCCAGTCTTCCTTCGTTACTGGTCATGGAACAACTGCCTGCTTGTTTCAGCTTTAATTTCACAGTGCTGGTGGTTTGAAATGATAACTTGTTTCAGGAGCTCATTAATTGATTTAATTTCATTTGACATACTAGCATGTCAGTGATGTCATCACAACTCTCTGTAGGGACCTCCTCAGTGTAGATGTGCACAAAGCAATACTTCTTGTAAATTTTATGAATGCTTAAAAATTCCTAAAAAACATTTATATTAGCCACAAGGCTGATTGCAAGGAGTAGTTTCAGAACAGTCTCAAAAAGTTTCTAAACCTTCATGTAAGCTGGAAACGAGGGGAAGTTGTTGTGTTTCCCCAGGATGTCCTTCCTGGGCTGTACTTAAAAACTTTGCTTTGTTGTGTCTCTTTAGAGTTACAACTGAGTGTTTTCCATGCTTGGGAACCAAGGGCTCTAATCCCATACCTCATTCAGCTAAGGATTTAGAAAGCTTTTTCTCATTGTGTAAAGATTTTAATCTTTTGTCTTTAGGACAGTATGGTCTTGAGCATCAAAGCTGACAGATTCTGTTCCAGTGGCCAGATTTGTTGCTTTTCAGGAAGAACTGTGACAGTTAATAAAGTACAATTTATTTCCTGCATTGTCTCTCAATCTTTTATTATGCTGTAGCAAAATCGTTACTTTTCCTACCAGAGAAGCTTTGCCAGTTCACCTGTGAAAAAGGGTAACTTAGAAAAGAAACTACCAGCTTTGCTGGTAGAAGTTGCTGGGTCTGCCCTCATGTCACCATAGAGAGGGGAAAAAAACAAACCTGAGGAACCCCTACCTCTGTTTTAAAGAGGGGTGTGAGATGGGGGTGGTGTTCATCCAGGAACATCTGGGTAGAAATGGGAAGAAGAAAGGAGACTGAAAAACCTGTTTGATGAATCCATACTTAACATCTGGAAGGAAATGAACCCGAGAGTCAGGACAACGTCTCTATGTGCTAAATGAAAAGCCTTTCAGGAGACACCAACAATTACCATCAGCTCAGCAGAACTGTGAAGATTCCATAGCCAAATTTAAATGAAGAGATCTGAATTGCTGTTGCTGCAATGGAGAAATAATCAAAAGCCAGCTCGGTGAGCTGTTCCGAGTCAGGATATTGTCTGTCCAAATGTCCTGTGGAAACAGATAACACATCTAATAAATGTGCACACCTGTGCTTGTGTCCTGTCACCTACCTGAAAGCAGAGTTCACTGAAACGTCCACCTAAATCAGGGCTTTGAAACAAGAAAGTAGTTGATAGATTTCCTGAGAAGTCATCTGATTGCTGGACCTTGTTTGGAAACCAGTATTCTCCTGCTTTTTATTTGTGTGCTCTGGGATTTATGTTTAAGACAAAGACAATTTGGATCTTATTCTGGAAAAACTGGTTATAGTATGGAGCTTCGAGATCAGTGTGTAATACTGTCAGAAAGAATGAGTTTATGAGGGCAGTTTCCTACCTCTGGAAGGAGTTAGTGCCTGTTTGGGAGCACAGACCGCTAAGAAGTACTGACTCTTCATTCACAAGGTAACCTTAGAAACAAAGCTTAATGCAGTCTTTATTTGTAAATGGAAGAGTGTGCAGGGAAGCTCCATCTCCTTGGTTGTTCCATCTCAGTGGAGAGGCAGAGAGATGCTTGCAGAAAGCAATCCAGTGCAGGTTGGACTCCTTCTCTGAATGGCTATAGAAAATTCCTGTCTTAGTCTGTTCCTTGACTGCTGCAGAGGGTGTTTGCCAGAGGGAGATTAATGTGTGAAGTAGGTGCTTAGGTAATTTGCTGCTGCTCAGATGACAAAGGTGGCACTATTAAGATATGCTTCAAGTAAGTGCCTTGGGTTCATGGGTTGTTTTGATGCTAAGGGTCATCATAATGCAGGTCAGAAAGCAGTCGGGAGGTCATATAGAGTCAACCTCCTGTGAAATGTGTGGTCAGCTTGAGGTCAGAGCAGGCTGCTCAGGGCATTGACTAGACTAGTCTTGAAAATCTCCGAGGTTGGAGGCTGCACAGCCTGTCTAGGCAGCCTGCCCTGTGGTTTGACAGTCCCGACGGTGAAGATGCTTTGCCCTGTGTGCAGTCTGAACCCTTGTTGTTTCAGGCTATGTCTAGTGCCTCTTGCTCTTGCACAATGCACTGCTGTGAAAAGCTTGGCTCTGTGTGCTTAGTCACCTTAGTGGGTATTCCAGGCTGTATTTCCAAAGCCTTGTCCTGTCAGGCTGAATAAGCCCCACTCCCTCGGCCCCTTCTTTAACAGAGCAACTGATCCCAACTCCAACAGTCTGGATGACCTTGTACAGAACCAACTTGACTGTTCTGACATCTGGCTCAAGCCCCAGAAGGAATGCAGTGCTCTGGAGGTGATCTACCGTGCACTGAGGAGTGGGATCCTGGGATCTGCCGGCTGTGCTTGTGCTGCACAGCCCAGGGTGCACCTCGCTGGCTCCTGTTCAGTCTTCTGCTGCCTTCCAGCCCCAGGTCCCTTTTGGCACACCTCCAGCCTGCAGAGTAGCCAGGGGTTATTCCTGCCCAGGTGCAAGGCTTCGCTTCTATAGCTGTAGAATTTCTGAGGGCTCCCGTTGGCTCATCTCTGTGGCTTGTCAGGGAGTTCTGGATGGCAGCCCAGCCCTTGGGTTTGGAGTGTGAAGGGCTGTCACATGGGTCTCAGTGAAGCCAGTCTGTATCACATCTTTGGCTTGTGCTTCTGCTCTCCCCTTTGCTTTCTGACATCATTCTTGTTCCCCTGGTTAGAGTTGATTTCGTAGATGTCCTGTGTGTACAAATCGTTAGCAAAGGATGTCCATGTCCTGTGTATTCTTGTTATCATGCAGAAGGAGGTCAGTTTCCCAAGCAGGATGGAGAGAGTAGGAGAGAGAATTTTTAATTGAATAACCCAATCTTCAGGGAAAAGCTGAGCTTTGCTGATCTGAGAGGATTTTAAGTTATCCAGGGAACTTCTTGCCTCTTCAGAAAGCTTGTTACTAGATCAGATGCACTACAAGCTCCTAAGATGAAATATTTTTAACATTCAAAGGCTAATACAAGATCTAAACAGTTTGGATGCCCTCTCTAATAGAAACTGCTAGACAAAAATAATAAAACCCAGGCAATTTGTCGTAGTATCCTTCGTATCTTCAGCCTTTTCACTCACCAGCAGGAAAAGAAATGTTCCCTGTGTGTTACCTGACAGCAACTGAATGTTCAAGGTCTCTTTTTTAATGGTTTGAAAATCAAACTGAACCAATTACCTGTTTCCAGCAGGCACAGCAGTAAATGTGACGTTGATTAGCCTCTAAAGGCTTTTCTTCCTGAAGGCAGTGGCCAGCTGGGGTGTTCCCAAAGTTGGGGAGCTTTTCCCAAGCGTAGCTTAGGTACCTTCTACACTACCCTAATCATCCCGTGGAGTTGTGCTTACGTGAGTCTCTTCTCTTCCAAAAAAGCATTTTTGCAACTTTATTTTGCCAAATCCAAGACATTTTTATCTTGTTACTTCTGGGTCTGTAATGTTTCTCTGCCTCTCATTTTGACAAATACCTCTGTAGAATTCATGGTCTTTCTCTGCTTAATCTTTTCAGAGTGCATGAATAAGTGACTTGTGATTTTTGTCAGTGCTCTGTCACAAACTGAAGGAGTCCTTTTACAACTAGCAAAGAAACTGGGCCCTTCTCTGGTGTAAGTTCTCCAACCTGATTGCCTCCAAGTGTGGGATCCACCCCTGTGTTTGCCTTCCAAAATTGATTTTCCATTTTGTTGCTTGTCTGAAACTTTTCTGTAGAGAATAAGGGAAAAAAATAACTTCTAGGAAGAAATCTCTTCTAATGAGAAATTGATAAAACATGATGGTACTTTTGCTCTGAAATGCTTTGTGTGGCACTGAAAGTAAGTTTGAACCTCAGACATGTGCTCTGTAACTTTTGCTGCAAGTCTGATTTCTTTTCATCCCTAACATGCAGTAAGACTTAGCCTGTATTTTAATGCACACAGGATTAGAAACATTCTTTATGATTCAGTACAAAAGCTGCAGTTTTGGATCTCTGGAAAGTTCTGAAATGAATAGAAAGATTTTCATCTTTAATATCAGGAAAGTACATCTTATTACACCATTTTCATTTCAAATTTCTGTGTAGTGTATGTCATTACACTCTTTGTTTTGAGGGTGTTCTCACATCTGCACTGGATGTCTTTGAAGCGGAAGAAAAGAAAATCCAAATATGTGAAATGTCTCTAAATCTGTAAAACATACTTTCAGAAGGTCTCTCTTCAGGAATTAAGAATATGCTCCAGTGAGATCTTGAGGCTGGTTACAGACAGCTAAATGGGAATGATATGCAAAGTGAGCCCCTTGATAAGTCTCACTTGAGCTTCCAGGGCTTGAGTTGAATGTTAGTGCCAGAGTGATGTGATGTCTTCTCTTGATGCTGACTTTATATGGTTTATTCAATATTGCCATCTTGGAGATCACATAAATTAACAGGAGATTACTTACTCCTGTCATCCACTGTGTTTCCAAGCAGAGACTGGAGGAACACTCAGGGAGCAGTGCAGGGTTTCTGCAAGGGTTCTGCAGAGAGCACATCCAGCATGGCACAGCCACGGGATGATTCAGCTGCCTTAGAGATGGGTAATTGTTACACATACAAGGAAAATGGGAGGTGTTCAGCAACTGACTTGGATTGCCAGGGAGAAGAAAATCTATTCCTTCTGGCAAAATGTGGGCAAAATTTTATCATCAATATTTGTGACTCTAAGTTTACATGTGAGTGTCATCTATATTTAGTATTGTTGTGTATATTCACAGTGCACACTAGTGTAAACTTAGATTTTGGTATCTGAAATAGAAATAATTACCCTGCCACTGGCTACACTAAACAGAACTGTTCTTAACTGTTCACTTCTCACAAGGGTGTGGAGTGACAGAACATGGGGAATGGCCTTAACCTGAAGGAGGGCAGGTTTAGGTTAGGTATTAGGAAGAAATCCTTCCCTGTGAGGGTGGTGAGGCCCTGGCACAGATTGCCCAGAGAAGCTGTGGCTGCCCCATCCCTGGAAGTGTCCAAGGCCAGGTTGGACAGGGCTTAGAGCTACCTGGGATGCTGGAAGGTGTCCCTGCACATGGCAGGGGAGTGGAGCAGGATGAGTTTTAACATCCCTTCCAACCCAAACCATTCTGGGATTCTATGTTTAATTTAGGCTTGTGAAGTATAGAGCTCATCTCTGGTAGAGAATGACCAGATATAGAATGAATATCCTGAAATTCGTAAAAAGTAGACTTTAGAGAAAGAAATTAATAAAAATGGGAACCTGGCAAAAATTACGTGGTCTAAATATGAAGAGGGCAATATAATAAATTGCATCATAAGTGTACCAAATAAGGGCAGGGAAGAAATAATCACATCTGGTAGACTCCATATAAAATGAAAATGAATTGTGGTACAAGTTCGCGAAGATAAAACTAATCAAGTATTAATCAAAATTCTGCATAAATATTTCTGACAAGACTGAATTGCACTATTTTCTAGTAAAGTATGATCCCTCTGTGTAGAATGCAATAAGAATGCATAAGGATTTTTCACATTTTTTTTGTATCTTAAAAATAGAACTGTTAAGTCATAATAGTGATCTCTCGAGTCTTGAATTACTGAATTTTGCAAACAGGCCGATTAAAAGATGTTAAAAGCAAAAACGTAGCTGCCCCTGTAGGCTCAGACAATGCTTCAGGATTGTGCGGAGGTTCCAGCCAGAATTCTTAGAAATTCCTCAGGCTTCCTGTAAAATGGAGGACACATATTTGGAGACCTCTTTCCTTTCCCTGTGCAGCACTTGGGACAGAAGCAGAAGCTGCTGATGCTTGGGGAGTTCTTCAGACCCAGCTGGCAGCACCACTGCCTGCCTGGAATTTTGCAGGAGTCCAGGATAGTTCCTGGACCTGAAGTTTCCATTCCCCACGTAGGATTACACAGGGCACATGAGAGCAGTGGTTCCCATAATCGTAGGCCAAGTCATGGTTTATTTTCAGGAGGATCCTATTGAGTGTTGAGGTGGAAGTCCAGGGTTTCCAGGACTACCCAGTTCCCCTCCTTCTCCATGTGGGCACAAGAACAGATCAGCCACAGAACGCAGTCTAGAACTCCCTGCAATGGCGCATCCACCTGCAGCTGCTGATCACTGAGCTGCAGGAGCTTCTTCTCTCTGTAGGAGCTTTGGATATCGTCCCACAAAATTCTTCCAGCTCTTGCTTCTTGCTACAAAGTCCAAAGTGTTTCTCATCAATGGGAATTCAGCATTTTCCTAACACCTTGGGAAGCCTGGACCTGGAGCTCTGATTTGTAGCTGTGTCTGTGGTCTCTATGGGCTGAAGTCATAAATTTGAGGGGAATTTTTAATTTGCATTAAAGTGCACCTTTTTCCTCCATTTAACATCATTGGTGTCTATGGGTGGTCAGACACATCTGGAATTGGGTGGTGAAGCATTAACGATGTTTTATCAATGGAATTATCTTAAGAATGTCATCTATGTCTGCAAAATAGTAATCGGCCCTGTAACTGGGCTGATAGTGAAATGCTCCCATCATAGCAACAAGAGGAAACAGACATCCTTCTCTGCTGATACATATTATAATAGAAAAATCATTTCTTGCCGGAAATGTTACACATTCTGTGACGCTGTATCAGTATATTCTGCAACAGATAATGAAATGCACAAAATTTTAAAAGACTAATTATAAACTACCTTAATGTAATTCAAGTAATCTTCAAATGATTTTTAGACCCATTTCTATAGAAACTTTAAAGTAATTTTCCTTGAGATACAATTTTTTTCAGTTTGATTTTCAAATCCTCCTTTTTCTGTGTACGCAGTGATCTTTCTGTTCCCAGTGGGTCTTTTTCATCATTTCTGATATCACTTTACACTCAGAAAATAAACTGTGTCAAAATATTTCCTACCATACATTTGTGAATGTATGATTAAGGTTATGGTGTATGATGAATTAGATGAAGCATTTTGTACTGAAGGAAATGTCCAACTAGAAAGCAGTAAAAGAATCAGCATTGTTCACCCTGTTTGTTGTTAGAGCTGATATTTAACCAACAGGTATTTACATAGAGGTGAAGTTTACATATATATAACTATATTGTAATTGTATGAATCATTGTTTAAGGTGAAGTCTTAAAAACAAAGTGGAAGGCCCAAAAGTAGTTAGACACTCAATCTGGCACCAGGAAGTGTGTTGAATGTATTGTCAGTAAATAAGAGCTGGGCTGTGTGCTGTGGCTGCCATCCCTGACTGCCGTGGCTCATGCTGCTGTGTTTCCTGCACAGGTACGTGCTCACCAGTTAGTTTTACCACCCTGTGACGTAGTGATCAAAGCCGTAGCTGACTACGTCCGCAACATTCAGGACACCTCTGATTTGGATGCCATAGCAAAAGATGTTTTTCAGCATTCACAGGTAAAGTGTAAAGCCAAATACTGGTTAGTTTTCTTTTTTAACCAATTGTGCTGTACATTTGTGTTGAAGGATTGCATTTGATAAAAACCAGATTTGATTAGTTGATAGTAGGAATCTGTTGGTATTTGCAGTGACTTAGCTATCCTAATTTCATGTTCCATGCTTTCTGAGGGTGAAATACTGTGTTTACCCTTAGTGCTTTAAATTCTTGATAACTAGAGGGGTTTGTAGTCTCTCTGTGTGCACTGCCTTTGAGAATCAGCTGTACATGAAGACTGGATGTTCAAGCTCTACCCTTAAGTGGGTTGACGTAATATTTCTTGTGCTGGAGCAGTGCTTCAGTCCTGGAGGGTCCATAGGATTAGTCCTGAGATATGGTGTACATTGACTACTGTACAGCCCTGTGCTGACCTACAGGTAACAAACCTGGATGTGCTCCTGACAGATCTTTTTTTTTTTTTAGTCTAGAACAGATGACAAAGTTACTCGGTTTAAGAGAGCGGTTGCTTATTATTCAGCAACTAATAAACCTATGCCATTTCATCCACCACATTACCTAGGTAAGTAATCACAGCAACCAGTCTTTTTGTTTAACTAAAACCTGGAATAACCCTAAATCAGAAATGGTGTTGTTGGCAGCATCTTACAAACATGTTTATATCCTCTGGCAGTTCTCATTGACCCTTGAAGATGAGGTTTCAGAAGGTTTTCATAGGATATGTGCTGAGGTTGTGTTCTTGCCCCAAAAGAGGAGAACAACCTGGATTACTTTTCCTCTTGGAGCATCCATTCTGGCATTGGGAGACTTGACAGAATGATGCTGTGAGCAGCTGAAGTCTGCTGCTCAGTCCCATTCATGAGGACAGTTCCTATTTCTAGTCATTAAAACATATGTACTGTTTCTCACTGGACTTGCTGGCATGTTTTAGAAATCCCTTTATAGTCTTTGATTTTTTGATGTCATAACAACCCTGCTCAAATTACAGCCACACATTGTTGCCGTGTTGCAGATTATTCTCAAGGCTTAAAAATTAAAATGTGTGATCACAGGATTTCCTACTCATGCCCCATTCTTAACACTAAAATGATATTTTATCTGAAATTTTCTAAAGATCTTCAGTTACCATACCAGCACACTGATACAGATTTTTCCTGCTCTTTTTAGGGGTATGGGGTATCTTTATTTACATCCAAAGACCTGCATTAAGGGGTTTAAAGGCTACTCTAGGTCAAATATTCAAATGACAAAGTGCCTGCATTATATATCTGCGTGACGTTCGCACATCTTCATTATGACATCTCTTGGGGTTTTTTTCCTTTTAAACTGCCTTTGATTCCCAGGTAAAATAGGAATGTGCGGCAATGAGAGATACAAAGACCTGAAAGAAGGTGAGACACGTAAAATACACTTCATAAGCTACAAAGTATTTTTATTGAAGGGCAAAAATTAATAAAACTGACTTAAAGGCATAGGACAAAACAGTAATGCTAACAGAACAAGAATAAATAAACCACAGAAGCAAAAGGACAAACAGGGTGACTTTTGTGTCAAATACTGAGCATTTTCATGAGTGTTTGGTTTTTTTCCCTTTTTCCCCCCCCCTTCTCTTTTCCCCTCCTCCTCTATAATACAGCAGCCAGACCGAATCAGTTTGGTATGCCTGGGATAGTGCCACCATATGTTCCTTCTCAGATGCTTAACATTCCACAGACCTCACTACAAGCAAAACCTGTGGTAAGTACAGCCTCTGCCCCGCTCCTTGGGAGAGGCCTGCTGTGCATAGCAAACTGAAATCCAGGTGGGAAAGGTGTAGCCAGCTTTTTTAGTGTGGGCAGTCACTGACTGAATTTTAAGTCTGAAATGAAAGCGATGCTGCAGACTCCGTTAGAGCAGTTTTTGTGGATGTTCAAGATAACTGAGTTTTAATGTGTTCATTTGGAGAAGGCCACTTGATTAAAGAATGTATTTTGTTTTAAAAACAAAGCCTTAGTTGCCTTCACTCAAGAGATCCCTTTATTTTAGGCCCAGCAGATGTCCAGTCAGGGTGGGGCCCAAGGCCAGGGTCCATACCCATACAGCCTCTCTGAGCCAGCCATCACCTTGGAAACAGGTGGAAAAAGTCTGTCTGAGCAGAACAACTACAGTAACATTCCTCATGAAGGAAAACACACACCATTGTATGAACGGTCTTCTCCAATAAATCCAGCTCAGAGCGGGAGCCCTAATCATGTGGATTCAACCTATTTTCCTGCCTCTTCTACATCTTCGTCCTCTGACAACGATGAAGGCAATGGGGGTGCAGTGAAGTAAGTTTCTCATGAGAATGTTTTCTTGCTCAGCTTCTCTTACAATACATTTCCTTTCAAAATCATTTACCTGAAGAATGATGAAAGTAAGAATCATAGAATCAATCATAGAATACCCTGAGTTGGAAGGAATCCACAAGCATCATTGAAGTCCAAATCCAACTCCTGGCCCTGCAGAAATCTGTAAATTAGTGATATGATTGACCTTAAAAAGATAGTTTTGGGTCACTATAACTGTAGACACGTGCATGGTTCATTCTTATTGCCTTGTTCCTTAAGCAGAAATCAAAAACCAAATAGTGTTGGGTGTTTTTCCAATTCTGCCCTTAAGTTTTATTGAGAGGGTGAGGTTTTGGTAAATGTCATAGTCTTCCAGTCCTTTACTTTGTGGAAAAGAAATATTCCTACTTCACAGTATAATTCTTTAAAATTTCAGAAGCTAAAAACTATGGAACTTCACTGAACTTGTAGTGTTTACACTTCTTAAATTTGGGGATAATGTGGCTTTGCCAAGAAGCCTGATGTGAATGTCAGAAATTTACCAGTTCGGACAGTGGCGGAAGAGCTCTTGTGGAGCAGAGCAAGAGTGAAGCTGACTTTGCTCTGTTCTGCTCATTGCCTGGTTTGCTGCACAAGTGCTTCTGGCTTCCACAAGGTCCTGTGTCAGTCCTTGGCCAGGAAGTTGTGTGGATGTGATTTAATTACAGGTTCCTGATCTACCAGGAGGAGATGTGAACAGAGGCAGTTTGTGTTTGCCTTTGTTGGGTGCCCGGAGTGAGGAGCAGAGCCTGGGACTGGGCAGGGCTGTCAGTGCCTCTGGCAGTGTGGGGTGCTGTAGAACAGGTACAGCTGTGTTACCACAGACTGGGCCCCTTGCAGCAGGGTGGACCTTGAGGAGCTGGAGCAAGTCCAGGGAAGGGAACAGAGCTGGGGAAGGGGCTGGAGCACAAGTCTGATGAGGAGCAGCTGTTGGGGCTCAGCCTGGAGAAAAGGAGGCTCAGGGGGGACCTTCTGGCTCTCCACAACTCCCTGACAGGAGAGGGCAGCCAGGGTGGGGTTGGGCTCTGCTCCCAGGGAACAAGAGACAGGATGAGAGGGAATGGTCTCAAGCTGTGCCAGGGAAGGTTTAGATTGGATATTAGGGAATATTCCTTTACTATTAGGGCTGTCCGTCCCTGGCACAGGTTGCCCAGGGCAGTGGTGGAGTCACCATCCCTGCGAGTGTTCAAAAAATGTGTGGATGTGGCACTTGAGGATGTGGTTTAATGGTGACAATGGTGGTCCTGGTTTGATGGTTGGACTTGGTGTTCTTAGAGGGCTTTTCCAACCTTAACAATTCTATGATTCTACAGCGTATTTTATTCTTAATGTGTCTACAGTGATGCATGGTGGCTTGGACTTTGATTTCTGATGCATTTTATCAACTTTAAATATTATTGCATGTTTTACTTAGTAAATCAAGTAAGTTTCCATAGCTTCTATGCAGTGCAGAACTGGAAATATGCCTGTGTTAGAAAAAACAATGTAAGGTATTTTTCAGCTTTTTTTTTTAGTGTTTCTATGCATTTTATGCAATAAATTCAGACTGAAATCTAGACAGCGTCATTTATAGCAGGGTTTTAAGAAAGTCTTCTGATTGAGAAAATTCCTTGGCATGGACAAATATTTAAACTTCAATCAAGTATGTTTCTTGTGTGAACATTATTTAGTTATCATAATATGCAGCTTTTAAATACAATCCAAATGTTGACATAGTGTAAATGAATAAATGTTGGTGTTAAAGTCTCTTCAAGGCTTCTACAAATTGACATTTTTACTAGAAAGCGTCCCTTAAAATCAGACTCTCTTGCTCAAAATTCCAGTCGCAGACACCACGGATTTATTTCACTGTATCTCAAACTGCATTTTAATATGATGTTTTTCCTTCTGTTTTCCTTCAGCCATGTCAGTGGGAACAAAATAGGCTGGGAAAAACCAGGAACCCAGTCAGAAGGTCAAACACGTGGAGAGCTGGGAGACCAAACGAAGGTATTTCCTGGAATTCCAAACATCACAATTTATTACTTTATGTTAAAGCTTTACAGCAAACTTGGAGGAATATTTTCAATATTGCTCCATAGTATTTAGTGCCAACTTTTACACTTTCTTGTGAATTACAAAACAGCTTTAGAGTACAGGAGGTAGTTTTCCAAGGACATTGTAGCATATGCATTAAAGTGAACATTAAATAGGATGTGTTAGACAATACTGCATATAAACCAGGAACAAATCAATAACCTTGTTTGGCCCTTAGCCAGTAGTGCATGTTGGATTTTTAGGAAGGAGTGTAACAGTCTGAGTGTTCATAGGGTCAGAGTCCATGTCCCGTAACCCACAGTGCAGTAAGCATAGCTCTGACACACATCAGTGTCAGCCACAGGCCATTGTAGGTGTATTAGAGCTCAGCTGAGGAGTCAGAAGTCCTTATAACTGCGTAGTAGGAGTTTCACATAATACGTTTTAAAGTAGCTCCATGGGACCAGTTACAGTGTATTGCTGCTTGAGTAGGTAAGGATGGGCTAGATAAGTCCTTGATAAAGATCTATCTTTATTATGTTTCTTCAAGATTTCAAACCATTGTCAAATGAAGAATATGATGGATGGTCTCTGTTCCAAGTTTGATCTGTGTTTGGAAAGAACATTCAGAGCATTTGCACTCCATATCTCTCCTTTACTGTACACCAGGTGTTAACTCTGTCAAAAAAACCCAAGTCTTGAGTTAGTTTCACTGTAAGCCAGCAGAACATTTTCCCTGTACCTTTGGCATAGGAATTCCAGTAAACTTGGGCTTTTGTGCTTAAAATATCAAGTGGATGATTTCATCCATCAGCGGTTATTATTTCTGCAGACTACGCCTGTACGGTAACTGTGTCTGCCTGGGGATTAGTCACCGTATGCAGATGCTAATTTGATCTATTACATTCCTTTTTTGTCTGCTGGGCTGGGCCGTGTGTGCATCCCTGTGGGTCCTCCTGCAGCCATCGTGTCCTGGGACAGCCCATGCCTCCCTCCCCTGCCCTGGACCAGAGCTGTAGGATCAGTGCTTAAAGTTCCTGATAGATGTATGCACACAGGCTGACTTAAATGCGCTCAGTTTAATGTGTAAATGCTCCTGAGCTTGACTTGCCTGGTTGTTTTTTGTTATCAGACCACTTCTTCAGCCCTCCATAGCAGGAGAAGGCAGTTGCATCTGTTGAGCACAAACAGGGAGGATTGTGAGTACATTTTGTAGATGAACTCATTTCCTAGAGAGGTGCATATTAATTACTGAAAACAGGAGTAGTACTTCCTGAAGAAGTTGCCCAGAGAAGCTGTGGCTGCCCCATTCATGGAAATGTTCAAGGCCAAGTTGCATAGGGCTTGGAGCAACCTGGGATAGTGAAAAGTGTCCTTGCCCCAGGCAGGGGGGTGGAATGGGATGGTCTTGAAGGTCCCTTCCAATCTGTAATTCTACAAAGATTTCAACTGACTGATGAATTTCTGAGGTAAAGTGCTGAAAATCCAGCATAGATCAGGCAGATAGCAGCAGTCTTGACACTCCTTTTACTTGACTTAAATGTCAAAATTCCTTGCAGTTGCTTCACAGCATGATTCTACATGACCAAGGTAAGCTCATCTCATTTGGCTGGATGCACATTACTAAAGAAAAAAATCCACCTTTTACCTATGGTAGTTCCGAAGCTTAGGTGTTGGAATATTGCTGGAGCAGATCCAGGAAGAACCTGGGTAGTGCAGGCAGGAAAAGCATTGCTGTCATGTGGGCTTTTTTGTCTTCTTCCTTGTGTGCCCCCAGTAATTAATAGTTCCGTAAACTTCTCACCGTTGTTCAGTATTGCTGACTTACAGTTGTTAGGGTAGTAGAAGACAGGGACAAAAATCTTGAACCTGATAAAGAAATACTTGATACTATAACACAGTTTTAATAAAGCTGTGATATAAAAAGCATTTGGTATTAGTGTTGGAAGTGTTCTGGTTTACAGGCTTTAACCATATCATCTGTATATTTTCATTTTTATAACTCAAATGAAGTGCATATTGCCAGCTAAAATACAGTCTTTCAGTAACATGCTCTGTATGTGATTAAAATGTCATCTGAAAATAAGGTTGCCCTTTGATATTTTGATAGAGCCTGTTTTTACTACCTATACCTTTCTGTAGAAGATTTTTGGAGGTTGTGTAGGGGTTTTTTATTGTTTGCATGCAGGTTTGTATTTTTCATGGGCCTGAAGTGAACCACCTTAGCTTGTTTGGGCCTATCTTTTATATTACGTGTTCTGTGGGAATTCATGCATTGGCCATTTCTGTTTCAGCTTTGCTTTTCAAGTCTTAGGAAACATGAATCTTTACACATACTGTGAAAATACTCGTGCATGACATATCATCAAGTGATCAAATTTTGGTCTCAAAAGCTTTTACTGTTGCAATAATAATACATAGGCATGAAGCTAATACGAACACCTAAGCTAAAACCAGCTTTCGGTTTTGAAGACCAGGATTTTTAGGAATGAATTTTAAATTTGTATCTGTGAGAAATCAACATAAATCCTTATAAAGGCTCATTTACTGGGAAGTTTATAGTGTGTTTTTATGCATCATATTTTCCCCATAAGTTTATGAACTGCATTTCTAGAACTGGAAAAGAGTGCCACTTTAGTCTTGCAGTCAGAAAAGTTTGCTGTTTTCTTTTACAATCTTCTCAGACAATATAGAGTTTTTATGTTTAGAAAAACCCCCAAACAAACCCACAAAGATTTACCAGGCTTTTGAGTTTGGACAGTATGTATTTTACATGTTATTAAATTGAACTATGTCACTTTCCCTGCTTCATCTAGAATTGCAAGCTGAGAAGAGATATATTCATGGAAGTCTAAATGAATTACAGACTATGTGACTATCAGCCCATTGCATTGGGAATATCTTGGAAATACTGAGTTAAGAGGCCATTCACACATCATTATAAGGCCATCAGTCTTCTTCTGAATTATGCAGTTAAAAATTTAAAAAATTAGTAATTGCTGTTGCTGTTAATAAGTTAAAGCTTTACTGTAGCATTTATTTCCTTGGTAATTTGCTTCTACTAACAAACAATGGCTGAAGGTTTCTAATTTCTGAAAACTTTGCAGCCGACTTCGGATAATGTATTCAACACACTGCAACAGCATGATGTGAAGATTTATTATTTTCATTGGGGGTGGGGGAGGAAATTTACCGTTTCTCTTGGCTGATCTCCTGGTATGTTTCTGGACACATCCAAAGCACTTTATTTTGTATGTTCTGTTACAGGCAGAAGGTTCCTCTAGTGCTTCTTCAGGAAGTCAGGCAGCTGATGTCAAAGGGAATCAAACCAGTAATCCACAAATCCCATGCCTGTTGTCCATGCCCACCAGAAACCACATGGATATTACTACCCCTCCATTACCTCCAGTAGCACCTGAAGTATTACGAGTGGCAGAGCACAGGCACAAGAAGGGGTTAATGTATCCCTACATCTTTCATGTCCTAACCAAGGTATGACATTTAAAAATGAGGTACTGTGAAATAATGAGTCTGTGAAGATAATTGCCCTGGCACTTCTGGCTAAAGAGTATCAGATTTTTACATCCTTTTTAATGCTCTAAATTCTGGTCCCTTTTTAGTCCTTTGAACCATTTTCCCCCCCGTTTTCTAACCACTGATCTGGTCTGGTACATTGTTGCAATAAGTATGAGATGACTAATTAGACGTGTTTACTTACAAAAGTAATTACTTTTTCTGACTATATTTTTTTCTCTTTATGCATGTCTGTGAGCCTGTGTGTTTATGCGGAGTCCATTTCCATTTAAAAATTCCTGCGTATGTGCTTTGGTGTCTGTGCCAAGTCTCTTCTATTTTCAGTGTTCAGAAGTACTAAGATTGTTTTCCCTCCCAATCTGATCACTCCCATCACTGATAGCTGGCCCTGAGAGAAACACAGCAGCTCTAAGAAATCATTTTTGTACCAGCAGCTAGCAAAATGACACTGTCCCCATTCCTGTTAACCTTTATTCACCATAAAAATCCTCTTCAGGACAATAAGGAATACAGGCAGGTCTGAAATCCATCAAACCAAAAGTTTCCACATCGAGGTTGAGGTTTGGATTTCTTATTTCCCATTTGTTTTGTACGACAGCTCGTGTTGCTGTTGTGTTCTTACACTTTTGTCAGACAAGTGGAGAAGAATCAAAAGGTCTGAGAAGACCATCGACGCCAGTTCTGTTTCACACTTTGCATAGCCAAATACTCTTATCATGTTTAAATACTCCTTGATGTTTAATCATAGAATCACAGAATCATTTCATTTAGAAAATACCTTTAAAATCATTGAGTCCAACCGTAAACCCAGCACTGCCAAGGCCACCCCTGAACCATATCCCCAAGTGCCACATCCACATGGATTTTAAATCCCTCCAGGGATGGGGCTCCACTGCCACCTGAGGCCATTTGCTTTGTCCTGTCCCTTGTTCCCTGGGAGCAGAGCCTGACCCCCTCTGGTTTCCTCCTCTTGTCAGGGAGTTGTGGAGAGCCAGAAGGTCCGAGCCTCCTTNGTCAGGGAGTTGTGGAGAGCCAGAAGGTCCCCCCTGAGCCTCCTTTTCTCCAGGCTGAGCCCCCCCAGCTCCCTCAGCTGCTCCTGGTGCTCCAGCCTCTTCCCCAGCTCTGCTCCCTTCCCTGGACACGCTCCAGCCCCTCAGTTTCCTGTTGCGAAGGGCCCAGAACTGCCCCCAGGTTTTGAGGTGGGGCCTCACCAGTGCCCAGCACAGGGGACGGTCACTGCCCTGGTCCTGCTGCCATGCCAGTGCTGGTCCAGGCCAAGGTGCCCTGGGCCTTCTTGCCCACCTGGGCTCGTCTTCAGGTGCTGCCACAGCACCCCCAGGGCCTTTCCTGATGGGCCCTTTCCAACCCCTCTGCCCCAGCCTGGAGCTGTAGGGACTGTTGTGACCCCAGCAGAACTGTTGAACCTTGTGGTGGAATTATGGGGGTTCTTTAGAAATGGGCACGTAGAGGTGTTCCAGATTATATTACTGTTACGTATTGAGAGAGACCTTTTAGACACACATTACACCTAAGATAGTGTTGTTTGGGTTAAACCTGACAATACCTTGTAATCACTATGTAATCACTTCAAGATGTCACCTTCAGGATTTATTACTGGGATAGTTTAAACAGGTTTTTTTTTAAGAGAAAGTAGCACAATGGAGTGTTTTCTTGTCAGGGTTGAAAATAAAGGTTGATTTTTGGGGGCAATGCAGTCAGTCATTTTCCAAGAATATCTTAACATGTTTGAATGTGCAGTCACAGAAAACAGTGTTGCTGCTGTTTTGAGAGAAAATGTTGGAGGTTCTTTCATGCTTCTTTTCTTAAAAAGTATAAAATGCTGAAGTTTTGCATACGTATATTCAAGCCCAACCCTTACCCAAGTAATTCCCCATTAGGTGGGTTTTGTCCAGGTGTGCCCATAGTATTGTTTTTTACAGTGAGTCCCCAATACTGTATCAAATCCTGCACCAAAAAGTCAAACTGGTGTTTTTAGACAGTATGAATATTTTTTAAAATAACTGCCTGAAATCTAGATGAGCTTCAAATGTGCTTTGGCTATCTAAAAGCACATTGCTCTATTTCCATGTGTACTGTTTTTCTCTTCCAAGTGCCCATATTTGAAGAACAATATTTAGTTAATCTTCACATGTAGATGGTCCACATAAACAAAAATGTGTGTGATGGAGAAGAGAAAGAGGAAAGCAACAGAACCTGGAGGAAGTGAAGCAGGCTGTCCTAATCCTTCTCCAATCTGAGATGCACTTTACTGCTGAATCACATTTGTCTGGACTAGCTGAGATGTGTATTAAAGTTGGATTGGGTTCCTGTGCATACCTGAATGCTTTTTGCTCACTCTAACATGTCGTATTTCTCTGCTTTCTTTCATGCCAAAGGGTGAAATCAAAATCGCCGTTTCTATAGAAGATGAAGCCAACAAAGACCTGCCTCCTGCTGCTCTCCTGTATAGGCCAGTGCGTCAGTATGTTTACGGAGTCCTGTTTAGTTTGGCAGAAAGCAGAAAGAAAACTGAAAGGCTTGCTTTTAGAAAGAACAGACTTCCACCAGAATGTACGTACTGCAGAACCCATGCTTTATTCCTTTTCCCTTTGCTGTGGTTTCGGAGACACTTGTACCGTGATTTGAATGGGAATTGTTGCTAAGATTCTGACAGTGTAGCTAATGCCAGAGGAATTTCTGGCTTATTGGATGCCATGGATAAGAGAAAAATACGTTGTTAATTTGAAATTCTATTTCCTATCATAGTTTAAGAACTATAAATGTTGCCATTTCTAAGCAAGCTCTGAGGTTTGGTTTTGAGTGTCTGCTTAAGCTGCTGCCAGACCTGCAGCGAGTTACATCAGTTTGTGGTGTCATTTCCAAGTGTATGGCAGAACTGGATGTTAGGAAACTTCTATTTGCACACACATGCAAATATGCCTGCTTTTTTAAAAAATGAGAGATGCACAGGTTAACTTGCCCTGTCTTCCCAAATGTGTCCCTAAAGGTACCTCAGGGAAATTTGCAAGTCTCTTGTGTCCTTCAGGTACTGGCATATAAAAATGTAGTTTAAACCCCACAGAAATCAGGGTGTAATGTAAACAAAGGCAGACCTGGGTGAGGATGGACTAAACTTTTGCAAACAGCCTTGTCAAAAGATCCTTTGTCTTGGTCAGAGAGATGGATGTTAATCTTCTCATTAATTTGGAAGTTGTCTTTTTGTGTCTTCAGTTTCCAGGAATTATTGTTATTCCAGTCCTTATTGTAGAGGGTTTTTGTTATAATGAAATGCATGCAAGGAAGTGACTGAACTTTGCAGTAGCAGCTTATAAAGGTTAAAGGAATACTGAAGCATTCAGTGCACAGCAGCAGCAGCACAAGTATTTATATGTAGGAGTCTGCTGTCACTGGGCTAAATTTAAGAATCAGATATTCAAAATGTATGAAATCATCATTCACAGGCTTCATGTGTAAAAGGATAAAAATAAGTATCAGTTGTAAACTTTGTATTCATTCCCTTTGCTCATTCCATTTGTAATTGTGCAATGTTTTTGTACATTTGTAGTGAAGTTGATAATCTCCCAAAGATGTTTGAAAAGCGGTTTATCTTTGCCAGTTACTTTGTGGGAATCAGTATTCACCCTGTTTGAATAATACCTCAGCACACATACTCACAAACTTCTTATTTCTTAAAACTCACACAACATAGTAGTATTTCGGGTCACCATGTTATTTCAGGATTAAAACAGGGATGTTATTTGCAGTCTTCATTTATCCTCATGAGACTTCTGTCCTGAAAAGTACTACGGCCTTTTATTGGTGAAGTACCTGAGTGCTGGAGGTCTGCTTCAAGCTTAATCTTGTAAACCTAGAATGTTCTCTGTAGGCTACTGGGGAAGTCTATATAATCTCTATTTTCCCTTCATGTATCCTGCTTTGCAGAGTTTGTTCTCAGTGGAGGATAAGCACACTGCTGCTGACTGGGTTCAGTCATGGGAGCTCCAGCAAATCTTACTACAGGACGCATTCAGCTACTGACCTACTTCTAGCTTAGGGCTGACCAAGCTCTGAAAAAAGCAAAAACCAATTTGAACATGTGCCCAAAAGTTCCTTGCTTCACTGCAAAGCTGGCAATGCCAGTAAAGATGGATTTGGGCTGTGATGCAGATGTGGAATGTGAAATGGCTCTGGTGCAGAAATGCCTTTATTTTGGTTACCTCTCTTACTGAGCAGCAAGACTTGGGCAGTCTGTGCAAGATGTAAGGAGAGAACAGTGTCAGAAGCCCTCTCTTAACTTTTCTGAGGACCCAGACTATAAGGAGCTAGTGATGCTCATTCTCCTCCAGTGTCTAAATTGTTTTGCCACTCTCAAAAATGAGTAAATTATGAAATGCAGTAATGAAGACAGTTGAGAGAAAATTTAGGAATTAAGAGATGTTAAGAGAATTAAGAAATTAGTTTCTGAAGAAATGTAAATGATCCTTAAGATTTATGTAGAGAGGTAATGAATATTAATACCTGAAATCCTGTCATCTTTGTTGTACAAACTGTAACACTGGTAACTTAATAATAGTGCCTGAATCATTGGCAAGAATATTGCATGTGAGGGTTATGGGAGGCTGTGAAAAATACATAATAAACTGACAAATCAGGATTTTCATTAAATATATAGACAGCAAAATAATGGATCTTTCATTAAATGGATAGCTTCTTGTCTTTTAAATCATTACTTTTTGTATGAAGTTGAAAAGCCAACAAGAAGCAATAGAAGCAGCCGTCAGTTGGGTTCTTCAGTGATCAGTGTCTGCTAAGTGATGCCTTTGCTGTACAAGGTCTCATCTCTGCTCCCAGAGGATGGGAGAGGCTGGATCACAGAGTGCCTGATTGTGTTTGGCTGCCAAGGGCAGGATGCTGACTGCGCTGCCCTTCCCTTGGAGGAGGTGGAAACCAAGGGTCGCCCTTGCTCTGCTTATCAAGCTCTGAAACAGGTTATTTCCATGTTCTGATAAATACATATGTGTAGTGAAACCATCTGCTCTTTCTGCTCAGTGGCAAAACACACACTTGCACAAGCTGTCAGAGCTCCTGGTTGTATCCCAAGGTTTGTTATTTTAAGCCTAGCCACCTTGTGATGTGCTGTTCCCCATCACGGATGTACTCAGCCGATGCCAGTCCTGCCAAGAGGAAAGCTGTGTCTCTTGGGCAGTAGCCCTTGTGCAAAATCAAGCGTGCTAAGCTCAAGCTGTGCTGTCAGGAAGGACTGTAAGGCTAAAAATTGCAGTTAATGAATTTGCATTAGCCAGCTCATCTGCTGGTGGCACTGGACAGCTCACACCTCATGGCATGAAAACTGCAAAGTGAAGACCAGAACCACCTGCGATTGGCAGCCAGAGCTCTGACAGGATGCTGTTGCTGATGCCTTCAGGGCCTGTAACAGCACTGAGGTGTTCATCAAGCAGGTTACTGTTGATGCTGACCCTCTTTGCTTGGATTGACCTTAGCATGTTGTGAGGGCACCGTTGAAAGCAGAGGTCCATAGATTGTGTGGTGCCTTGGGCCTCTGTTAATATTCAAACCTGCTGATCCAGCAGTGGGATGAGGTTTGGTGTGCAAACAGCATGGTCACCATGGTGATGGGGCTGAAGACACTGATCCTCGTTGTAGTTGATGTAGTCTTCAGGGTAGGGACTGCTCGTCTCCCCGTGGAAGTCATGGGAGAAAATGCCATATGTCCCTCTGAGGACAGAGATACTGGCAGCTGAGGATGCAGTGAGTTTGGCAGCAGTCTCAGTACAGATTTGTCAAAGGTTTAAGAAATGCCCCGGAGAAATAAGTGGATATGAAAAAGTCCTGGATTCATCTGTAAGGTTAAATGCTAATTTGGGGTGAAGAGTGGATTCAGCTGCAATTCCTCATCCCATCACTCAGAGAGGAAACTCTTTTCCAGCCCGCTAGATTGACCTTTGTATTAAACCATTCCACAAGAAGCATGGTTACCTGCATCCAGCTCTGGGGTCCTCAGCACAGGGCACAGACCTGCTGGAGCAAGTCCAGAGAAAGCCATGAAGATGCTCTGAGGGCTGGAACACCTCTGCTATGGAAACAGTCTGGGGGAACTCTTCAGCCTGGAGAAAAGAAGGCTCCAGGGAATCTTAGAGCCCCTTCCAATATGCAGAGGGTGTCCAGGAGAGCTGGAGAAGGACTTCGGATAAGGGTCTGGAGTGCCAGGACAAGGGGGAATGACTTCCCACTGCCAGAGGGCATGTATCGGATATTGGGAAGAAATTCTTCCCTCTGAGGGTGGTGAGGCCCTGGCCCATGCTGCCCAGACAAGGCTGGCAGGGAGTAGAACAAGAGGGACTTTAAGGTCCGTTTCAACTCCAGCCATTCTAGGGGTCTTGTATGTTATTATTTAGCACAACGCAGAGGCCGGTGTGGTTATCTAGTGTGACTTCTGAAGCATATGACTGAAGAACAAACTAAAGTATTCTTCCTGTGGCCTGCACACCGTAGGACCACAGAAGTTCTCATCCACAGATTAAAAGCTTTGAACCAGATTTGAATATTCAAACATAGGATAGAAAACATAGACATAAAATGTTTCCTTCTAAGCTTGAGGTCTTTATCTATTAAATACAAGTGAAAGAAACATCAGTGAAACACTGGTGGTGTGTACAGCTTTGCTTCTGATATCTAAAGCAATTACAGAAGGGTTTGAAAGCCGACATAAAATACATCTTTTTATTTGTGTTTGCTGTTCCAGGCCTAAGCAAGCAGAGAAACCCAGAGAAATGAACTGTGCACCAGTGGTGAAGTAGCTCTACTGGTTGTTAGAGCCCATCTTTAGAGTGTGATGGTGTATAAAACCTGGGAGCAACCAAAATAGAACATGATTTTATAGTGAGCTGACCAACTAAATATATCAGAATGTTTTTTTGCATTGCTGCATGTGATCTTTGTAAAACTGCCCTGAGCCTGTGAAGGGTAACTGTAATGCTAGGCTGAGTTTATTCCTGAAAAACATGAGGACTCTTTGGGATGTTCTGGGGTTTCTTTCTTTAATCCTGACCATCACCTCTGCCATGGTTTGCCTGCCCCTGGCTGTAGAATCACACGTTAGGCTGCTGCCCCATTGCTGAAGGAGGCTTTGTAGCCATCAGGCCTGTGCTGGCACCAGAGGGACACATTCTCCAGGCTGCATCCAGAGGATTTCCAGCAGAAAGAGCAGGTCCGAGCTCCCTCAGGGAATCTCCCCAGGCTGTAACCTGAACCTGCACTAACAAGTTCCTTGAATCTTTCCACACTGCATAAGTGAGGTCAGAGTTAGAAGGGTGGAGACACATTGTGAGTTGTGTCAGGCTCGGGTTGCTCCAAGGCCAGAGGTATTGTGTCTCAGCCTTGACTTGAACTTGTCTTCTGTTCTGGTTGTCTTCAAACAGAAGAAGGGAGATGATTTAGCAGCAATGTCGAGTGAACTGTCTTTGTGCTGGTGTGGATGAAAGGGAGTTGAGACAGAAATCTAACCTCTTCATAGAAAGCAGTGCAGTAAAAGGGAAGGCTTATGTAAAGTAACGTTTTGTAAAATTTTTAGGCAAAAAACCCCAAACCTGCCCATATTTGAGATCTCATTCCATTGCAGTAGCTGAACAGCTACAGACAAGTATAATACCAGGTTTAAATATGATTCAAATAAAATCACTAGGATCATCTTGTTCTTAAAAGAGCAGATGTGGAATATATTTATGTTTATTTGCTATTTTTATATATCACTATAGGTGTCTGATCCATGCCACAGATATTTAAGGGGAAAATTGCAGTTTTAAGTTACAATCACATAATGGTTTAGATTGGAAGGGACCTTAAAGACCATCCATTTCTAGTCCTCTGCCATGGGCAGGGACACCTTCCACTACCCCAGGTTGCTCCAAGCCCCGTCCAACCTGGGCCTTGAACACTTCCAGAGCAAATTGTGCTGTTTATTTTAGAAAAATATATGTAGTCCCTCAATGTTGTATATTCCTTTGAAAATATTAGCATGACGTTCCTAGTGTACATGTGTCTGTACACAGTTAATTTGTAAGTGATCACAATTAAAAGATGGTTTGTGCGGGGTTTGAATTACCATTTTGGCTGTGTAATCCAGCACACTGTTGCAGCTTTAAAGTGACACTTTTTGAATCAAAATCTCTTGCATATGAAGTTTGAAATAAAGGCTGGAATATGAAATACTAACTCAGCCTTGTTCCTTTCTGCTATTGCCATTCTGCAGTTTCACCAGTGATAATTAAGGAATGGGCTGCTTACAAAGGCAAATCTCCTCAGACCCCTGAGCTGGTGGAAGCCCTGGCCTTCAGGGAGTGGACGTGCCCAAACTTGAAGAAGCTGTGGCTGGGCAAAGCTGTGGAAGACAAGAACCGACGGATGAGGGCGTTCCTGGCCTGTATGCGATCGGACACACCAGCAATGCTCAACCCAACTAATGTGCCCACTCATCTTATGGTGCTCTGCTGTGTGCTAAGGTCAGTGTCACTCCAGGGAAATCAGAACCGTGGAAAGGTTTTACTGTGGAACCGCTGTGCAAAGTGTTCATATTTGCAGCCTCACCAGGAGAGGGGATTTGGTTGTAGAAAAGCATGTTGTGAAGTTCTTTTACAGCCTCTAAAGGATTGAAGGGAAGATGAAAAAGATCTTGTGTTGCAAAGAGGCTGTACCATTTGAATTAGTTTTCCCTTAATATGCTCGAGGCTTCAGCTTAGTAAAAAACAACATTTGGGATTTCAGAGGCTTGTGTGGGTGAAGTTGCACAGCAAAAGAGTCATTCAGAGGAAGCAGCTTATCGGGATTGAAGCTCACGTGATGATGCCTTTGGTGTGTGGGGCTCCCTGGGTTAGAATTGCTCATCCAATTGAGATGGTGATAATCAACGGTTGAAGTATTAATTCTGTACTTCAGCTTTCCAAAGAAAAAGTCACAAGGTCCAAAATCTTGAACTGTTTAATTTTCAGATTGAAAACTGATGGAGGAATTGGGATTTGCTTATCTTTGGGGTAGTTATTCAACACAACTAGCTTATAATTCTGTCATAACATAAGGTTAGCATGTTATACATGATAAAATTTAAGCCATTTTTGAGAGTGATAAATATAAATTTGATTCTGTTGAACTTCATCTTGCCTCTTGAGCACTAAAACTCCTTTGTTTCTCCTTATAGAATAGCTGGTATGCAAAAAAAGCTCCTTTTTTCTCTGGGACAGAGCATGTTCCTCTCCTGTCACATGTTCTGAGTATTCTTTGGTGATTTTTGATCACCTAAAATCCCGCTTGACTTACCCATTAAGAAGCTGCTGAGTAAGGATGTGCTTCCCTTGCAGGTATATGGTACAGTGGCCGGGGGTTCGCATACTGCGTCGCCAGGAACTTGATGCTTTCCTTGCCCAGGCATTGTCTCCAAAGCTGTATGAACCTGACCAGCTTCAGGAACTCAAGGTAATTCTTAACTGTAATTGACTTACTTTAAGAGATTTTTTCCCAGCTGATCTGGGAATTAACTGTAGCGGCTGATGTGTATGTGCCTGTCTCACTAAAAGCCTTGCACAATCACCTCTACTTTCCAAAATATTAGTCTTAGTGGTTTGAAGTGTTGCAGAGATTCATAATCCGTTCTGTTTCGCTAGTCAGATAGGTAACTAAAATCCTAAACATATTCTATACTACTGAACCTGTTACCACAATTTGCTAAATAACTATGTCTTGGAAGTTCAAAAACTGTGCTTCCATTGAAAAGATGAAGGAAAACAAAGGTCTCTTCCCAGTGTGGCTGTTTTTTTCTGGGTATTTTCTTACAATTCAGCATTCAAAAGATTTTTGCAGCTAAGTGTAAGAATGGAGAGAGACTAACATAAACTTGAGCAGAAAAATGCAGGAGAAACAAGCAAAACAGTTTATGAATACTCGATAGAATTGTAGAAGTCATTATTTTGAAGATTTTAAAAGTTAAAATCTCAAAGTGGCATTACATGAAGTAAATACTGCTGGCTAACAGTGTGGTATCCTTGTTGTAAATACACAATGTAAAGCAGCAGGGAGGAGGCAGCACTTGTTTCCTGAGGTGGTTCGTGTTCACAGGTACTGCAGAGGGGCACAGACACAAGCAGCAATCCTAGCACCCCTCTTCTCAGGTGAAAAAGTAATGAAGCTCACACAGATTCCAGCTATTAGGCTTTTCCAAGGAATATTTTGTCACTGATATCAGGTCTGCAAGAGGATTCTCAAAGCCTGCAAGTGACTATTTCTTTTCTGTGGCTGATGAGCAGAATCTGGGTTGGGTTCCTGCCTGTAGCACCCTGGGCAAGGACTTCTCAGCCTCAATCCATTAACCAAATCAATCTGCTCATAGAAACTCAGCACTTAGCCATAAAAGTACTAGTCAGTATAAGGGGAAGAAAGCCAAATCCACTTTGAACTTGGTTTGAACTTGTCACACAGCAAGTAGAGAACTCACCTGTTAGCAAGCACAGTGGTAGAGTTAACAGAAAACCACAGGCCTCATATAGGATGAATGCCAAGAGAAAAATCCTAAATAAACAAAACCCATTAGGAGGACATTTATTTGTCTTTTCCCTCATTGCTGAAAGAGGTGTGCAGCACTGCAGACAGCTGTAGTGAACACCCTGTGAGTTTGTGCACAACTGCTTCTTCACTGCAGCACTTGGGGCTGGATCACTGCTGACACGGATTGTAAGTGCATTAGGCTCCTGAGAACAGTGGGCTTGAGTCCTGCTTGTGAGTAATACCTTAAAAGCAGCCTAACTGTAGATGCTGTCCATTAGCAGACTTGTTCAGGTGTGTGCTGGAACTCCTTTTCAAGATGTTGACCCAATGTTCATGTGAGAGCCCTGTGTTCTGACTTGGTCTTCAGAGCCCCGGAGGTTTTGGTTCAGAGCAGACAACAGCTGTGTCTGTGCTGTATGAGGAGCAGTATTCTGTCTTCAGGGCAGTGTGTGGCCAACCTTTGCCAAAGGAATGACCTGACCGTGAGTTATCCTGCGTGCTCTGAAGAAACATAGGTAGCTCATTGAGGGAACAAGCGTTGCACTTGGCAGAGTGTAGCAGAGAGTCTTTCAAAGGCTCATGAGAGTGTGGTTCAAGGTAGGTACCTGCTCCAAACTCTCCTGAAGCTGAGTAATTGTACCTGTGGGTATCAGCAGAAATTTAAATGACGGTTTTGTAGGCCAGGCTGGATGCATGCAAAAGCAGCCATGCATTGGTCACTTGGTCTACAATGTCCCTTGTCCAAACACAACACAATAAACAAATCAGAATCACAGACTGGTTTGGGTTGGGAGGGATCTTAAAGCCCATCTCATTCCACCCCCTGCCGTCGGAAGGAACACCTTCCACTAGACCAGATTGCTGCAAGCCCCATCCAACCTGGCCTTGAACACTTCCAGGGGTGGTGAGCCCACAGCCTAAATGACATCTAGGGGTAGAGATTTTGGCCAAAATATCTATAATTACAGAGTCATCAAAGTCTCACTTCACTCTTAAGATCTGATGCAAAGAGGAAGAAACTCCACTGTGAAAATCACTGGTCTTAGATACCTAAGAAAGGAATTCCCAGAGAAAATACTCTTTCCATTCCAACACAAAATAAAAGGCCAGTGATAGGAGATGATATTTTGGTTTAATAGTAATTGCTTTATTTTTCAATCATAAATAAAATAATGCAGATAACTTCCATTAGATATGTTGGTTAGCTGGAAGATGCAGTAATTCCCTCAGGGTTGTTACTGTCTTCACAGAAGCAGCTTGTGAAGTCAGACAGAAAGAGCAGCTGAATTTGAAGCCAGCTGTGTCTACAAAATGAGCAGGATAGTCTTTGGGCCCTTAAAGGTTGCTTATGCATAAGGAAGGTGGTAATGGAGTTTCATTTTAAAATTTAATACCAGGGTCTTGAAAATGTTCCCAAGCAAGGGCTGATATTTTGAGAAATATTTCAGAAAACACCAGTAGTGATATTTTCTTACACCAGAGCTAAAAATACACTTGCTGCAAGCAAATACTTTTTGCTTTGACCACTAGCTATTATTCACTGTTTTAATTCTATCTTTGTGTCTTTATCCTGTATCCTAAATAAAGCTGTTGTATACATAAACACTACTTGGTTTTTAAGAGATGTGTTCTTAAAGCAAAATCTTGCACCAAACTAATAGAAATTCCATTATAAACAAGTTTGGACAGGAATGTGTTACATGGGAAGAAAAATAGAATTTTGCATTGAGCTCATTCCTGAAATATTCTACATCACATCTCAGAAGCACATAATTATTTGGAATAAAATTTTTAATTAAGTTTTCTAGTGCTAATTTCCTATAAGTCTCTTTAGAAATCGTTTTCTGCAGTTTGTGTTGAAAAAATAGAGGGGTTTGTGTTTATCTCTGGTCTCCAGAGCAGAGGGATGGGACCACATCTTTCCTGAAGACTGCAGCTCTACATGCACAAGCGAGATGTTCCAGTGCATGCTTCTGCTCAAACTTCTGAAAGTCTGGATGACCTTTTAAAATCCCTCTGTTGCAAGGGTTTTGAAAATAATGTAATTGTTAGAGTAACTCTGACTTACATCTCATTGCCACCTTACTAAATTTACTGTGTTTTTAAACAGATTGAGAATCTGGATCCCCGCGGAATCCAGCTGTCTGCACTATTTATGAGCGGGGTGGATATGGCTCTTTTTGCCAACGATGCTTGCGGACAGCCGATTCCATGGGAGCACTGCTGTCCCTGGATGTATTTTGATGGGAAATTATTCCAGACCAAGCTCATCAAAGCAAGCCGGGAGAAAGTTCCGCTCATCGACCTCTGTGATGGTCAGGTGTGTAGTTGTGCGGGGTTGTGGAGTGTCCCATGTGCCCACAGGGGTGAGGTGGGGTGGGTTATCACCATTTGTGTCATCTCTGCTTTTAAAGGCAATCATGAGGAGAATGGCTAATGGGTGGGTTTTGCTGTTTAATCCCTTATCTCTTGATGAGTAGGATGGCATTTGGGTAGATTTGGCAGAAGAGGCATCAACCTGAATTTGATTTTTTTTCTCTCTGAGAACTGAAGCATTGTGATATAAAGAATGGCCAAGTTGAAAACTCCCTGCTCATTTGTTCAAGTCCTGCCTTTTTGGGTCGGACTGTCCAAAGGACTAAACTGCACTGGGTTTGTAGTGAAAGAAAATTAGTGATTTCTGACTGATTTTACAGACTCTGCAGTCTGTGAAGTCATTCTTGAGGTCCTTAGCTCAAAATCTTCTCACATTTCTTACAATCCTCTTAAAATACAAACAGAGGAGTTTTTTGTTGTATCCAAATCATGAAAACTTATTACCTAACTGTAAAATTGATAAAAATCAACAGTTTACTAAATGGCACAAATGTTTTTTGTTTTTAACTTTCTGGAAAGTATGAAATCGTATCCCTTCTTATTTCTGACTTGAGGGAAGCTGATCCTAGCTTAGCTACTGATGGTGGCTGGGGTCCCTCTCAGGCTTCTAACCAACTCTCCAGGCATGTTTCAGCCTGTGTGCACAGATGCTGGTTTGCAGTTCAGGTTTAGGATGATGATTCTATCTCTACTCCTATTATTTTGCTTTCTTCTTTGAATTTGTTGTGTAAATATAGCTTTATACAATTGAAATGAGAATTTTAATATCCCTCTGTGACCTTCTCTTTATTCCTAGGCTGAGCAGGCAGCCAAGGTTGAAAAGATGCGTCAGAGCATCCTAGAAGGATTAAATTTCTCCAGGCAGAACCATCCTCTCCCTTTCCCACCTCCACCTGCCATGCCTTTCTATCCAGCTTCTATGTATCCTCGACACTTTGGGCCAGTCCCACCACCTCAGGGCAGGGGGAGAGGCTTTGCTGGTAAGTGATGGGACAGGGGTGCCACACATGTTGCCTTACCTTGCACATTCCCAAAACTACCAACTCATTTCCCAGTTCAATTTCATAGGGAAAATACATAAAAGCAAGTGGTCAGCTTGTGTTGGCATGTGCCGATCACTGTATTTTGGGGTTGCTTTTATTAGCCATAGTCCAGTGATATGGAATGTGCTGGAATGCTTTGTATTTCCATCAGAATTTTAGTAACTGTGCCAGATCAAAATATTTTTACTGTTATTGTAGAACTAGAAAAAAGACGAATGGATTGACACTGGGTGATACGAAAATGCTCTGATTTGCACAGTACATTGCTTCAAAACATCTGTAAATTAACAGACACAGTTTAACTGTCAGGGTTGTAGATAACCTTTCCCCCTCCCCACCCCTCTGTGTTTTGCTACAGTCATATAACCATTGGCACCCTCAAGTGTAAGTACTACCACAACCATTCCAGGCTGTTCCTAGGATTGCTCCCTTCCTCAAAATCTCTCAATTCTAAGGCCCGTAGGTGTTTGGATACTGGACATGGGCATTCCAGGGGTGCCATGACTGTAGCCACCAGAGCTCACTGCCAAAAAGTTGTCATAAGCCTTTACAACGCTGTAGAAGTTGGGATCCCATTCCAAGTCCAGGGTGAAGTCCTGCCCTTCGGATAAGAGACTCCCTGCTGGCTGAGGCAGCAGGACACCTCCGGCCAGGGCTCCCTGGGTGCAGTGCTGCAGCATTGCCCACTGGAGCCCAGCCCGCGGGAGCACGGCCCTCCTGGCTGGCTCCAGAAGGGTGCAAGGAGGCAGCAACCTCTCTGCTGGGGCCTTCCAGGATGCTTGGCCCCCTCACAGCTTTTCCCCTGTCTTTCTTTACCCTGGGTCTAACAGGAGTCTATGGCTTCGGAGGCCCTTATGGGGAAACAGTAGCCACAGGCGCTTACCGGGCCTTCCGGGTGGCGGCAGCGGCAGGACACTCCGGAGCCTTCTCTGGCAATGACAGCAACAGGACTAGCAAGTTTCAGGGCGGTAATTATACCCAAAACCCTTTTCTTAGAGCTTCTGGCAACGGCTTCCTCCACTGTACGGTTTGGTCTGAGGCTTTCCTACTGACTCCCTGTCTCCCTAACTGTCTCAGCTTCCCTCTCTAGAGCCTACCCGGGCTGCTGTCTGCTCTGCTCCCCGTCCCTGCCGCAAGCCCCCGGCGCCAGCCCCCCTCGTGCCTAGAAACCCTCCTCCAAACACAGGAGAGCACAAAACCCAAGTGGGCTGTCCCCTGTGCTCCCAAGGCTAGGGGGCATCTGTAACCCGCTGGCCTCTGCCTCACTGTATTAACAGGGATTTTCCAAAATCTGGGATCAGTGTAGCTTTTTGCAAAGACCCAGCGTAGAAATTACTGACTTTGGTGTTACGGCTGACCCCTTCTTGGCTGGCATCAGTGCTGGCGTGGACACAGGAGTGGGATTTACTTCCCTACCTATGTGCCTGCCGCTCACTTCCTGTATGGGGTGGAATGATGGAAAACTGTTTAGGGTAAATTTTTCCCACGTATTTAGCTGTTCTTTCTGGCCTCTGAGCTTCTATCCTAAGAGCAAATATACCTCTAATGCTTCATGTGTCAATAACTTTGCCCCTGCAAACCATCTGCATTTGAAGCTGAAGGACTTGCACAGGGAAGTAGGAAGCTTCTGGATGTAATCACTAGTGTAGTTCCCAGCCTGTTAACATTTGGAGACTAATTATGGCTGCATAAATGCTGTGTTTTGTAACCCTTTTGGTGCTGATGGTCTTGCCAGTAACATCTTGCTCAGTTCACTTACCTGGATTTCTTGAAATACTTGTTGTGCCCCAGAGCTGATTTTTAAGGGCAGAACACAAGTATAAAGATATGAGCAACTTGAACAGAAGCTACAGTTGCATCTTAGATAACTGTAATTTTAGCTGCTCCCTTGGAGGGGGAAGAATAAACCCACCTTTTAAACGCAGGTCTGTTTAAATGCTATGTTTTTATAGCAACTTAGTACAGCTAATCCTGCCTAGTAAGTTCTTTATTGCAAATATAATGTGTGGTTTATGCTGATGCTTGGTGTTGGCTGAAAAGTGCCTTGAACCTGCAAGAATTCCTTCTTCATTAGGAATGCAGGAAAAAAACATCTTCAGCCAGCTTGTAAAATTCCCCTTGTTTTTTGAGGCTTATGTCAAGTATATTTTTAATTACTGAAACTGAAGCACTCATGTCAGATCATTTTTCTTTTCAGAATTCATATCTATTTTTAAAAAGGGGGGGGCAACAGACTCTTGGAGTTTCAACACTTCTGGAATACTGCAAAATGAGCAATAATCTCACAGTATCCATAGAGGAAATGGGATGTGTGGTGAAATCTGGGCAAACCAGCTTTCCGTTTATTTGGAACTTTACTGTAATGATTGTGAAGATCAAGGTTTGCTTTTGCTTTTATGTGCAGGAGTCCAACCTATTCCTTCTCAGGGAGGGAAACTTGAAATTGCCGGCACTGTAGTCGGCCATTGGGCTGGAAGCAGACGTGGACGAGGGGGGAGAGGGCCATTTCCTCTGCAGGTGGTGTCCGTGGGAGGACCAGCCAGAGGGTAAGTGCCAGCCTGGGAACATGCTTCTCATGTGGGTTGGGGAACAAACAGGGAAAAGGTGGTGGTAGTAGAGGCTGCATATGACACATTTTAGGACACATAAGGTCAATTATACCCACTGAATATTAAAGAAAAGCATTGACATTCCTTTTAGGATTTTTTTTATCAGTTATTTATATAGATATAAGCATTTTTATGTGCAAATAAAATTCATACTCAATCTGAGATAGAGATATATAGAGATAAATATATATACACACACAGAGGTTTGTTTTGCATGAGGAGATGTCTTAGGGACTTCCAAGAAATTAATAGATATATTACATTCAATTCCTTTCTTTCTCATGGCAGGACAGTTATTAAGAAGCATGATACCATTTTTAATAACTACATTATATAATCCTTCTGTGAAGCAGAAAACACCTGAAGGACATTTTTAGGTTTGATAGTTCTCTGTTGCAGTCATGATGGAGGTGTGCTTAAAAGAATATTAATTTCTTCAGCTCTGCCACTTCATTTCACTACAGCTGAAGTTACAGGTGCATAACATGTCTGAAAACCAAGTACTTCATTACAAAAATATCTAGTCCATTACTTTCAAGATTAATTTTTTTTCCATAGACTTGGTTCTGTGCCTTACAGAACTCTCTTATCTTCATTTAAGGTTGTGTATTACAGGAGACTATCACAAAGCAACGTGATTTATGTATTGTGTCTGTCTGTATCAGGAATGGAGTAAAGTCGATGTATTTATGCCACCTGGAGCTAGGGAGCAGCAGTCTGAAAGACTTAAGTCTGCACTACATGAATTCCATCCTTCCGCTAATTTACTCCCTATGTGCACTATGAAGCTTCATGCTGGAGTCAGCCAGAGCTGCTGGAATGCCTGTCTTGTAGGGCTGAGTGAGGAGATGGGTTCATATGAAGCCCTGGGAGAATGGGAGCTGCTGTGGGAACAGGGAGAGGCAGGAGCAGCATAGTGTTTGTATGGGAGCAGAGCTGACCTTTCAAGGGGACCAAAGTTAGCTAGGACCACTTAATTCTCTAGAATGAGATTTAGTTGCCAAAACAGAAGCATTGAGTGTTGTTTTAGGTGTTTCAGACAGCTGCCAGGTACCTGTGCAGGCATTTGGGGTTCTTGGGATCCCTCTGCTGCTCTGGAGCAGCAGCTGGAGACAGTGGGAATGAGCAAATGTGAGGAGGCGTGAGGCTTCTTTGGGTATCAGTAGGCAAAATAACCTTTTTCACCATTGGAAAGAGGTTATTGGATGGTTACCAGTTCTGTTTTTCATGAGGATACATGAACAGCAGCTGGTTGCTTCTCTCAGTGACTGCACTGTGTGTGGGGAGGTGCTGGGGATGGCTGGTGTCCTGCCCAAAGCCACGGTCTGCCAGAGCACCGCAAGCAGGGTCTGGAGGCACCCTCGGGCTCAGAGCTGGCTTACATCGACACAGGACAGCAGTTCCTCCATCTCCTGAAGAGGGAAATACCTGAATTCATGCAGAACATCAGCAGCCAGGAACTGAAAGCCCTCCTTATCTGGGAAGTGGACAGATCATCAAAAGGGTGTTGCTGCTCCTGTCAGTACCTTTATGACAGAGAAATATGATTTTTCAGTAGTAGCTTTTGAGTTGAGATTAAACACCTGATGTTTCTTTTTGTTGAAAGTACTGTCTTAAGGCAGTAAGGTTTGGGTGCCCCAGTTGTTGCCCCAAAAAGACAGGAAATCTGTCCATGCCAGATCTTATCTTCATCAAGTCATCACCAATGGGAAATTCTTCACATTTAGAGTTACTAGAATAAGTCAGAGGGAAGATGACAGCCGGTAGCTTACCTGTTTGTTGGGTCAGTTGATACTAAAACAGAACCAGTAGGAAAACAAGTTTGTGTTGAGGGATCTGCCTAAAGACAGAACCACAGAATATCCTGAGTTGGAAGGGAGCCACAAGGATCATGGAGTCCATCTCCTGGCCCTGCACAGACACCCCAACAATCCCACCCTGTGCCTGAGGGTGTTGTCCAAAGGCTTCTGGAGCTCTGGCAGCCTTGGGGCTGGTGTGACCCTTCCCTGGGGAGCCTGTTCAGTGCCCCAGCACCCTCTGGGGGAAGAACCTTATCCTGATATCCAACCTAAGTCACCAGATGCTTTAACAGCTTATTGGGGTTCTTGTTGTCAGAGGTTATTTCCTACCAAAGGTCACAACTAGGAAACAGCACAGCAGGTTATCTTAGTTCATGGCCCAGTTCTGCACGCTTGTATTCCATATTTATCTGTTGCAGCAGAGGAAATAGAGACAGGCTTGTTCACCCCACTGCCTCACGTTTCTGCAACACTGAGCTTGGATGTTGTTCTTATTGGGTAAAATTGCACTAGCAGCTTTGCTGGCTTCAATCCATCAGTATATTTAGTGTGATTTTCTGAGGGGAAAAGTCTTGCTCAGCTCCTTGAAGGGCACACTTTGGCCTTGTAAAAAGAGAGCCAGTGTGGTCAGCAAGGAAGGAATGCAGTGAGGGGGACTCATGCAAACCATAGCTCTTCTCTCTCATTCTCTGGTGTTGCTTTTAAACCCCAGAATTTGGTTTCTTACTGCCCAGTGTAATTCACAGCATGTCAGAGGAGACTGGGTGTGGGGCACAGGCCATTGCTGCTTCCCTGGGGTGGTTCAGCCTTGCTCAGCTCAGGGGCCTGAGCAGCACTTGGCTGCTCCAGCCAGCCCCAGCGGGGTTGGATGTCACGCCACGACCTCCCAGTACTGGGCAGCAGATCCAGAGGAAACACATCGCATTCCCATGCTTCTGGAGAATCCGGTATTTCTAGTAGAGAAAACAAAAGGCATTTTTGGATGAGCAGTGTCGTTGACATAATGATAGGAAAGTAGGGTTTCTGCAGTTGATGGAATTAAAGCAATTATAGCTGAATCATGGAATTGTTAAGGTTGGAAAAGACCTCTAAGATCATCAAGTCTGATTGTCAACCCAGCACCACCATGTTGACCACTTAAACCATGTCCTCAAGTGCCACATCCACGTGTTTTCTGAACACTTCAAGGGGCAGTGGCTCCAGCACTGCCCTAGGCTGCTTGTGCCAGGGCTTGACAACCCTTTATTTGAAGAGACTTTTTCAAATATATCTAATCTAAATCTCACCTGGCACAACTTGAGGCCAAGGTGAGAAAGTTTAGTGACATCTGATCTAATCTGGATTGAATCACACCAAAAATCACCACCTGATGTGTCCAAGTTGGGAGTCTCCACTGGAAAGCATCCCAACTTAATAATTGCCACATGCCAGATATGGATGAAACTCCTTTATTTTCTCAGTTTCTTAGATAATTTTGTATTGTCCCATCAAAACCAAAATGATTTTTTTATTTTGCCTCACTTTCTTTTATCAGACCCTGTGTGTCTTGTGTGTTTATGTGGGGAAGTGTTATTAAATGGAAGAAATTGTAAGTGGTTCAAATTGCTGTTTTTGTAAGGTGAAAGTATTTTGAGCTCTGAATTTAAAGTGCCGTGAGGATAATTTGACACTTGGAGAATGTTTCTGCAAAGCTTGAAAGTCTCATTTATTGTTTCTTTAGAAAGAATATGTAGAAACAAACATTTTATTGCTCCAGACCCCAAAGGTTTGTGGGTTTGATACACTTGTGAGCAGTAGAACCCTGTAATTCCAAAGTAGTCATCTTGCCTCTTTAAAGACATGTTGATGTTAGGCACTAGACAGTGAAGCTAGGCAAAAAATATTCCAGCGAAAGTAAATGTAATGCAATTGTAAACAAAACTGATCTGTGTTTTGTTTTCTCCCCTTTCCGCACCCATCCAGGCGTCCCAGAGGAGTTATCTCCACTCCGGTGATAAGAACTTTTGGAAGAGGTGGAAGGTACTATGGGCGAGGTTATAAAAGCCAGGGAGCAATTCAGGTAATGAAGCCATGTGCCTGACTGCAGCACGCTCTGTGACAGGCTGGGCTGGGGTGGATCCAGACCAGCACCACTTTAACAGCTCCAAGTGTTTCTGGCGACTCGTGGAAGCTGTGAGCTGCACAGCGGTGACAGGACAGGCTGGTGTCACAGCTCACTTAAAGCAAACTTTGCTTCTAAAGACAGACTTGGAAGAATGTATTTTGACATGAATCCTGTGCCTACACAGCTCTAACCAGCCGTGGGAGTAGAAGAAAATTTAGAAAATGGGAGAAATACAAAGCTGAAACAAATTAGCAATTCTGTTCCTGCCCCCACTCTTCCCCAGTTTCTTTTCTGGGACCACGGTCCAACCTCACGAAGGAAAGTTTGTAGCAGTGAAGGACCTTTGCTGCTGCAAGGCTCCAGATCTAAAGATCACTCTAAACTGCTTGGAAATAACAGAGCAGCCTTTGCCCCCCTGAGCATGCAGGTTCCTTTCCAGTGACAGCCTGTGAAGTGTCCATGGATCATGACTTCTGTCTACTCCATGGATCCTTCAGGCATAGCTGAGGCAAACTGCTCATGTGTATGAAATGCCAGTTGCTTTCAGAGTTCTGTTTCCTCCCTTTTCCATGGTTGTGGCTGCTGTGCAGTTTGGACTGTTGATGCCAGCCCCAACAGTAATGGATAAATGAGTAGTAAATAGCTGGAGAAACTTCGACAATAAATATGTCATATGGACATGCCATTTGTCAAGGAGACCTGAGAGTAGGGGGGTGTTTTCAGGTGTCAGACACTAAGAGAGGGAATGTTCTCCAGTAGATAATGAAGCAACTATTAACTTCCAGTAAAACTTAATGTTTTCTAGGTGTAAAAATTCAAATACTTCTCCTCTTTGTTAATTTTCTGTATACACAGACTCTATATGTCTACAAATGTACCTGTGGATCTGAAACTTTACATCTTTAAATAGAAGAGAAACCACTGTGTTAATGATAGAGCATTTAATTTCTGAGTACCTTAACCTTTGAAATAAAGGAAGTCCTGAAAATGAGCTCCTAGATATTCCAGGCTTACTACAGGTGTACATATGGGAGTGTAGTTCAGGTAGTACCTACAGAAGTCTTGACAAGTGCTATCAAGGCTGGGTATTTGCATTTTTATTTATGATATGTAATTTGGATGATAAATACTTGTGATCACAAGGGACCTGTGTGTCAAATTACACCTGGAGAAGAAAGATAAATGGCATTTTCTACGGACCTGAGCTCATTGCATTTTGTGGTCATCAAGGCCCTATAGTATGTTCCTTGTTCAGGAAGAGAATAAAGGTGATTTATGCACATGGCAGGGAGAACTTGGGAAACCTACCACACAGTGAGTGGATTGTGATGGCCAGTTGAGGCTGAGCAGCTCCTCTGCCTCACTGAAGCTGTGCCTGTGTTGGGCCGGGCTCAGCCCGAGTCACTCCCTCCCCAGAGCTTGGACATCTGACCAAACAAGCTCTTTGCATTTTTCAAACACTCTGGACTGGTCTGTTTTGTCCCAAGATGAGACCTTTCACTCTTGTTCTGGAAAGAAACTAAAGCATGTCTTGAAAGCTGAACTTAAGGATGTCTGTAAAGAGGCACATGGACACGTAATCAGTGTCCCTTGTCCTCATGTGCCAGTCCCATGGCCTGTGCAATGGGACTGAGAATTGTTTGTGATTATCTGGATAATGAGAATGTTAGAGAACAGCAGTTCTGACTCACCTGCAAAGTCCTTCTGTAAAATCCTTAAGCAGCTCGGTACAGCTGTTCCAGTAGGTAAAAATGGAGGTTTCTGTACTGCAAAGCTCTTTGCTGCTGTTTGAGATGTCCCTGTCTTAAGCCATTTCTTAGCACTTGACTTTGTGAACAGTGTGACAGACCAGTGTGCTGCTGCTTAGCAGCCCAACCTGCTCGTTTTGGTTTGTTTAAAGCCTATTATGTTTCTGGAACACTAAGATTAGTTATAGATACTTAAAAACTAATTGTATGCTGCATCAGTCTGGTTTTTATGGCTATACTCAGTCTTGTAAGATTTTACTATATGCTTTTTTTACGAAACCATCTCCTAACCTTGGAAGCATATAGCTTGGTGCAGGGAATAGTGCATGGTGCCTCTGCACTCCTTCAAACACTGGCTGGCGACAGTCGGGTTTGTATTTGAGTAGCATGGAGTCCTGCCACTGCATCACAACACACATGAACCAAGAAGCAGAGTTCAGCTGAAGGCTGATTCTCAGTTTTGGTGTTTCAGACATTTATGTAGCTCTGATGTTGTGAAAGGAGTGCAACATCGAAGTTAAAACTAAAGCATTTGCCCCAGGGGCATCAGAAGGCTCTGGGGAACACCGAAAATCCTCTCTTGTGTATTTTGTGGGCCACTTCTTTCAGCAATGCCTGATATTTGGTGTTCACTCACGACCCTGCGCCCTGCATGCTGCCTGTTGTAGTGTCCTTATATCAGACTGTACGTTTATATACATTTCTAGCACTGGTTCTTCAGTAATTCTCTTCTTTTTTTAACAACTAGGGCAAACCTCCTTACGCTGCTTCAGCAGAAGAAGTAGCCAAAGAACTTAAGTCAAAATCCGAGGAATCTAAATCCTCACTTGTGTCTTCAGATGGATCCCTGGCTGAAAATGGAGTTGTGACTGAGGAAAAACCAGCTTCCCAGATGAATGGGAATACAGGAGACATCAGGGCTTCCAATCAGTCTGAAAGTGCCTTGAGTAATGACTCTAAAATGTGCAATACAAATCCTCACTTAAATGCACTAAATGCAGACAGTGTTTGCCATAAAGATGATGCTCTTGAGGCCACTGTCTTAAAAAAAGAAGAGTAAACTTATTTTTTATAGAGGGTGAAGGATGTTGGGAAGGGTCAGGATTAGGAATATCTGGAAAGAAAGAGAGCCTACAGTTACGTACATTTTTTCCTTTCCGTAAGAGAAAAATGAGGACTTTGGAAATTCGGATCCCTCTTCGATGTCAGAGATTTAAACAACACATTTTTTTAGTTTTAACCAGTTGTAGTCAAAATGCTACAATAAAACAAAAAAAAAAAGAGAATGAAGAGCATTTGACTCCCGCACTTAAAATGAAGTATACATAAAGTTTAAACTGGTTATGACAAAAGCTTGTAGTTTTGTTTTTTGAAATATAAAGAAAACAAATTTTGGCAGTCTTTAAGTATATATAGCTTAAAACTATAATTTTTAGTACTTGGCACCATATGTATGCCATTATATTTGATTTTGCATTACTGTGTCACAATAAAGCTTTCTTTAAGGCTTTGATTTCATGATTATGGGGGGAAAAAGGCACAACCACAGTTTTTTCTTTCTGAAATCTCATCACCGTTGCCGTGGTTCTTTTGTGTTAAAATGTGCAAACTCTCGAAACTACCAATTCTCAGTAACACTGCAGTTCTGCTGAGTTCAATAGACATCATACATACGTTACGAGCGAGTTAAACGGAGATAAACTTGAAATCATAGAAGATGCAAACGACCTTTCAAAACAAACACAATGTGTTGGGAAACTTTTTGTGACTAATACCATGCATCCGTGATCAATGAACTATGTGGTTTTGAATCAGACGTAGACCATTAGTACTACTATTTGAGCTAAACTTCTGCATGGTTCATGATTTTTAAAGTGTGTAGTTAATATTATGCATGTTATTGTCCTCTTTCTTCCATTCTTACAAGTACTGTGCCCATTTGCAAAACAAAAAAAGCTAATAATCAGTAATAGTCCTATAAAAGATGTTAACTATGTTTAGTCATTGACTGATCTTGCTCTAACCTTAAAATTTTGTGATTATTGACCTCTGTTGCATTTATTCTAAAACTTTAAAAAAAAAAATTATCTAGCCGTTTTGAATATCAACGTTACCCTGGTGTACTCATTGCTGTATGCATTATTGTTCTCTGTTGCTGTTTTATGCCTTCATATTAGCAAATATGAAATTCTGTGAAAAACAAAAAAAAAAAAACGCTTTGATCTTCAAAAAAAAAGTACCCCCCTTCTGTAGCAGGAAACAAATGGCTTGTTCTTGAGAACTTTCCCATCAAGAATTTAGTATAAGCAAATATACCTGTATCATTTTGATGTTTTTGTTAGTGTTTCCAAACTTAATGTACTTCAAAATCAGAATCATTTCTTTATATTCGTTTTCATATAATTCTCCTGATGCTCTTCATCACACATTAGTGATCAGAAATGAGGTGTAATTCCCCATTCCCTGCCCGCCAGAGCTAAGTAGGTATCTTAATGTAAGTTGAAGGGAGTTCTGCCCCAACTCATGGATTGTGCAAGAATGAACTACTGTTGGGTTTGGCTGGTTGTAGATGGATTGTGGTGTGGTGTCTTTGAAGGCTATTGAATGCAACTTACAGTGCTTAATAAAAATCTTTATTCTTTTAGTATAAAATACTGTATGCCTTTTTTGTCAAGTATTTTTTTAATTAACATGTAAATAAAAGTTTTTCCTATGCCCAAGTCAAGTGGTTGAGTTGGCAGGCTCGGTGGTGTCCTCCTAAAAGGTGGAGGAGGGAAGCACAGCCTTTGGTAGTGGCTGCCCCATCCCTGGAAGTGTTCGAGGTCGGGTTGCATGGGGCTTGGAACAATCTGGTCAGTGGAAGATATCCGTGGCCACCCAGGGGGGTGGCACTGGATGGACCTTAACCCTTCCAACCGAAACCATTCTGGGATTCTATGATTCACCTGCAGCTGGGGAACACTACACTTGGTTGGAGTATGCTCTGACCTTGCTGGTGTGTGCAGCTCCTTTAGGTGTCATCTTTAAATGTCAGGTGGTTGATGAGATGCAAATAAGACAGAAATAATAACGGAGGCGGTTGTTTAAAGAAGAAAAGGACAACCCCAGGTGCTCGCAGAGGTTGATACACAAGGTGGTGGGCAATGTCTCTGCAGAGCTGGGAACCAGTTAGTCTGTTACACAGAAGTTTTCTCTACGTTATGGATCCAACTGGCAGAACGTGAGGAGATGCAGGTTTGCACCTTGGTGCACATTGGGGAGCTTTTAGCGCCGGGCACGGCCCTGCTGCCCCCTGCCCTGCCCGTCCGCCCGGTGCCCCGCCCGCGGCCGCGCTCGCCGTCTCCCGGGAGAGTGAGCGACAGGCACGGCTCCCGCTGCCCTCCCGGCAGCACGGGGACGGCAAGCAGTCTTCTCTTTCCCGAGTCAGATCTCACTGCAGCACTCGGGAGGGGGCGTGTCCCTGCCCTCCCTGCTCCCATGCAGTGTTACTCGTCCCATGCCAGCGCTTGTCTGTTCTGACAGCATTCCCCACTTTCTGGTTCGCATGAAGGTTCAGGGCACCCCTTGTCCTGTTTCCCAGCAGTTTCCCTTTTCAAGCCCAACCTGGGAGCTGGCATGGAATAACCACCATGATCAAACCCAAAGGTGCATGAGAGTGGTCCCCAGTGTGGCAGTGCCAGTCGCCAGTGTGTGGATAGTGGCTGCTTTCCTCAGTGTCACCGTCCCAGCAGTTTCCAACGGGCTGCTGAGGTGTGACGAGCTGTCCACTACAGTGTGACCAAGATTAGCATGTGAGGGTACAGCAGATGAATAAGTTCATGGCCGCAATGCCAGGCACTGCGTTTATTTTTTCCAGACCTCATGGTGAAAAAGTTTGGCTTGTGTGGCATGTGTGTTCTTGATCCGGAGCCCGAGGTTTCTCCACGCCCCGTTTAAAGCCCTGCCATTGTCCTGGAGGGGTTGAAGCCATGCTGGGGGTGGGAGGAGAATGAGCCCTCGGTTATCAGGAAGTGCTGGTGGAAGCAGCAGAGGGAGGATCTCACAGGTACCTGGTTCCTGGCCGGGAGCACCGTGATCAGACCCAGGGACAGCACCAGATGTGTTTTTGCCCCCTGCAGTGTGTCAGCAATGGGGGATTGGTGTGGTGGAATATGGGGTGAAGTGGTGGGTGTGCTGGGACTGAGCAGGGATGGGTGGGCTGGGAGAGCCCAGCGATGTTCTTTGAACCTGTACCCCTCGGGGACGAGCACAGGGCTGCCTGCCTGCTGTCCTGAGCAGCTTCCTGGAGAAGAGATGCATTTTGTATCAATACAGTCCTCTTCCAAAGAGTTAAACTGACTCCGCAATGGGTGATCCTATGGAATGACCGGCCTGGGCTGCTCCTCAAGAACATCTTTTACACCTGGGTTTATGGATAGAAGAGAATAGAATACGGATAGGTAGGGTAGGGCAGGGCAGGGC
>WBMZ01004469.1:0-110921 GCA_013400975.1 Atrichornis clamosus | reverse complement strand
CAGCCCCCGCCGCCCGGTGCTGCGGCAGAGGGCGGCGGGCCGGGAGCCGTACCGGGGAGCGCCGCCGAGGAGGGCTCCGGCGGCGCCAGGATGTAGGCGCGGGGCGGCGGGGAGCTGCCGCCGGCGACGGGCTCGCCATGAAGAAGCATTCGGCCAGGGTGGCCCCGCTCAGCGCCTGCAACAGCCCGGTCCTCACCCTCACCAAAGTGGAAGGTAAATGACAGCGCTGGGAGCGGGACGGGGATATCCCGGGGAGACTGGCTTTCGCCACGCGGGATGCTCTGGGGAGACCGGGTACCGCGACGAGGGATGCTCCGAGGCGACCGAGTGCGGTGCTGCGGCGATACACGCCGGCGAGGGACTGCACGACCCGTGGGCGGGCGGTGGGAACCCACGGGGTGCTCAGCTCCCCGCCGCCGGGCATCGCCGGCGCCTGCCCCTGTCCCCCGCCCTATTCAGCTCCGGGTGAGCTTTCCTCGCCCATGCTCCAGAGGCAGAGCACCTCTCCGGAGCTCACCCCGGAGCCCGGCAGCAGTCCCCAAGCCCCTGGGCAAGTAACTGCCATGCCGGACCCTTGGCAGGAGGGAAGGAGGATGCTGCACAGATTTACTCCCCCGATGTGAGAAACACAGCCCTGTATTCCAACCATCTGTCCTCACCTCTCTTTGCCAATCCAGCTGCATGGTGCCCGTGGGGTTGGAGTCTTACGGCCAGGAGGAGGGACATTAGGATTCAGACAGCCGTGGGAGTTGTCAGACATTCAGGGACCACAGGGACCTTTGAAGACTTTCTGGGATCATGGCAGAGGACCTTGAAAAGGACACTGGTGGGCTCAGGCGGGTTCCACGGAGAAATCTGAAATCTGGGGTGAGGAGCTGTTATATTCAGTAGAAACCTGTAAGCCGTGTCTTAGAGAGGCACAGCAGGTGAGATGGAGGGGTGATGCTAAGGGAGGGTGCAGGACAGGAAGAGGAGCCCCTCTCAGGGATGGATAGAGAGCTCAGTTCCTCAAGGAAGAGCAGAGGGAAAGCCGCTGGTTTAGGGGATCCACTGGGCTATGTAGTCGTTGGTCGAGAGAATAGGGTTGGTGAAAGAAAAAGCCTGGCCAAGGGGAATGGAGGAAGGAGAGGCAGAAAAGGGGTGAGCAAGATGAGGCAAAGAGGAAGAACAGCTAAAAAAAGTGAGTGATTGAACAGTAAGAGATGAAATGTGAATGTGAGACTCCACAGAAAACTAGTGAAAAAGAAAAAAGTAGTATTGAAAATCTGAGAAACAAAAAAAGGAAGGGAGAAAATGGTAGCAAAAGCTCCGTGGAGGAGAAAGTGCGAAAATGCAGAAATGTGCAAGAGAAGAAAAGGAACTAAAATCAGCAAGCATGGAAAACCAGGGGTACCTGAAGGCTGTTTTTTCAGTTCACAAATAATGCAGCTGTTGCATTCCCATAACATAAAAACCACCTACTGCAGAGATAGGAAAAAAGATCCCAGTTTTCTGATGGAAAGAGCAGGCCTGATCTTCATTACAGTATAGTTAGAATTTTTAAAAGCCCTTGGAGTTGGCCCTGTGCACAGTAGAGAGTTTCTCTCAAGGCTTGCATTGGAGGCTCCTCGGGGCAAGAAGCTCGTCTCCCTTTCTTCTGGTGCACTGCATAAGCTTTATGAATCATAAATAATAATAACCTACCAGGTTCCAGCTTTGAAATGTGGGTCATCTCATTCCTCTTCTACCAGTTCAAATACAGTTTATTACCTACCTTATATAGAAACAGTAGCAGAGCAATCTTTCACCATGCCATAAAATTGAATCCTTTTAAGCATTTCCATGTCTGCTCTACATACCAGCTCTCAGATACCCTCTTGCCGCCCACCAGGGACTTTGTTGACCTAGTTGGACTTTTTCTTCTTTACTTCAGATTCCTTTTTCCTTTATCATCAGTGGCAAAAATCTAAATTGCCTTGATGGTGTATGATAGGGCCTGCAGTTTCTTTCCTTCTCTTTAATGAAACAGGCTGTGTCTGTTTGAGAACTTCTTTTTCCAAATCAATTGACAACATTTCCTTTCAGACTAACATTGACTAATTTTGCCAGCTACTGTTTAAAGCCATATAAAAAAAGTCAAGGTGTAGTTGTAGGCAAAAATAAAGTGAGACAGCTGGCTTACTGTGGACTGCAGACTTCCATTGGTCTGCCTACTGTACCTCAGGCAAAGATTTGTCTTCCTAAAGTTCTCTGGTAGTCCAAGTCTGTTGCAAAGGCATAGCTAATGCTACAAGAGCAAGACAGCAAAAACTTTCATCTGCTTCGTAGTGATGATTATTTTGTCCCCTATCAACCACCATCAAAGTGTTTCAAGGATCTTTGGCAGAACCGCTAGGAATATGTTTCCTTCTAGGATGGTTAGCCAAGAGGAGCCTTTCATTGATATGCACTGCTGTAAAGCCCTCCAGCATTCCCTCTATTTTCCTGCCGGTGCAGTAGCTTCTTTGCTTTAAAAGGAAGATAAGGACTTTGTGCGCCTTCAGAAGCGTGACTGCCATTTCGAATTATTTCAGAGATTGAATCATCAGTATGCTCGGAGCCTGCTGTACCAGCACTTTTCAAGACAACTGTGTCTACATGCATTGCTCAGGCAGGCAGTAACCATACCATGTGTTTTCTGTACCTGGTACCATGGTACACGCTTCATATTCTGAGAAATGTAGGCTCGGTGCCTGATTTGTGCCTGTTCATCTTTCTGTTGTTGATTTTCTCACCAATTTCTATCCATACTGCAGTGGCCATTCCTCTCAGATCAGCCAGTTGACTGGTTTCACCCTATTTGTACATGAAAGTACACTGTGCTTCGAGGACTGACTTCTCTTCCTTGGGAAGGTAAATATTTCCATTCTTGCTCTGCATCCCGGGATCTTCCAGAGACATGTAAAATCATCTTTGACGAAGAGCTGCAGAACAATCATCTCGCTAGAGAAAACACATCCTCCACTTAGTTAGCCCCTGCTTAGAGCTACTTATTCCTAGGCTTGCATCACCAAGGAAAGGGTATTGCAGCCTCCCCCTATAGCACATTTTGTCTGCACTGTTCTGTCAGAAATGAGTGACTGGTGATACTCAAAGTTTCTTATAAGGCAAATGACACCTCTCTGCTATCAATTATTACACATAAATGTCTAAACTGAGTTGCTGTGGAACCAGATTCTGCCACATCTTCAGCTGGAGTAACTTTGCTTGCATCACTGGAGTTGCAGGGAATTTGTATAAGTACAAATGAGAAATTAATTTGGCCTTTAGTAAATTTGCATGCCTGCAGGGAATTCATCACAAGCATATCAACACTGTAATCACTTTAATAATAAATCTTTTTCCCTTCTTTAGCAAGCAAACTAAAGATCCCAAGCACAGCAAAAACTTACATGAGTAACAGTCGGCTTCCTTAAGAGATGAGATTGTTATTATCCTCATTTTGCAGATGAAGCAGCTGAGAAAATGCAGAATGAAGCAACTTGCCTAAAAACAAGCAGCACATATTTTCAGAAAACAGGCAAGAAAAGACCTACAGCAGATAGCAATGGACCTCCAAACTTCCCACACATATTTTTCTGGCTGCAGGAGGGCCATGAATGGATTCAGTAGAGTTGGAGAAGCCTTCTTTTATTGAAATCAGTGACTAAAGCTTCCTTTCTGGGAAATGAGCTCAAATGCTGCATAAATATATTCCTGGATAAATACTGTGTAACTATTAGCAGTGTTCTGCTGGTGGCATCTAAAGGTTTTGGTGGTTGGGCAGTGTTCGTACTTTGACTGAGCACTAGGACAGACCCTAGGAAAATTTCACCCAGGGTTTCACATCTGTAGAAGAAAGATTTGTGCCCAGTGGTTTTTTTCACATGAAAGCCATACATGATAGACCTATGGAGTGCTTGTGCATCCTCGAAAACAGAAGCAGCTGGAGAGCGGGAGAGGCCGGTGGTTCTGTGGTTCAGCCAGGGTGTTTGGATTGTGTGTGCTTTCCCACTGAAGTGGCCTTGGCAAGGAATGCGTGGTCGCTTCTGCATGGAGAAATTAACTTGCAAAGTGTTCACTTTTGTTCAGGCTGCCTTTCTGCACGGGCGACAGTGTTCAGTGTGAACATTCACAGTCAGGGCATTTTAACCCTCCTGGTTCTTGCTCCTTAGCTATGGTAGCAGTTTTCACTCTTTCCTGATGGCAGCTGGTGAGGGTGATGGTAACAAGTTCGCATGAATGGGCCTTTAGGTTTGCTGTGTGTCTGCTTCTCCATGGTACCTGCCAGCATGCACTCTGTTACTGCAGGGTAAAGATAATGTCACTTACTCTGCTGATGGAAAAGCAGTACCCTCTTCCATGCTTACTGTGGGTAATGAGTGTTAAGTGCACATGAGCAGTAATTACACCCTGGCTTTGGCCCAGGGCAGCTTTTGCCCAATTTTTGTATTCCTTGCAGTATTTTCAGTTAGCACAACAGCATATTTGAGCAGATAGCCAAGATCTTGTTCCAAAGGCGTGAGGAGCTTCTTGTTGCATAATACCTGGCTCACTTCCAAAATGGCACCATGCTTTCCTAGGCTTTAAACAGCCTCAAAATGAGCTGCTCTTAGCTGTGCTAGCTTACTCACTGGGGAGTCCCTCCAGCTCATCTTTGATCATGTCCTGCTGGTTATTTTGTCTGCCATCTCGCCTGTGCAAACTCCTAAGCTATAGGTTTGGAGGTGACTCATTACTTCTACACTGTGTGTCCCCACAAAAATAAAATAAGACCATTTTGATGTTACTAAACTAATGCCAGAGCAGGAGTTTTAATGCATCAGAAAGCAGAAAGATAAGTTATTAAAGATTTATCTAAGCTTCCTTATTTTAGTGGCTGAAATGAGACAATATGTACACACAACAGGCAAACAGTAGTTTCATTTACAGTGACAGAACTTAAGAATGACAGCATCCATTGGATCATCTTCTCAGACCTTCTGTAGATCACAGACCATTACATTTCACCCACTTATCCCTAAATGAAGTAAGGTGCATTTCTTGAATCAATTTAGGCATTTGCTTTCAAAAAATAAGCAGGTTACTAATCCATCTATTTAATTATAGATTTCTGCCATGAGAAGTTGGAACAAGAACCAGTAAAAAATAAATATGAAGTCACCAGAATCTATTATTCACTGTCTCCTGATTTCATTTGATAAATCTTGTAAAAGAAATTTTGTCCCTCTTTCCTGATGGCTGACAATTGTAAACAGTAGGATTTGTGGCATAGAAGCAGCCCAGTGTAAGAGCCAGAGTTCAGAAAAGACTGGTGGTTCAGCTTGCAAGTCTGTATTAGCTCAACTTGTATTCCCCAGCAGCAAGGCTCATATATAGGAGTATTTATGTTGTTGCTTTCCTAGCACATTATACTCATACAGCACGTTCACTTACATAGTAAGCAGCTCTCTCCGCTTGGCTGGAGTACCACTGCCAACCTTTAGTCCACAGCCCAGTTAATCTTTGTTAATTATAAACCATGAGATGCCACTGCAGACCTGGATAGCATCCTGCGGAAGCAGGAATTTGGCCAATGAAAGAGTAGATTTACTTTGTAGTCTTCTCTGAGCTTTGCTGACAGCCACTGCGGCATAAGATCAAAGGCAACAGGAAACAAGGTGTTTTTAGCAGTGCAGAGCTGGCTTGCTTCTAGGCAGAGCTGCCCAGCGTGCATTGGAGAAACCAGGTACCGCCTCCCATGTTAGCTGCCCAGTTCCAGACGCACGGATCCACTCTACCAGGACACAATGCAGGGGTACCCATCCTGGAAATTTTGTGAGTCCTACTCCAGGCATGAATTTTGACATGGGATCTAGCACCCATTGGTTATATAAAAGTTTTATGCTGACTCTTCTGGAGGTAGTAGGTATATATTTTGTTCGGTATCACTAGTTCTGACCCCAGGCCTCCTCAATTAAAAACACCCCAAACAAGTGTGAGCCCCGTAAGCCTTGTAATTCAGTTGTGGAGAGTACAGAAGTAAGGAAGTAAGAGCTACAAATTTCTTTTCCACAATCACCTCAAATTCCCTAGTGCAACTCTCAGCAAGGATAATACTGTATTTGTGACTGAAAAAGGCATGAGTCTGTCTTCTGGAGCTGACTGAAACAAGTGAGGAATAGTGGGTTGCAAAAGCCTTTCTCACTGAAAAGAGGATGAGGCAAGTATCAGAGAGAAAATAGAAACTAGAATTTTTGCATGTAATGTATTTTTGCCTGGAGTTATACTGAGTACCTCAGTGCCCACATGGGCCTAGCCAAACCTAGGTTTTTTTAAAAGAGACTCAGATTATAATGAGTTTGCTGCTGAGGGGTGAGAAGGGATCTCTTTCTTCTTGCCGTAGATCCTTGAGTAAATCATGTGGGCACTTCTGTGGATATATGTGCATTATTCTAACCACTGTGAGCACACTGAAGTCCATGTCAAGTCCACACTAATATCTGGTTATTGGTTGACAGAGAACAGATTCTCCAGCTATCTTGTTCTGAACTTCGGACCTAAGAAAAGCATTGTGTTTGAGGTTCAATAGCAGGTTAATCTTTCGGCTTCTAGAACAATCAGTTGACGTTAGAATTCACTATGCAAGAAATCAGTGGGCTACAGCAGAGTCTTCTGTCTAAAACTGTGCTTACTTGGAAGTTAAGCAGCTCTGAGTTTTTGAAAGCTCCATTAGAAAGAAAGAACATTGTCTTGTTTTTGATAAAATGCAGTCAGCAGAGCCTCCACAGATAGCATGAATTCACTTACCTCCCTGTATAAATGCACTGATATAAATGCGCTCTTTATGTTAGTATATAAGTAATTGAATTCCCTTGGAGATAAAACTATTACTCAAGAAAGACATGTAGCACTCAAATGCCTGAATAATTAATACAGTAGTTTCCTGCAGAGAATCCAGCCTGTGTTTTTACCATTTCTCAACCCTTTGTTCAGTCTGAAATTTGACCAGACTGATCAAAAGTTGCCCAGAACACAGTTTTGGTCGTATCTGGTTTTTGTTCTAATAGAAGTTCTGCTACCATAACTCGTCAAAGTAAGTGGTGAAACTCCTAGTGATGTCGCCAGGTAACTCACTGTAGGATTCAGCCCAATTTTTATTCAAGAAGGGAATGCAGAATAATACCAAGAAGATGTAACTTACAATCAAAATTACTCTTTGCATGCTTTTATGGTGTCTGCTTTCTAGTCCCACAATGCTGATACTGTAAAAAGCACCCAGTATCTTCCATTTGCACTGTGGACTCCAGTCATGAATTTCAATTAATAATAAAAAGGACAGTATTTAGGGGAACTCCTCACCTCACAAAATTCAAAGTAGAATATCATATTTTAATGAGGCCCATTTGAATGCAGCACTTTTAATAGAATTTCTAGGCAGTTGCCTCTGAAGATAAATTAAATGGGTTAAAGTCCAAATTGCTGCAGTATGAAGTTGATAACTTTTCAGTCGTTTTTGTATCACTAACAGGAATTAGAATATATATTTTGCAGCAAGTTTTGCTGGCATATTGACAGAGGCAGAAAGGCATATGTATCCTAAGGAGGAGAATTTGGCATATCTTCAGCAAATACGTGCAGATTATTTAATTCCAGCTCTTAGTACGTTCAGGTATAATATTTAGCACAGGATGAAACAGGAATAATGTATAATAACCATTAGTGACAAAACCCACTATATCTGTGAGTACTACTTAAGGATATGGGAGTACCTGTTACAAGAAACTTAGGCTTATTTGATACAAGTCAAGCTATATGGATGGTCTGGTGATATCAGTAATATGGAAGAGATTTCCACAGATGAGAATCACCTTGACTGTCAATGAACCAGTAGTTCTATTTTCTACCCTGCTGAAATTAAGGTGAGAAGATCAGACAAGTTTGAAAGTCCTGCACAGGTTATCGTAACTTTTTTACTTTACTTTTATAATTAGTTAATTTATACTAATTCCAGTAGCAGAAGAGGGTCTGAACTCAGAACACTTTTTATTTGGTTTAAGTTTGTGTTTATGCAATTTTCCCCATTTGCAGATACCTATTTCTCTTATTCTGTAGCCTCAAGCAAATTCAGACCTTCTGACCTAATGGGTTAATATCCTGGTTTTGTTCTTTAAAATAATTCTGCTATGGACTTTAAAACTATTTTCTGTATTAATTAATTCTTAATTTAGTCATGCTATTTCATTATGAAATTAAGTAAAATTATTTTTTTCTGTTACTGTAAGAGCAAACTATTTAAAGAAAGTGCTTTAAACTTTTCTTAAATAGCATCTGAAAATCCATGTGTGCAATGCTGTGTTGACCAAAAATTCTAATTTAAAAACTGATTTAATAAAGTTATATGGGGTTTTGTCATTTTTCCATTATGATACATTAATTGATATTCATTAAAAAATAGAGTATGGCTCTTTTAGACCATGGTTGGAAAATTGGGGAAATGTGAGCAAACCCAAAGTCATTGCAATGCTGTGTTGCAGTCCCACACACCAGCCACCCACGGGGACTCACAGCTTTCCTGTAGGAACCCGAGAGCAGCTTCCTCAAAAATCACACACACGGCTGCCATATGGGACCTGACCAAAAGTCCATCGGGTCCTGCCTCCCGCTTGGTGGGATTGAACAGGAGTGTGTGTTTTCTAGCCTGACATTTATCTCTCACAGAGTGGGTGTGCTGACAACTGCAGTTTCCCCAGATGTAGGGGAAAAAAGTCTCTTTTTTTCTGCTTTGTTTTTGGCAGTTATTTTGCTTTTTTGACTGCTCTTGAACACTGAGTTGCCCTTTTCCATGGAGCAGCCTGTGAAGAGCTCAGACTCCCTGGTGGCAATGGCCAGAGGCCATCACTGAGCACGCAGCATGTGGGTTGTTTACTCCCACCTGCACCTCTTCCAGCACCCCTCTCCATCTGCCGATGCAAGACCCAGTCACATAGCCTGTCATCCCTCACAGCTGGCTGCTGCCCTTGCTGACCTGCCAAACTTCCCATCGTTAGGAAGCTTTGTCACCTCGTGCCTCGCTCCTTTGGCCAGGTTACCTGTGGATGGTGGTGGAGAGTGCAGGTCCCACAGCAGACCTCTGCAGAGCTTTGACCACTTCCCCCACTGCTGTATATACTCCTCACTGGTTTCCTATCTTGTACTGAGCCTTTTATCCAGTCCAGCACCTTCCCTGTCTGCTTATTTTCTGCTAGGCCCTTTGGAGTGGGATTTTATCGGGATCCTCTTCAAATCCTAGAAATGACACCTGCATCTCCTTTATCCATGTGCCTGTTGACCGTCAGAGAACACTGGTGATGCTGCAGGGTGAACCATCTAGTTTGCTCAGTAGATAATGCTGTCCTTTCTACCATCTAAGATGCCCATCCTGACTATTGCTCACTCTCTTTAGCACTTACCACTCTGTTTCAGAGCTAAGGTGGCAGCTAAGTGGCTGAAACCTTTCCTTCAAAACCTGGAGGTGTAGTGTGTGCCCCTCCTCAGTAGCTCAGTGCACAGAGCAGCCTTTCACCCCTCTGCTAGAAGGAGCAGGGAACCCATCTGCCAAAGGGTGTTCTAATCCACAGGCCCTCCAAGGCCAGGGGAACCCAGATATCAGCAGAGCTGGTTAGCTCAGAATAGAAAACATCCTTACTTATTAGGAAAGCATGAATTCAGGAGGTCATTTGCCCAGAGGAGAAAAAGTGAGGCTCTAGCCTTGTTCCAGTGACTACTTCAAATACAGCATGGAAATATTTCTTGGAGATGACTCCTGAAATTAGAGATGGAATTCTCAGGTGTGTCTCTGAATCGTGACAGGGTCTGGGTGTAGGAGAGGCACGTGAGTGTTGGGAGTCGTCATCCTTTGGCATACCTGGAAACACATTATTTGGCATCTGATGAGCTTTAGTGGGATTGGGAGGGGGTTACAGCTGTTACAAGCAGCTTTGGCAAAGCTGAAGCTGATTTGGAAAAGGAGGGGAATGTCCCTTGATGCAGAAGTTAGGCTGTGTGTGCTCTCATTGCTGAACTGTGCGGGAAAATTGGAGATTACTTGGAGATTACTGGCTTCTGAAATGAAATATGAACAGTTTCTTAAAACCAGCTACCAGGATGACCTGTGAAAGAAGAGGCCATCATTGACAATGGCTGACAAGAAAGCTGCCCTAGGTACTGGGTGGTCTGCCAGGCGACGAGTGAGTCCCTGAGACCTCCCTCTTTATCCTGATTGACTGCGAAGAAAATGCCTGGGCGACATATCTAATCAAATATCAACATTTCAGATTTAGACAACTACAGTGGTAATTAGAGATGTAAATCACTTCATGAATTTGGTATTTCATCTTCTCTTCACAGGATGATGCCTCAGCTGCTTTTTAACAGCTTAGCTCAAAAATCCTGAACGCCTAAATAATGCATAGTTACTGTGGTAGGCAGGAATGAGATAAAAACAAAATTTGAGGAGTTCATGAGTCTGCTACTGAGGCAAATAATATTGGGTATCCAGAAAACCACCATCAGAAATCATCATATGTGTTATCAGGTATGTTGGAACTAATTGTCTCCCAAGGATCTGTCCATGTAGTAATTACTGCGTGAAGAAGTCCCACAGCATTCAAAGCTGTGACAATATGCCTTGGGTAATGTCCGGCTCTGACACACCTGCATGTCACAGGTTTCTAGAGCTCTAACCACACTGTCTTACAGGACTTGCCTCAGCTCCTTCTCCCCTCTTTATGATAAACATATGTTTTTGCAAGCTTTACAAACTTGTTCTGCATAATGCTCAAGTAGTTACAAAACATTTGACAGGCTGGCAAAATGGAAATACCTTCAGGATGTCTCATTTGTAATTGTCAGAGAGATTTGTGAGGATTGTTCTTTTTACCAGGATTTTTTCCAGAAGCCTGATTATTTAAAGAGCTGTTTAAGCATATGCTTACTTTGAAGAACGTTCCCAGCCTGGCGAAGCTGGCAAAGTTGTGCGTTATCATTAGGTACATGTTTTGGTCCTTAATAGGCAGGACCTTAGTCTGCAAGGGTCATTTTCTCACTCCAGAGGGTTGACAAGGGCACCCAGCACTTGTGTAATACTTCTTTCCCTTGGTTGCTGACTAGCTGACAACAGCTAAAGCAGGTCACTGATGACAGCTAAATATGTTTATGTGGCACTGCACAGCTCTGAGTCCACCAGCACTGTCTGCGGTGGCTTTACTCTCTGTTCCTGACAGCAGTGGTGGAGAGGTGGGACTCATCTCACCCAGCTTCAGACACCCACACTAGAGACACCTACTTAAAACTTGTCGTCTCAGACTGTTTAGAGCTGGTGGAGAGAAACAAGCACTCAGAGAGAGTGATTCATCTGGCTTGTTTTAATCATCTACTTTAGGAGGAGATAAATCGTGCTATGGAAATGTCTTTTTTCTGTCTACTAACTATGCAGAAAGTGTAAATCACTGTCTCAGATACACAAGTCTGCGCAGCAGATGTCTCAAACTAAGAAGATGAATGCTACCCTTAGTTTTTATCAGTATCATATTTTTAACATACACACTGAGGTACAGTGTGGTCCTGCAGTAAGCCTATAGCTGTCTAGCTGTGCACAGGAGTCTTAAGACTCTTGTCCAGACTTTAGAAGAGGTCTGGACAGCCTACTTAAAGGTGTTACCTTTAAAGGTTTAAAGATATAGTGCCTTCCCGTGCCTCTTTTGCTTCATGGCCTTTAGCTGGGACCGTGGAATAAATAGCTCAGGTATAGATATCCCTACTACAGGTGTCTGAAGTCAGCTGAGGGGGTCTTACCCATAATGGAGAAAATAGAAGGACAGATGTCTTCTGGGGTTGGAGATCTCCATGGGTAATGGCATTGGGAATAGCTTTGGAGATTATTTCCTTCTTTTGTTTCTGAATGCCATCGGACAGAGGCTGGACTGAAAGGGAGGGAGGAGGAATGGTTCTGTTTGGGATTTATGAAACAGGAAAATGAATGAATAAAAGGGACAATAAAAACCCCAAATTAGTAAGGGCAAGACAGGCATTCTTCTTTTACCTGAGTATCTTAATTTGTTCTTTTGGGGGATAGAATAGCATACAGAGCAGGCTGCTGCAAGAAGCAATGGAAGAAACCCATTAAAAGTCTGCAGAAATAAAATTGTTTAACCTCCTGCCTCATCTATTCGGAAAAGACATTTTGCCATCTTTAAATTAATGTGTGTTCTGTTGCCAGCTGACCTTTGTGCAGTGTTAAAGAGAGAGGAGCTTTTCAGCCACGCGTGGGTTTGATGTCACCCCATCTGTGCACCTGTGGTTTGGATGAGGAAGATGTCCTGGGTGGAGACACAGGGACTAGGCAAGGCAACCTGCAGCCCTGGGTTTTGTGTGTGCCAGCTGGCAGGCAAGTGCCCAGCACAGTAAATTAGGATGAGACCACATAGGTGTATATCATCTGTAGTGTCCACTATCTCCAAAGACAGTCTGTTTTCGGGGGCAGATTATGTCCCAGGTATCCTCCAGGTCGGTGCCACAGCCACTGGAAAAGGCTGTGCCCTTTTGGCATCTACCCCTCCAGCAGCACAGGCAATCAGAGGGCGTGATACAGTCTCACTGACAGATACTACAGATTCTGACAGATACTACAAGTCTCGTCGTGTGAGTGTTAATCACCAGGACAGGGATTTTTACTCCTATCATCATGAAATCCATCGTGCCTGGGATAAGTTTTTAGTCCCTTCAGTGTGTAAATACATCACAAGAATGAGCATCCCTAGAAAGTTAACCTTTCAGGTGCAAGATCACTTTAGAAGTTATACATGCAGTGTTGTCTGTTGCTGAATCTGTTCTGTCTATTGTCTGTTGTCTATTGCAGATGTTTCTGTTGGTTTGCTTAACACAAAGTTAAAAATACTTGAACAAGGAATTTTGCCTGTGTAGCAGAGAAAACATCAGTAAAGTTTAGCTTTAGGAAGTAATTGCCATGGAACAGAGTGGAAGGCAGTGATATCCATGCAAGCTGTCCAGATGAACTGCTGACTATGGTTAACCTGCACGGTACAAGGGGGACCTGGGTGGGTGGCTTCAGCCCTTCGTGGGGAGAAGATCTCCACCACAGTGTCTGTAGTGGGCTGTCTGTCAACACTGTGTTACCAGATATTTAGTGTCTGGTGCATCAGGTGGTGTAGTTGTGATCGATTCTCATCTTAGAAAAAAGAACACAGCTTCAGTGTTGTGATTCAGAGCACTTTCTCATCTTAGGATCTCATATACCCTAGTGGCTTTAGGCATGTTCCCTAACGTTAAATATCTTCAGCAGCAGTGGTTTAAGTCCTGGTTTCCTGTTTCCCAGGGGAATAACTGCAGAAATATGGGGATGGCAGATACCCCGCTGGCTGTCTTGTAGAAGGAGGAACATTTTTGCTTACCTCACCAAGTAGTTTTAAAATTGTGAACTCTGAGTGGGGTTTTATTGACACAGAGGCACAAACTCCCCATAAGCTCTAATTTGGCACCCTGGCTGCCTGGATTTGTTTCTGTGCCCAGAAATCCCAGGGGTGCATGGGAAGAAGGATGCTGGAGTTTGTTAGGGCATATGAAGTGTTTGGTGTTGCAGTGACAAAGCCCAGGAGAAGATCTGGAGAGGAAAAGAAAAATGCGGTAATCACTACAGGACTTGTGTGGTGGACAGCAGAGAGAGTGCTGGGAACTGCCCATTACATGGTGAGGTTAAGAGAAATGGGTGTACCATTGTTTGGTAAACTAAACCCTCACTGGTCTGTGCAGCAGCTGAGGCAAGAAGCGTTACTTACAAGCAGTGTATTACTAAGAAAATGCATTTGAATTATTTTGAATGAGCTAAGGGTTCACAGGCAGTCTTTTTTTTCAGTTCTAGTTTCTTTTAACATTTGGCAGGTATCTTGTGACCTTTCCATTATCTATTTAATATAAGGTCACATTAACTTTGGACGATTCACTGGCCTGCTGGTTCATCTCTTGTTATGTGGGAGGCTGCCCACACGATCTTCTGCTGAAAACTTAAATAAGTGGAGAGGTCAGCAACATCCCCATCTCTTTCAAAGCTACACGAAAAGGCTAGATGTCTATATCTTTGCTGCTGTATTCTCTTTTTAGATATCAAGCTATCAAACAGAGGCTACAGTCTTTGTTGTTATAAAATACAGCTTTATCAGGGAAACTAATGGTACTTTTAGCTCAGATCATGCATTCTTATCTACATATTTCTTGTGTAAAAAAATAACTAAATAGTTCTTTCCATAGAAAGAAACATTTTCTTTCATAATGTGTTAGCTCATGTAAATACAAATTTAGGCTAACTTGAAATAAGAGGTTTTAAGAGATTTTCCATTCCAAATACTAATTCTCACCAGGATAAGGAAGGATTTTTGTTGTATGTGGATCTCTCTTAGTCTGCCTTGAATATATATGTAAATGTTTGGTAATCATACAGTCTCTCATTGTCCTGGCTTTACTTACATGTTTTCATCTTTCAATACATGCAGTAACTTCTGGACACTTTTGAAGTTGTAGATTCCTGGATTTGGACATGAATTACTGTTACTTCCTCCTGCAAGCGAATGGACCAACTAAACTGAAGTCAGCCATTAAGAGAAATCACTGCTTTTTAAAAGAAATCACTGAGTGTTGTATGTGGGTGACTGACAACTTGTCCAGATGTTGAATGGGGTGAATTTACGAAAGGCAGGTAGAAAGCCCTAGAGGCAGTGCTGCTGAGGTCTGCCAGCACGTTTTGATCTCTGTGAACCTCAACCACCAAACCTCACTTGGCTCATTCATTCAGGAACCGGACACAGTATCTACTGACAGCTGTACCATAGCAGGGCTATAACAGTTCACATTTGAGGATTTAAGGGGCAAGGGTCTTTAGGAGAGAAATTTACAGCAGCATGCTAGGCTCAGTTATAACAGGGCAAAGCTCCAGTCTAGTCTCATTTGGTGCAGGACTTGAGCTAAAAAAAAGTTAGAGTTGCCTGGTCAGAGATGGCCTTCAGCGCAGCCTGTGGGTTGGTCTAGTTTTTGCCATCTGGCAACAGCCTCAGGAAACCTGTTTTTCTAGGGATCACTGAAAGATCTGGTGATCCAATTCAATATTATCCATGCTACTTATGTTGCAGTGATTGTGCTTAACTTCAAGATTAAATATGTTGCCCTCCCTCTCCTTTTAAAAAACACCATATTCCATAAACTGGCCATTTCCACATTTTCCAAGACAATAACAATTTTAAGTGTTGTTGTAATCCCCTTTGCTGCTTTATTAAACTCAATACCATATTTTTCATTCATTTACACATCCTAGCAGCATGAGTTTAAGTGGTGTGTTAAGCCTTTCTATGTACATCAAAGCAACATGTAATTTTCACTTCCATTTTACCCAACAGCTTCTAAATCTAGAGGTGATAATTGTTATTTGCATTCTAATTATGCCTCAGTCCAACCAGAGGCTTTGCACTGATGTGAAAACAAAGGACATTTCGTGTCAAGATCTGGTGGGTTCCTTTGCTCGTAAAGCTCCGCGTGACTTCAGAAGGGCCTAAGATTTGAAAACTAAAATGCAGGATGGATTTCCTTAGTAAGCCATGTGTTTTCTTCTCCCCAGGGGATGAGCGCTCCCGGGAGTCTCCAGCCCCAGCCGAAGCACAGATGCAAGCTGGGGCGGAAGGCAGTGGAAGGGTGAACCGCTGCTGCTGGAAATGCTCCGTGACGCAACTCAAGAAGATTTTCTGGGGTGTGGCCATGGTCCTGGGTGTCTGCTCCTCTTGGTCAGGTTCAACCCAGCTAGCAAAACTGACCTTTAAGAAATTCGACGCACCCTTCACTCTAACGTGGTTTGCAACAAACTGGAACTTTTTATTCTTTCCTTTGTATTATCTTGGACATGTTTTTAAGTCAGCTGAAAAGCAGTCTCCAAAGCAAAGATACAGGTATGGGAGCTTTTGTTTTTAATCCTCTGGCTCTTGCATGCTGCTCTACATTAGCAGACATTTTGTTCAAATCAGTCAGCTAAATTGAACTTGTGTTTGCTTTCTTCTCCAGGTTTGTTAAAGGAGGGTTTGAATTCATTATATGTCCTATGCTAGGTGCTATGTTATTATTCCTAATATGATTTCATTCCAACAGTAAGAAATCCGATTTATTTCCAACACATACAAGTTGGGTAATGAAAGTCGGCGTTTGCTGCAATTATTTATCAAGAGTTTTCTGTGAACATCATTTTTTTTATTAATACCTCTTTCCCCTACCCACAGCTGACTTCTGTTGTCAGTCTCTGAATAGCTAAGTAAGCTTTCCTTTTCCAGGCTTGGGACTAGAGCAGAGCCTTGAATAGCTGAGTAAAAAGAAAAGTACTGCAGTATTTTCCTGGCACTGTGCCCTTGACATCAAAGGCCAAGCTCTGATCCCAGTTAAACTCGAGCTGTTGTGTTTATTTCCGGGAGGAAGCGCAGTCATAACCAAAGGCAGCACTTTGTCTTCAGCACACCTTGCCAGCCAAACCCACAAAGCCTGAGTTGCTCATGGAGAGCCCTGAGTGCCCGTCCTCCGTGAGGGGCTGAGGATGCTCCGTCTCCTTGAAGGACTGCCTCTCGGTGAGCGCTCCCTCAGCTCAGCTCATTTTGGCCTGAGAGGTGTCTGGGACAGATGGAATGACTCAGCCATCAAGATGTCCCATGTCAGAGAGCTTCCCTGATACGTGGAAGGATGTGAACAACGTTTTCCCCTTCTGTTACACAGTGGGGCTCATAGACTTTTAATGAAGTAGCTCAGAAAAGTAAACAGTAAGAAGTGCACATCTCTCAGTTCCCAGCTGTGCAGCAGCAAGGTGGAAACTTACTACAGAAAAATGATAAGAAACCAGGGTACTCAGGAAATGCTCTACCTCAGATGACTAGGGTTAAGATTATAAATGCCGAAATTATATTGCTTATCTCATTACAGTTTTTTTTAAAGGATTTGGGGTCTGCAGATAAATTATATCACTGTTCAGTGCAGATTCTAGAGCAGGATCCAGAAGTTTTAAAGGCATTCTCATAAGTGCTGTGTTTCCTGCACTTCAATCTTCAGGTTGTATTTGTTCACAGCAAATGTGGTTGCTTCAGACATGAGAGGAGTATGGAGGTTACAGAAAGCTACAGTTTAATCTAAAAACAGCAACAAATGCTAGCCTAAAAGCAGCTACGTTTTTGTTTCTTTGGTTTACTTATTTTTCCTTCCAGCTGCTCTCAGATAATGTTTTAAATACTGCGGAATTCCGGGGAAGAGCAGTTGTGGTTCGCCGGATCCCTGGGGTTAAAAACCCAGAGCATTATACTTGTTGTTGCCACATTAAATTGATACAGTTGGTATTTTTATGTCTTTCCTTAATTAAATGAGGGCTGAGTTGAAGAGCAGGTGCAAGCCCTGCAGCCAGTTTGGGATGCAAGGGAACATCTTTAGCAGTAAGCTTGCCCAGGCTTCATAAAGAGTGCGTGTTTGTGTGTCTGACCAGCAGACTGAATAGGGTTAACTTGCAGAGGTTTTTCTGGGTGTCAGGGTAGGCTTGTGCATTTGGAGATACGGCTGTGGTTCCCAGCTTTGCTGCAGATTTGTTCTGTGGTTTGGAGCAAGTCACTGCAGACCTCTGATTTCCTTGTACTCTCTGTTCTTTTGGATGAGACCTTCCTTTAGGGAGGAGGGAGGAGGGAGGACTCCCCCTTAGCATGTCTTTACATAGTGTCTGCCTCAGCATGTCCACTACCTACACAGGGGCCTTTTGGTGGTGCTGCATGAAGAGTTACCGTGAAAAGAATTACTGTTCATCGCTTGCTCCTTTACAGCTGTCACTTGCATAAACGTCAGAAAACCCAAGCATTGCGTTCCAGCCACCCCTTTTGATTATTCCTCCTTTTTCCATATTATTTATGGGTGCAAATATGGAGGGACAGACATATACTGAGGCTTTGCAGCTCCATATGAGGGGTCACCATCTTCAGGAAAGCTTGCAGTCCAGGCATGGTTGGACATGTTAGGGAGGCATTTCATGGATTTCTGGACAGTTAAAAGAAGACAATTCTGACTTAGAACTATAAAGAAACTGGCATAATCACTTCTGCTGCTTTTATCCTTCACCTTTATCTATATTTTATATATTATCTGAGCTCTGTGGCAGGAATTTGGAACAAGATACATGAAAAGGTCGTAGGGGGAGAAGCTGGAAATATATCTAAGTCACCGTAGCAGCGAGGTAGAAAAGGAAGAGGTTCACAGATCTTGCCTACACAGGTTGCTAAAATCCACAGGCACCCAGTGGTTTTTTTGTCAGCAAAGCTCCCCAAGGACACCTGTGCAGCCACCTCAGCAGGGCTGGGCAGCTCAGCCTCCCCTCTGTGTGGCACAGGCAGTGCCTTCACACCGCCCCTTCCTGAGGGCGCCGGAGCCGGCAGGTGTGCTCTGGGTACCTCCCCGTACCGTTAAAGAACACCAATCACAGAACAAAATACACAAAAGGGGGATTATAAAACGTAGCAACAGTGAACAGATGTACAGTCCCTCCTACACAGATTATGTGGTCTATTACAGTTTTTAAATTCCTGCTGTATTGTACAAGTATGTATGCTGTGCTGTAAATACATGAATTTATATGTTTTGTAATCTCACAGAAGAACAGACCTGTCATGGACATAAACTAATTTTTAGCTACACAGATGGTTGTTTCCCTTTTTAGAGCATATATAATAGTAGTAAATTTGCCACCAAAATTTTATAGTGGCACATTGAATGTAAGGTTTATTCCATTTCTTTATAAGATTTTGAGCATTAGGCCACAATGTGAAGTATTAAGGATTTGTGATTGCACAATATTGCTAAGGATAAGGAACTTGCTGTTTAAGATGAAGTAGACTATTGGTGTGTCCACAGCTAACCAGAACTCATGCATTCACATCCAAACTGCTCTAGACTCCCTGTGCAGCTCCATCAAATGCCGGGGTTGTGCCCAGGTGTGGACTGCTCAGGGAGAACTTCTCCTGTGCTTGCCATCGAGGATGTCATGGACTATGGCACAGGACTGCGTGCGTGGACGTGATACAGAGAGCTCTGGAAGGCCACAGAAGAGCATGCCAGGGGCAGCATTGCTCTCCTACTTCTTGTGCAAGTGCTCACAAGCTTAAAAAAAAATTAATGTAACTAAATTATTATTCATTTCAACCATTGTCCAGTCCAGAAATAACACATGTAATGATTTATGCACCTAATGGATCATTTAAGAGTACTTCATACTTTTTGCTTCCAAACTGCTTTATAAAATGACACATTTAATCTGATGAGCTATCCTCCATCATACCTACATTATTAATTTATGAGGTAACATAAATTAAAAGCACTAGGGCTTAAAACTCCCTGGCTACATGAAAGATTAAATTAAAATCTCTGCAAGATATTGCTTAGCTTTTTGTATCTCTAGGCAGAACGAAACACGCCTTTTATAAAGATTCTCCCTGTGTGTGCCAACTGGGGGGAATAACAGAGGGATTTGTTCACATTTTGGAAAAATACATCAGAAAGCTTGTTTATTTTGATGGTATGATCTTATCTAATGATTTTTTGAGAAGGAAGGGACTGGACTTTCAAGAATGGTTTGCATGATTATTTATTTATCTGTTTGTCATTTAGATCTTGATTTTTATTTCATAAAGCTTTCAGACTAAAGAAAGCACCAGAATCTAGAACTAAATCTTCTGCAACCTTGAATGCACCTGTGTGCTGGGTGAATGAAAGAATCATCACACGTGCCTGCACTGATCTGCACAACCACATTTGAACATGTTTTAGAATGTTCTTTTTCACTGAATCAGAGTTTTGTCTCTATACTGCCCCCAAATTATCTGCCAATAATCTTTCAGAATTTGAAGATTTTTCTTTGAAAATAAAGAAGTTGCAGGTAACACCAAAGTATTGTTATGTCTTTGAAACTGAGCCAAAATACTGGTGTAACGATGGTAGAGGACTAATGTAGTAGGTCTCACTCTGATTTACCAAGACATTGACTTCACTTTTGATGTATATGCATATGGGCTCAGAATCAAGATTTGGCTTTCACAAAGTTTCAGTGCCATAGCTTCACTTGAGGTCCAGGAGAATGTGGGCCACTTTCTAAATGTGTTTCACATGTATTTCTGCTGCCATGGAGAAGATGAGACACTAGCCCAGCATTCCCAGTAATTCAGGGAGTTGAGTCCATTAGTTTCATCCTGACTCATATGAAAGTGCAACTCACTCCACTGTGGGTGCTGCCCTCCTGCTCTGCAGCAGGCAGAGAACCCCACCACGCAGCTGGCCGTGATGAAACTCAAAGGTGAAAGAAGGTCAGAGCCATTTGGCATGACTGGATGCTTTTTTACTATTGATTTTTCAGTGGTTTGTGTTCATGAGTTTCTCTTACCCAGCAGCACTGAAATGTTGCAGTGTGGTTAACTTTTGGCATCCTACTGATTTATATTACTACTTAGATGGGAGCTTCACCACCAGAGCAGACAGCATTAAGAGAGTCATAAATAAGCTATGGAGGCATCAAGACGTGACGAATGCAAGTGTTTTTAGCAAATGTCACCCAATGAAGCATGTTTTCTTTCAAAAAACTTCAGTTTATAAACACTATTTTTCTAATTCAGTATATTATCCTTAAAATAATACCTATTTACTTTGTGTTCCTCAAAATAAAATCACTTTACATTTCAAGTTCACATTAGTTTCTTGGGAAAAATAAAAATAATAATAAAAAATCCAACCAGGGAACAAAATGAACCATTGAAATTAAAAGACAGAACATCTGATTCTTACCCAAGTTAGACAGAGACCAGTTAGGAGTAACTCCAGATTAAATCAGTTTGATTTCCACAGCAGTCTGTCAGGGATTACCTTTGTGCTTGGTATCGAAGTAATTATTTAAAAGGATAGTGTGCAAGAGGTTTATGATACTCGTAGTCATCTTTATCTCTCCTGCAGATATCCAGGCTGCTGGGGGTATTGTGTTACTGATTGACCACTGTATCACTTCTCTGACTGTTTCAGTGAATCTGCACTTTCCTTCCAGAGGTTCTAGCTGAAGACAAGGCCGAATTGTACAATTAGGAGTAGCAGTAGTAGTGAAGCCTTCTGCTGGAACAACGTGATGTTTGTGGTAGTGGCAGTGCTGGTGGGCATCTGTCCAGTGTCCAACCTGCTGTACGTGCAGTATCAGGCTCAGTCACGGAGCATTCCTTTGGGCTTATGTCACTGAAGCCCAAGCCACAGAGCTCAGGGCAATGCTGTTGTTAACTTCGGTTTCTCAAGTTAAGTAGTTGCCTCTTCCTGATAAAACCTGCGGGAGCTGCCATTTCTTGCCTTTTGAAGAGGAAAGTGTGTCCCCGTGGGATGTGGGATAGGTGTGTTGTCACCCCACGGCAGTTCTGGAGGTGGCTTCTCACTGCTGCCTTGCCACAACACAGCTACGCTGCACTACTGCCAGATGATCGCGTAAGTCATCGTTCCAGCTGCTTCCTTGGGGAGACTTGTTTTCTTAGGTGATTAAAGATTAATGTCATGGTCTCTTGGTCTTTATGTCTCCTGAAGCAAAAATGTCTCAGCCAGCTGTCAAAAATATGCTCTACAGGCTGTCTGTTCTTGAGAAAACAACAGCCTCAGAGTTTTTCTGGAGTAGCCTCCTGTTCACATCAGTCTCCTCTGAAGAGAGTACCAGGGGTTGGATTAGGGAGGAAATGTGCCACAGCTGGCTTCTCAGTGTTACAATGCACATTCCAGCATTGCCGGCTTGGAGCTGAACGCCTGGTTTCTCCTCAGAATTCACAGGGAAAGCAAAACCTACAGCACAAACACAAACATGAGGCATGTAAAGTAAACAGCAGGAAGAGATGAGGAGAAAGAGAAAGGCTGCTGGTCAAACTTGGTGTTAGTGTTAACTATCCCAAAGTTAGGCACCTAACTAGAATTGAGATGTGCTCCTCTTAATGTCTTCCATTGAAAAGTTTGAAAAACTGCTCCTGGGCCATGGTGAAGGTGATAGTTCTGAAACACATGGTATGAGAGCTTGGTACCTGACTCATGTTGTGAGTGACTGGCAGAAAACCACAAAATTAATGCCTAAGTCCCAACTTCTCCGGAGGTAACTCTCACAATAGTAAGCTTGCATGGTGGGCTCAGGAACGTAAGTTGGCGTTTATATGCTTACTTCCCTTCTAAACCTACCTCAGCTTTTACATGTCCTGGAAATACCTTTAAGAGATTTCCTTTAAAATTCAGTTTGACTAGTTTGCCAATTCCCTCTGTTCAGGTGGCTAACGCTGTCTCTGAGAGGTTGTGTCTTAGCTTTTGAGAAAATGGTTGTAAGTCCTTCTTCAAGAAACCAGTCCTTTCTAATTTAGCGTCACAGTTTATACTTGGAGTTTGCATTTGTTTTTCAGACTATGATCTTCTGAAAAGAGCTTAACATTCATGTCCTGTGAAAAGCTTTCCCGTAATCTGAAGAGCCTTCATCTGTTGAGAATAACCTCTCCTGGGCTTTTCGACTTTTGTGAAATGCCAATCGAGAACAATAATTTGGTACTGCCTGATCAGGAGAAACCCATGTTCTTAAGTCTTGAGCCTGGTTTGCAAAATCCTTCCAAGGATGATTGAATTAAGTGATGTCCTGTAATTTTGCCTTGTTGTTCCATTACTTTTGTCTACTCTGCTGTGGCTTGAACAGATGCTCCAAAATAATTACATTATCTGCCTCTTATGAGGTAACAGTGCTTGAGGCAAGGACTAGAAAGAGAAGTAATTGTTCTTGTTACCTGCAGACAGGCTGTGTGCTATGAAACAATGTATTTATGTAATGGCTTTTGCTTGGAAAAAAAATGTGGTGTCTTGCAGCATTGAACAATCTCTGGTCACTAGTTAAACAGCATTTAATTAACGTTGCCTCTGGTTAGTTAAGCAAGCTGCCACGCTCCCACACCGCTAGGGCTTTTCTCAGGAGACCTCAGGAGCAAATCTGCCTATACTGGTCCTACCCATGCTGATTTGACTCCTCTGCACTCACTGAGACCATGGGACAAAAGCAAGCCAGGCTGAAGGGACCTCGGGTCACATCCTCCCTTTCCTGCCTCCGGGCATGACCTGTACACACAAACAGAAATGCTTTGCATTTTATGGCTGGCAAAGCAAAAAAAAACCTGGGAAAAATGTGTGGTCATGTTTACTGCATAGAGAGAAAAGCAGAAAGGTGAGGTGAGTGTATGCTGTTTTTCCAATCGTCATAACATGGAAGAAGGTTTCACAGCTGGTCTTTTTGCAGAATGTGGTTTACCTCTGTCACCATACCAAGTACCTTGACCCCCAGTGCACAAACTCATTGAATGGGGACTGTCCTAGATAGATTCACCATGGTGTTTACAACAACAACAAAAATAACAACAAAACCCAGAAAGGAGTGATAAAGAATTCTGCTTTTTTTTTTTCCAGCCCAGATCTGTGTCAAAATATCTTGAAGGCATCTACCTTTAAAGCTGCTTTAAAAAAGGAAAGTGCATGTATGGCAACAGACTTTGCAGCTATAATTAACATCTCTCAATAAAGACGGATGATACAGTGAGAAGTGTTGGAGGCTGGCAGTATTACAGAAGTGGAAAAAACCTTTTTGTCCAGCTGCCTAGTGGTTATGGACTATGTCCAGATTTCCCAGGATTGTTTGTGTTTATATGAAAAGGCAGGCTCATACAAAGGCACACGTACCTGGCTGAGGATCCTGTTCAGTCCAGGTCTCCAGGAGCTGGACACCATTGCTTGTCAGGCAAAGCTCTAACTGGTAAAAAGGGAGATAGAGACAAAGGTGAAGGTTGGAAGCAACACTGGTATATGAACAGGGCATCATAAACTGAAAAACCCTCTCAAGCAGATACATAATGTTGTCTGTAAACATCCATAGGGGGTTTTGGAGGGAAATAATGTTAAGGTATGAGCTGATGGGCAGATGGGTTCATCTGTATATTCACACACTCATGTGCAACCATTTCTGTGTTTTCCAATGCTAAAATGCCTTTCCAGATAGTAGCTTTTTGCCAGAGAATCAGATCCAAAATTGGGGAAGGCATACAAAATCTGGGTTTTTTTCTTTGTTTGCCTGGTTTGAGTGGCAGTTAGTGAAGACTGCTTCACTTCAGCATAGCTGCAGAAAAGCAACAACCCTCCTGTTGGTTTGTTTGCCAGTCCCTGGGGTCAGGGCTACAACTCAGTGAGTTTAAAGAATGGAGCTTCATTTTCATTATGACTTTATGGTCATTGCCATATCATTTGGGTCTCTTGTCTAAGGAAGCCTGTACTAAGTCTACTCTGGCTGCCTCATCTGTTCCCTGTTCCTCCTACCTCCATCTGAGCACTTCCCCCCCTAGAGCTGGTGTTGGTTACTTGTGATTTGTTAATTTATAAATTGTGTTCCCTCGCTTTGGAGCTGGGGAGCTGTTTGCTCATTTACTGAAGCTGCTCATCTCATGTGCAGTTAGAGACTGCTGCAGTGTTCCCTTTGCATCTTCAGAAACCTCCACTGACTCAGTGAAACATTCAGATTCCCACAGGGGGCGTGGGCCTCTGGAAGCCTTATGTGAAGGATGGCATCCCCCATCTCTTTCAGCAGTCACGAATGTTAAACCTCAGGGATCTCAAGTCATCGTGAATGCCCTGCAGTGACAGTATTATTAACCTTCATGTAGCACATAGCTAAGATGAGGCACCTTGGATGGGGATGAATCCAGGTCCGTTTGCTAGAGGAGGGCTCTGTGTCTTGTTCCTCTCTGTCATCTGGCATTTGCCCTTGCATTGCATCTAAAAAAATATTTTGCTTCATCAAAATACCAAAATGCATTTTTTAAACTTAATTCTCTTCACTGTATCTATTGTAGAAGCTAGCCAGACCAACTGAAAATTGTATCCTGCTTTTTCTGCACTGGAACTAAAACTTTCTTCACTAGTCTGGCTTATAATAATTTCGGCTGGAGTACTTAGAGATTTCCTAGTACAGAAAGATTATTTTTCTGCTATGAAAAACTCTCCTATTCAATAGGACACTAGAAAATAGCAAGAATTTCACTTCTACTTTCAGTACCTCAATACTGACTGGAAGAAAACTGAAACTACAGCTCTGTAATGCTGCCTGATTTTTTTTCCATCTAACAAGTGGTAGTCTTGTTAGACCATCTCACCATGATACCCTGAACATCAGGTTATAGAATCATTGTGTAATTCTAGCTGCTGGGGACCTGGGGAGACAGCTCTAGTCCAGCCTGCTCAGTGCAGAGCCACATCAAACCTACTCTTTTACTTTGTTAATGATTAGTGATCTGCAGACACTGAATGAGGCATAACTATTATTAAATTTAGATTTGCTTTATTGCATTTTTAATGTGCTGTCTCTAGGATACCCCAAAATTACATGTACCAGAATGTATTGCCATTAATGGTACCCGTTCTGCTTCTGTTTGCCCTTTTTTGCCAGACCTACCTTAATATTTTTCCATCCTCAGGCAAAGATACCTTCATTCAAACCCTGAGCATTTGATTTATTTTTTATTAACCTTGGAATTTAAAAAGAAATGGTATTAATCCACTATAATGAAGGCTTAACTTATTTTTAATAGTTAAACAAATTTTCACCTAGCATTTTCAGTATGTCATGAAGTTCTCTGTATTAAACATGATGGGTACAGACATCACTTGACCCTGAATAGCTCCACTGAACCCCATGACAGCATGCTGATTTCATGATAGAATGACAGGGATCTTAAAGATCGTCTAGTTCCTGTTCCCCTGTCACAGGCAGGGACACCTCCCAGTAGAGCAGGTTGCTCAAAGCCCCATCCAACCAGGCCTTGAACAGTTCTAGGGAAGGGGCATGCACAGCTTCTCACCACCCTCATGGTAACTAACTTCTTCCTAATTTCTGTCAGGCAAGGATCTGGCTCAGTGGCTGTTAAAAATATAAGTTTAATAACTATTCAGATGTATTTCATCTTGCAGAGAGTAACTCTGGCTTTGACCAGACTGAAATTCACCCTACTCCTCCACATTACTTTTAAAAAAGCATCTTTTGGTTCTGGAGAACTGAAATAGAAAAACTTAATGTCGAAAAATAGTGTGCCAGAAGAGGATACAGTGACATACAGACGTATTATCAGCTGCCTTCCGTTAACATACATGCAGACGTGCCCTTGCTCATGAGATTTTTGGCAATTAAGGCCAACCATCTGAAAGTCTTACAGCCTTTAACAAAGAGCTCTATTGATTTAAAAGATTTTTCAGGCAATTTACAAAATGATGCTCTTCTGTAGTTCCAGATAGTTCCTATGCCATAATTTTCTGCCTTACCAAGTTCCATATGGATTTTTTAGTAGAGTTGTGCTCTTGATCATGCAAGACACATAACTGTAGGGGAACATGATAAAGGTCAGCTAAACCATGGATTGAGGAAGGTGAGGAAAGAGCTAAGTGGCATCAAGCAGAGTAAGTGAGATGTTTGAAAGAAGGGAGGTGGTTTATCTCAGTGTGCAAGTGATCTGTCAGGAGTCTGAAAAACAAGAAGAGCCTGAAAGAGTGGTTAGTTCATGCTTGGGAATCAGAGACAGTGGGCCAAATGTGGTGTGTTGTGGAAGCAGAGTGCATGAGCTCTGCTGAAATGTAACATTTGCATGAGTGATAGTATTTGTAGCTCTTCTACAAGCTAAGCTGGATCAATAAATCCTGTATGATTTCAATGGGTAGCGTGCTTATCACAGTATTGCTCAGGTACTGAGTCCTGTGGCTGGCTGCAGGCTCCTAGCATGGGATATACCAGGGCTTGGTTTGGCTCAGCAACCACCCAAGTCATAGGAGTCCCGATAAGTCGCTCAGAACAACCCAGGGAAGATTTAATCATACCCCCAAGAGTTAGTTCATGTGTTAACAGATTTGTTTCTGAACAAGAATGAATGTACAAATAAAATTTGCCAAACTCCTAAAGATATCTTCCTGTGATCTTTTCAAAAGCGAGCAGTGAACTGGCTTTATTTTCAGGTAAACAGGAGTCATAATAAGGACATTCCTCTTGAAAATCATGCCAGTTATATGTATAGTTAATTATGGACTTTACTTTTGGCTGGCAAGTTGCAAACTATTCTCTGTTGCTTTATGTTCCTTGAACTTTGCTTTGTTTTAAGGATTAAAACAAAACAAAAAACAGCTGGCTTCCCAGATACGTTTGCTGCAAGAAACCAGAGACAAGTGGTTTCGAGAAACTGGAGACAAGTGTGTTTCCTCCATAGCAATTGCACTAAAAACAAACTGTTCTCTTTGTCTGTGTGGCGTGAGACACTTTCCACTATTATGCTGCTGGTATCTGGAGTCTCAAAAAGCTTTTGTCTAGCACAGAACAGTAAATAACCACAGGTTTTAGGGACATGTAGAAACATTTCATTAGGGATATTTGAGAGACAGATGACAAATAAAGTCTTGGTATCACTCTCACGTCATGATCTGAGTGTGCAATGAAAAATTATCCTATGGATGGGTTTGTCTTCAACAAAAAGCTCAGCGTTTGCACGCCTTTGGGCTAACAGCCATGACCACGCAATTCCTCTGCATGAAGCGTGCTGATGGCATCTACTAGATGTTGTGCAGCTGACAGGAAAAAGATGCAATAGTTCATTAGTTTTGTCATTCTGTTTAATTCAGACATTTTCAAAAGGAATGGCACTGAAAGCTTTGTAGTACTGAAGGTGCATAATAATTGCATCAAAATTGCCCATCTGCGGCTAAAGCGAGATAATTGCCTAGGCGTATTCACGTTTGCAGAAGAGATTTTGAATAATAAATGTTTGTAAAGCTCTTCTGTCATCATGTTATCCAATCCAATCCATGAGCCAAACTCTCAGTTCATTTACACTCTTTTCAAACCAAAAATATCTCATGTTGGCACAGCTCTGGGGGGGGTGAAAATGAGAATCTGGACTAGTTTAAGTCACCTGAAATTGGCTCTCATCTCCCCAGCAACACTTATGAACCAAATTGAAAGAGAGTAATTAGCAACCCCCTCTGATTCCTTGCTAGTGTTATTTTCTGTATCTTTAATAATTAATTTGACTAATTACTAAGATTTAGGAGTGCCAGTACTGATTTTCAGTGATGCTGAATGGCACTCCTTGCTGAGGAGCAAAGCTTGTCAAAGGGTCAGAGCCACAAAAAGGCTGACACGTGCCCTGTCCTGCAAGCAGCCATAAACATCTATGTGTGGTTTCCAGCAGACACTTATCCCTCCTCAGGAGCCTCTCTTCTCTCCCAGAGGTAAGGCCTGAGCAGATCCATCCCCACAAACACGGACAGGCTGAAGACTGGCAGCAGCAGGTGAGATGCAAGCCCATCTTAATAAGGCTTATCATGGCTGATCTAACTTCGTCCAGCAGATAAGCTCCTTAGCACATGCTCAGCTCACCCAAGCCTTTGAACACAGTCCCTCCATGCTTGACAAAATGCAGACAGCTGAAAGACATGTCCTGTTTTAAGTGCATGCTTACCTGGTCGATCCCTCCTCCTCAGGGACTTGGTTTACAACCCCCGCCATGTTCTGGTGCTCTCCCTTTTTCTGGCAATTAAAGATGCAAACAGCACTGACCAGACAAGATTTGTTAATGCAACTTTGTTATCTTATGCTTCTCCGAGAATGAATTAATTGATTTTTCCATTAGACTTGGTACAAATCATGCTGATGTCCCCATAGTCCTCAGTGTGTCTGCGTGATTCCCAAGAACTGTCTTACAGTCTTCACATCTCATGCCTCTCTCATGCTCACACAGAGTGACTAGAGCTGCTCATTCTAGCGCAGCACTAAACAATGAACAAGAGCAGATCATTTACAATGAGATGGAAAATGTCTCCAGTTAGATGCCAACTTCTCCTGCTTTCTGCCACTGGATGCCAGTGTTCTTTCTGCATGAACAGGGGAACTGTCATTCCTGCTGTGGCATCCCTTCAGCAAAATAGCCACCTGCCTCCCCCATGGCCAGCTTGCCACACAGCTCTTCAGCTCAGAAATCCTTGGTTCTATCATGAGATTTCAGCAGGCTGTACCTGCCAGGTAGCTCCCACATGGCCATGGCAAAGCTGACCAGCTTTCCAGCACGGGGAAAGTAGCCAGCAACCCCAGGAGATGGCTAAGCTGGCATTCACAGCCACCTGCTCATCTCAGATGTGCTTTGCCCACCTGATTTAGTGAGGTGCTTCAGATCCTTTCCCTGTGGTACCAGGGTCTTGCCAGAGGAGCAGCACCCTCACTGCTAGGGATCCAGAAGAAAATGGGGTAGCAGAACAAGCACAGCCTTTCCCAGGTTTCTGAACAGATAGTTCACCTCAGAGGCTGAAACTGCATTGCTACTCTTGTCGCTCTTCCTGGGAAACAATCTAAAAAGAAATTCAGACACTCCACTAAAATTAGTAACAATATGAACTACTGTTCAGTACATTTTTCTGTCTCTCAAGGGCTTAAGCTTATTGAGTAACCTCCCTTTCACTCAGTTTCATCACGGGGCATTAAGTTTTGAGAAAGGGCTGAGTTCAAACACTGAAGCTCTTTATTCTAGTTGTGTAGGTGCAGTATTGATAGAGCCAAATTTAGCAGATTCCCCAGTGCACATTTACAGTAAAATTAGCCAGATTTTGTGTTATGTACCTTGGGGGAAGGGGGGAAAGGGAATGACAGACTAGGATCAGACAGAGTCAGGGCCCTGTGACTCAGAATGACTCTGTTGCTGAGACTAGGTTAGGTGTTAGGATATTTTGGGTAGCATTTTTGAGGTTCTGCTGCTGGATTCTCTATTCTTACTGAAGGCTGTGGTGGAACTGTAATGATTCAGTTGGAAGGAGTGGTGAACCAGTAGTGAAAGCTGTTGGAAATGCCTCCTTATGGTAGTGTACATATGTATGTGTGTGTGTATGCGTGTGTGTATGTACGTATGTGTGCATGTGTAGATATGCACCGTTTGATGTCAGCTACGTGCTGAGCCCCTTTATTCTGCAAGAACAGGGACTTCCCAGAGCGTTAACAGGCTGTTTTACTTTTGACAGTCTTCATACTGTATCCTGCAGATGAGGAGCTCTCCTGTAAACTGCAATCTGTTGAAAAAGAAAGGAAAGTGAAGCCACAGATTTTGTGCTTTCTAGCTCTAGGATCAATGTGGGGTCATGCCCTTGACTGGTGTGGAAAAATTCCCTTGAGCAACAAGTATCTTACCCTCTGGGTCTGGATAGAAAAGCAGAGTCTCCAGAATCAGGCCCCAGGTTGTTTGCTGAGGGAGCTGACACCTGCCTTCTCACAGCAGGAAGGAGGCTGCTTATTCTCAAGCATCTGTCTGCAAAACGCTGCCTGGTGCTGCTCCCTTCCTTCCTGCCTACAGACAGAGCTGAAGCCCCAGGAAGAGGACAAAGCACCCCCAGCACTCACCTGCCCACAAGCCTACTTCCAAAAGGCAAAACTCTCCTTCAGAAAAGTTTTTTGACTCTCTCATGTACTGGAATCCCACCATGGCTGATGCCCTGTGTGAGAGACACTGTGCTTAACCTTCCTACGTCTATTTTAAGATCCAAATTGATCACCCATAATTCCTTTTGAAATCTGTGGGTAATGACAGTCTTCAGCCCACTGGAAAAGTCAGTGCATTAGTACCTGAATATGAATTTGTGTTTTTAATTTGCTATGATCCTCCTAGGATTTCAGTGTGAAGATAGAGTAATCCAGTCATTTCTTGCAATTTGTTCATTTGTGCTGTCTGTGGATTATTTGTCAAATTCTTTTTGTATTATCTTGATGAGAAATTTAATCAGTCTCACCAACACCAAATCATTTGTGTCTGTACTTTTTAGGATTATTTATGTATACATTAAATGTGATTGCAAGCCATTTCCCTGTACTTGTAAACTTCAATTGTCAAAGATCTCTGGGGATGCTCTAAGTTTCAATATCAGCCTCACATAAAACACAATTACCCCATTCTGGCAGTGAATATGACCGAAAATGGATATGGGGAGTTACTAAAATAATAGTTTATTTGTTATTTCACAAATTATATTCTATAATTAGTGACTGACCATGTACCTTAAACTTGACATGTTCATCCTTGTTACATACTCTATTGATCATGAAGAAGAAAGGTCAAATATATTTTTACTGAACAAGCATAGCAATAAAATTCATATCAAAGAGCAAGTATTATTAGATAGATTATTTACTATTTATTTTGAAAATATTATTCCATGTTTTCTTGTTGGACAGTTGGCATTGTTTGCTTCCTTCTCCCATATAATCTTGAAGCTGCCTGCTCATCCTCTCTCACATGCTGGGATTATTTTAGTTTATGGCTCAGCCCACCTACCAACTATTTCAGCTGCTGAGATGCAGTGAGCTAATTAACACGTCCAGCATTTTACACACTCTTCAGATGCCATAAACAATAAGGAGACTTAGCCCTAATCTTTGATGTCTTACTTTTTCTCCCAAGCTCATGGCTCAGGACTCTATGTCTTAACTCAAGCCTATACATATTTTCCTTGCTGAGCTGTTCATTCATGTCTTTTTGTTCTCTATTTATTGACTTCTAATTCCCTTCCTCTCCTAGCGACATGCTATATTAAATCTCCATTATCTGAGCCCATGTCTTCTTTTCCTAGTTCACATAGCCATGAAAGTATCATTATTGCTTAATAATTGTATGAAATTAGCATCCAGCAAATCCTGATCTGGACCAGCTTGTGCTAGGTGCTTTTTCAGCAGGGAAACAAACACAGCACCTGTGCCACAGAGTCTGCCATCGAGGCGGAGGCACATATCTGCAAAAATCTCCCGTTTTTCATTTAACTGGTGACTGCTGACTTCTGCAGCTGCTGTTCGGCACTCTGTGGAGGAGAGCTGTGGTCCCACAGTACCAGCCAAGGGAAGGCCATGTCCAGAGAAGGGCAACAGAGCTGGTGACGAGTCTGTAGCATGAGTCTTATGAGGAATGGCTGAGGGAGCTGGGGGTGTTTAGCCTGGAGAAAAGGAGGCTTAGGGGCGACCTTATTGCTCTCTACAACCACCTGAAAGGTTGCAGTGAGGTTTACTGTCCGTCTCTTCTCCCAGGTAACGAGTGACACAAGGAGATGTACTAGCCTCAAGTTGTGCCAGAGGAAGTTTAGATTAGGTATTAGGAAAAATTTCTTGGTGAAAAGGGTTGTCAGACATTGGAATAGGCTGTCCAGGGAAGTGGTGGAGTCACCATTTCTGGAAGTATTCAAAAAATGTATGGCTCTGACACTTGAGGACATGGTTTAGTGGTGAACATGGTGGTGGTGCTAAATTGGTAGTTGGACTTGGTAATCTTAAAGGCCTTTTCTGACCTTAGTGATTCTACAGTTCTTTGACATTAAGGCTGGACAGAAGGATGAGGACATCAGGGAGGTGCTTTTCTCACCGCTTTGTGGACCTCACCGTGACACTAAGTAACACAACATGTGATGCAGTAGCACAGCCTGACAGGTGAACAGGAAAAGAAATAATTACAAACATCCTTATAGATGCAGATAAGCCCAGAATTTTCAAAAGGCCAAATTCCTCTTCTGCCTGAGATCTTCTTTCTGCCAACGTAACACCTCAATCTCACCCAGTTCATGTCAGAATATGACATAAGATGTCCAGATCTTACTAATGACAGTGAAAGGGGAAGCCCTATGTGAGAAGCAGGCAAATGACATCTCACTGTGAAGCTCCCACAGAAAGCTTGCAGCATTGAGCTCAGCCTGGCTGGGCTGGCTTAACCAAAAGCAGTTTATGAAATACAAGGTTGAAAGAAATCTGAGAGTCCTAGAAAGACGTAAACATGCTTTTTCAGATAAAACCAACAAGTTATTTGCTTAAGTTAATCTATGTCTGAACTGAAACTGAGGTAAGTGCTTATGTAGGTTGTGATACATCCCCAGCAGTAATTCCGTTAAATTTTTCAACACCCGCTGCTATGCATGTGTAAGGATTCACAGGCACACTGAAACAGGCCAGCTAACTATGCTTGTCTCCTCTGCTTTTAACCACTCTCAGAACAGCACTGTGCCTCCTCCTCGTATGCTTTCTGCTGTAAACCCAACCATTTTCATTTCCCAGGCAATCCACTGTATGTGGCTGTAATTGCACTAACCATAACTGCAACCAAAGGGTATCCAATCCAAATTATGTAGCACGTTCTTATGTTGGTCTCTGGAGCCACAGATCTGGGAGAGGGCCAGAAAAGCCATTTTACAATTATAATCTGTCACGGGCTTTAAAAATTCGTTATTAAAAAGAGGACAGAGCAGGCACACCCACAGGGTTGGCATTAATCATGACAAAGTTCACTTCTCTCCTAGGTGGCAAGCTGCAAGGTTTTAGAAGGAGCTGGCTCCTACTGCAAGGACACCCCATGCTTTCTCCCCTCGTAGTGCTTTTATCCAGTAATAGCAGGGAGCAGATTTTTCACTGCTCTCTGTGCAGCTGCTCTGGAAACAGAGTGTGATGCTGGAAGCAAGGATCACAAGGTCATTTTCCAAAATGAAGGAAGGAATAAGCATGTCACAGGAGTAGAAGGTGGAAGACAAATGAGCCCGGTAATCTCATATCTGGCAAATACTTGGCTCTCCTCGCTGCAGCTCGGCTTTCAGAACCAGCAAGCAGGAGGGAGGCTTATTGCACAGCCCTTGCAGTCTCGCTCAGAAAATCACAATCCCACATTCCCTGTAACTCCCTCTACCCATGAAATCCAGGAAGATGCCGTAAACTGCAGTTATGTGTCACAAAGCTATTTCATTTTAGCCAAAAGTGAGTGCTGTAAGAATGGATATGCTGCATGCTTTACTGATGTAGATTAGAAGCAGCTTGACTCCTCTAGTCATAAATGGTCAAAGAACAGAAATTACTTTTGTGACTTTAAATCAGGTTGTAGTACACGAGGGTCTTTCCTGATATTCTTACAACTTATTTTAGAAATCTTCTATCATAAAAGGATGTTCATGTGTGCTACAGTCAATCCCATGATGTCTGAGAATCTAAATCTAAGAAAACAGTTTAACAGACTCTATTCCAAGCATTTTATTAAAGCCATTACCAGAGGCACATCAAAATGTAATAGCACAGAAGCAGATAATGGTCAGAACATTTCCAGCATGAAATGCATGATCTATTCCGATTAAGGGAAATCCATGTTAAAAGTTGTCATTTTCATTTGGCACTTTCAAATGTCAGAGTCACATTTCTGAGGCAAACCCAGATACCATGTTTCTGAGTCACCTCGTGTTTATTGTCAGCAGTCAGTCTCTACCACTTGAAAGCAAAGGGTCTCCTTGCAAGTCTTCCCGGAGCTATTGCCAGACGGTGTACTTTCACCCTGAATAATCTGTATTCTTCCTCTGTCTGCTACACTAATTTTCAGAAGATAACGATACTGTTTTCTCTCCAGAGATGTAGTCTTCATGAATCCAAATCACCCTGCACCATCACGATATGCAGTACGGATGGTTTCTTGTCGCAGGAAGTCACAAATTCGTCAGACCAAGTACACGCACTGCATTCCTAGGGGGTGGCAAAGTCCAAGCTGAACTGCGCAGATAATCAGGAGCTTACCACAGTGATTCATAAAGGCAATAGAGATGTGCTTTGGCTCTGCACTTACACCTAAGTGGTTCAGAGTGCTTTAATTAATGAAATTGTAATTAATTTTCCGTGCTCCTGAAGTGCCGGGAGCTACACTTGTGTTACAGGCTGAGTGAAGGTACATGGCTAATGCATCCAAGGTGCGTTAAGCAGGAACGCAGGAAGAGAAAGACAAGGTGGCAGCTTGTCCCAGGGGATGAGTTTCTTCACACATGCCATGTCTCTGTTGCCTCCACTGTCAGAAGCTGCCAGAGATAGGACAGGGCTTGGCTGGACCCAGGCTGGTAATTCCTTTGTGGTCCAGGTCCATCTCTGCACAGGCACCTTTGCGTGAATGCCTCACTGACACAAATTGGGCAGAGAAAGAAGAGAAAGCTTATGCTGTATTATTCTTTCAATAATTTTGTTCCCAAAAAGACATAGGGCATTTGGACCAGCAGATGGGTTTTCCAGTTCATTAACTCAGGAGTTCTGCATCTTGTGCTGAAAAGTTCCTGTGTTATTACTGTTGCAAATTAGGGCTACTTCGTGGTTTTCAGTCTTGCACAAAGTAAATTGGTACGTTCAGCAATGACTGGGTTGAAATCCTAGTTTGTGGATTCACAGCCAAGATCAGGTTGGTGCATTATATGCTAGCAAGGCACCTACTCCCTCCTCCTCAGGGCAGTTTGCAGAGTGCTTCTCTGAACAGAACTGTTTTCTTTTCACTGATGTTCACACAAAGCAGAGCCAAAAGAAACCGTTTAGTAGGCAATAAAAATATAAAAGAAAAAGAACAAGTACATAAAAAATGTCACTAGGAAGGAGAGCAGTGTGTGCTGTAACAGCCTTATCTAAACCACACTGACATTCCCCCCACACATGCACAGCAATGACGAGATGCAACTGCTTTGTATTTTCCTACTTCTGTGGCACCAGACTCTGGCCAGAGACTTTTGGTGCTTGAGCACCTCTTATCATGTAAGAGTAAAACCTTAAAAATATAAAATATTTCATATAAATAATTTAACGTCTTAAAACACACAGATAAGCACTCTGAAGCATTGTATCTTTGGAAAGCTTCAGATTCAAAACAAATTTCCGCCTGGCCTCTGAAGAACAGCTGTGTATCCCATCCAAACACATAAATAATAATGGTTAGCATCCTGTTCAGAGGGACTCTCTCGACTTCCAACAATTTTTAGTCGCAAGCACTGTTTTATTCCACCATCTCAGCTTCAAGTCCAGTTTTTAAATGTGGCAAATCTGAAACCACCTTAAGTATCGTCCACCACTGTTCTCATTTCTAGTCTTTTCAGGGACTTCAAATAGATCACATTTTCTTATAACCTCTAAGCCATGTAATCACCTCAGTGCCATAATCTTTTTGCTTGTAGAACGAATCAATTTTTATCTGATCTCTCTCTTTTCTTACATTTCTTCTCTGTTCTTTTTAATATCACAGTTGCTTTACTTCATTCTGAATGAAGCAATTGAGGGCTAATAACCCCATTAAGTATTTATGTTCCTATTTTCTCTCTGATGAGGGTGTTGGCTGAAAAGTCCAGACTGGGACATTGACAGCAGCTGAAAGAAAAGTCAGCACCAAACATGGCTGCTCTAATAGCCAACAGTGGAAGCATAAGGGTTGTCCACATATGTGCCACTCCACACTTCCAGTAGGAACCAGGGAGGTGAATAAAGCTACACCATTCTGGAATTCAGATGATAGCCTTGGCAGCTGACACCTATTTTAAAGACCTGATTGGACCAGTGCAACAATATGCATAATAACAGGGGCATTGCAGCTCTTTGAATCTGTGGTATTTGTTCACTATTTCTCCTGTTTCTGGACCCCAAGTTCACACCAGCATCGTCAGGCAGGCTCTGATGGAGTTTGTCATTCCTGACACTGCTGGAGGACATCTGCAGCTGTCCCTCTCTGTGGACTGCTTCGTAGTTCTCCTCTGTTAGTAGCCACATCCCAGAGAAGATCCAGATGGTCATGTGACTGCTAAGGGCAGACCTCTGGAGAAACCTTTTCTACCCTGTACTTTCCTAGTCCACAGGTAGCCCTTTCTCCCATGCAAATGAAACATCTCTCAAGGAAAGAACCGGCTATAGTTTCTTTGGAATTGGAGGCTGCTGGCTTCAGCAGAGGAGGAGAGGCAAAGGTTACCTACTTCCACAATTCTGAAATACTGAGGACTTTTCACCTGGGCTGTTTGGGGAGTTGCAAGGAGCTGATGGAAGGAGATGAAAATTTTCAGAGCTGCAAAAGCAGGCACAAATCATGTTCCTAGAACTGCTCTGTGATAACTCAGCTTCCTCTCTGGAGGAAAGATCTATCACAAAACTCAGTATCCTGCTCACTTCTTTGGAGTATGTGAAGGAAGAAAGCTTATAGCCTGCAGAACTATGGATCGTGAAACTGAGATTCAGCTTCTGTACCATGTAAGAATGAGTGGCCCATCAATCCATAAGCATAAAAAGAGCTTGAAAGAAGTATGAAGTTGTCAACCTCTCAGAGTACAAGAAGACTGAAAGACAACTGTGTCATGTATTCATTCTGTAGACCTGCCTCTCCTGCTCAGAAAGAAAATGAAGTTGATGCTCTGTACGCTTGTGTTTTGAGAAGTGTCTTCAGAGAAGGTTTTGTTTTTGCACAGGATCCTCATGTAATACTGCGTGTAATTTTACAGATTCGTTTATGACTCTGAAAAGTAGGGAGGAGAAAATTCCTTAGAGACAAGGCTCCTGAACTGGCCTGTGCATGATCAGGTTTATTGTTTGTTTTTAATATTTCCTCCTGTGGGTCTTGTTTATGAAGATAACTATAATCTATGTTGTAAGGCTATGGAGGGAAAAATTCCCCTTCCTTTCTTCAAGAAAGTGCTTTCTTGGCTATGAAGCTTGGGTCAGCAATGCCTTTTATGCAGTCACATTGAAGAGTTGTTAAGGGATAATGTAAAGGATCATTAATAGACTTTGCTTTCTAGGATGCGTTTTGAAATTTTAAAAGAAATCTTGTTCCAAATGGATGACAGGCAAAATCCAAGAGCATATCCAGGTAGGAAATGAAAATAAAACCTCCTTTCAAGTACAATACAGTCTTGCCTATTATTTTTTATTATTTTCTGCTGATTTTGATAACTTCCATTATTTTCCACCATAGATTTAGTTGATATTAATTCGAAATTTAAAAGACAATTTTCATTTAAATTGTTCAAATTTAAAAATTTCAAAATTATTCCAGTATTTTTATAAGCTTTTTTGTTAACCTGTACCCTTCTTCAGAAGCTTCTAATTCAGTGAATGGGCATTTTATTTCACTGCAAATTGAATGAAAATAAGCATGTACAATTTTTCAACCAACATTTGCAGAACAGCATTGTAGATTTAGAAATCTAAACCACACAAGTTCCTACAGCTCTTCACTGGAGTTATATGCGCCTAATCCTTCATGGGTACATTGTCTTGGCGTTTCAGTTACTATGACTCCATTTCTGTGCTATCCAGTCATTTAAAAATACAGTGGGTGTCAGTATTTTTTAATTTGCATGATTACTGTTTGAACAATAAAGTGCTTACATGGGGAGCTGAAAATTTCATGTTTCTCTTGGACAGCAGGTAATTGATTTCAAGCCATTCTCAGTTATTGTATGCTACTTGAGAGACCTTAATGTTCCACTAGCAGAGAGGAAAGCCATTCAATTTCTGTTACGTACTGCTCTGGTTTTATCATTTATACTAAGGTGTTACACAAATTTAATACAACTAGCTACATCAGTGTATCATAGAACATGTTTTCTGAAGTACTAGCCTATTGGGAGAAAGGTCAAAAGAAGTAAAGCTGTTTAGAAATCTGAATCTCAGAAGCAATGGACTTCGTATTTTCTAACACCCCCCTTTTGACACCAAACTCATCACCTCATGTGACTGCCGAATTTCTCAGTCTCTCACAGCTGCTTTTCAAAGATCGCTGCACTGTGAAGGGTGCTGTTCCATAAGGCTCTGGGATGAGGGTAGATGCCATCACAGGGTCTTGTGACCTCCCCACTCCACGTCCATGGTCCCCTCCTTGCTGTGCTGCTGTGTGCAGGATTGGGATGACATTGCTGAAGGACAGAAAGTAAGGGAGTACAGGGCAGAGAGTGCTTTGGTTTTGTGTTAAATGGACATCAGCAGTGCAACTAAAAAAGCAAACAAACTTCAAACAGAAAAGATTCACCTGTTCTTGAGAGGAGGTACTCTAAAAATGACCACAAGTACTAGTATTTAGAAAAGATTATTTCCTTTTTGTATCCCGTTTACTTAATGCATCTAGGGGCAATTTGTGCATTGTAAATGTCAGCTTCTCTGTTATGTCAGCAACCTCTCAGCTTTCTTTTTTTGTATAACTTTCTTTTCATAGACTACCTGCCAAGTTGATGGTGTGTCTTTGGTATCTCCTGATTCACGTGCCTTCCTGTTCACAGCTGTCCCCAGCATCCTATCATAGTGCTGAACAATTAGTACTTAGGCTATGAAGTTGGTTTATGATGTAGTGAGGATTTACAGAGCAAATGTAAATCCCCATGGCCCAAGGCTGGCACTGCCAGCAGGAAGGGCTGGCAGGGGTTTGCCCAGCTGGAACCATATCTCCACGCAAAGTCTCTGACAATCCACAGGGATAAAGGTGCAAATTAAATGTGTGTGTGAGGGTGTATATATAGATATATATGTGTGTGTATGTATTCTAGATACATGTTCCAACATACATAAATATATATTTCAGTAAGAGCCGTCTCAGCGTGTTTGTGTAGGCGGCTTCATCACTGAGACATTTCTCTCATCCTTGTTTTGCTTCTTGTCTTGTTCCTTCTCCCAAGACACAACAGGCTGTTCTCCCTCCTATCGACACCATGCTTCTACATCAGCAGAGCAAAAGAACCCCATTATCAGAAGCCAAGACAGCAGCTACTAGAAAAACATTGTATTCTTGCATGCTTTTTTGGTCTGCCTATGCCAACCACTACAAAAATCCAATTCACAGGAAGCCAGCTGGACAGCTTCTCCTAAAAGTTTCATTTTGACTATTCCAAAAAGTAGTTAAGTGGTCCAGATCACAGCTGAAGAGGACAAGCTGGACATAAATCACATCAGGCCAAGTTTAAGATAGCCATAAGCAATTGCTGCACAGTTTCAGACTCTGCAGGCCTTTCACACCCAGAACATCCACTGACGTCAATGGAAATTTTGGATGATGACAGAGAGCAGTGGTGATGTTGACTCTGGCAGTCAAAGCCTTGAGAGCCTAATATTTAGGTTTTCTCTGTCTCAGTTTGTATATGCTGTCCCTCGCCACACGCTGAATGCAGCACAAATGCTTGACTGCATTTCCCTCAGCACAGTCCTGGGAAATAAGAGTGAGCCTATACCCTCACACCCCGCTGCCAACGGGGGACAGGCTGGCTGAGGGACTTGTCCAAGCTCACATTGGGAATTTGTGATAGACCATCACCATGGACCTCAAATTCAGCCTCCTGGTGCCCTTTCCAAGTGCTTTCCCTGGAAGGCTTTTTATCTTTTCAGTAAATGAAGTATTGTAGCATTGCTTAAAGTGCCTCTCCAAACTGCTGACACCTGCAGGGAATTGCCTAATCCACTTGGGTTACATTAAAAACAATGTGGGTTTGTGGTTGGTTTTCTTCCAAAAATAAATTTGATTAACTAAACGTTTAAAGGCCAACATTAGCAAACCCATTCACACTGGGCCATGCAGGACACAGGTTAATTGTGACTTCAGTGCCAGTGCAGCTCCCAAGCCACCAAAAACACAGGGCCTGCTCCTCAGTACAACACCCACCTGCACTGGACAAAGAAAGAGGCCCTGAAACAGCTCATCTGACAGCTGGGATGCCCTTCCCAAGAGCTGGGGTGTGCCGCCCTGGCTGGACCCAGGCCACTGGGGAGGTTGGTGCTGCTGAGGGGCTGTGGTGCTGCGCATGCCCTCCCCAGGAGCAGTTGCACCTGCAGAGGTGAGAGGCTTTGCCTTCAGGCGGGCAGAGCCCATGGGGTTTTTCTATTTGCAACTGCACAGGATAAAAGTGAGGAGCAAGAGCCTTTGGGGGAACAGTCCCTCTGGAGACCCAGCAGCCCCAGGCCACTTCCATGTGAGTGGTGCAGTGGGAGATCCTCAGTAAGGTCTGAATTATCAGCATTCAGTTGCCACAAGCAGTCAGCATCCTGTTTTTTGAGGATGGTGTCAGTCATTAGGTGCATAGTACAAGCAGGAGAGTTCCTGCTGGGGTCAGGCTTTAAGGACAGCTGCTCAACAGCCAGTCTCCTGGGATGAAAATACTTGCAAGTGCCTGCAACACCCAGGCTATGTCAGCATCCTCCTTGAACTGGGCATTCCCTATCCTTGTTTCTCCTTGACAAACCTGGGAGGAGGAAGAGGTAATGCAGTGCAGGGTTTAACCAGCAATGGTCATCATAAAATTTGACGGCTAGCCACAGTCACTGCACAAAGTAGATTTAAGGACTCAATGTGATATTTGCTTTGGGCAAGAAGGCTGTTTAAAGGGAATTACAGAGCCCTGTTAGGAATTCCCTATTTCATTCTTGGGCTTTTTTGAACTCTTGAGTAAATGCTGTCGTGACTTACTGGGTGACTTGCTGCTGCTCGTTTTCCCAGCTTGCTCCATAGTCCCCTAAGGATTGTCAGTAGCTTCAATACAGATCAATAACTGCTCCTCACACCCTGGCTGCACAGGGTACTGTTGGAGCTGACAGTCCTTTCCCTGTACTCCATTTGGCATGGCGATGGGTCCCGGCATGCTCTTCACCACACCCTGCTGTGCAAATGGATCAGTTCCCTTCAGCTCATCCTCCAGCCTGTCCCCAACACCAGCAGGAACTGTTCATCCCTCTGCTTGCGCTGTGGGCATGCCAGTAAGCCCCAAGCACCTGTGAAGCTTTCATTCCCCTCACTGCCCCTTTCAGCTTCAGGTACTGCTGCCATGGAGGGAATGTCCGTTCTGAGAACCTCCCAGCCACTGCTCTGGTGGGCTCTGATGAAGATTTGAGGCCAATCCTGGGTGCTACACAGATCAGGTCAAGGGTTGCATTTCTGATGGGCTCAGGAACAAGGTGCTCCATGAAACCATCTTTGAGTGTAACTAAAAAGTTCATTTCTGTGTTCAGGTGTGATGCCTGCCTGGTCTGTGAGTGTTTGGAGCTTGCACATAGCAATAGTCTTACATTTTATTTGTATAATGCTGATTGTCTAGAAGAGCATAAAGTACTTCAGGCTCTGGGTACCTCCAGGGTGTAAAGGCAGAAAAACGTTGGATAATGCATGATAATGTCAGCTGCCTGATCGCTGAGTGCATGTTGTCACATTAAGAGCTTCTTCTTGTCAGGAAAACTTGCTGCGTTTCCCAAAATGGCACATCCCCTCTGGCTGGATGGAAGACCCAGAAACGCCAGCGTGCCTCATGCAGCAATCTGAAGGCATGACTTTGGTGGGACCACCTGGCTGCTGTGATAACACACCCCGGAGTGAGCTCAGCTCTCCCTGGTGCTCATGGACAGTGTGGTTGCAATGTCTGCTCACACCGCTACAGCTGCTGCTGTTCCTCTGAAGTTTCAGCAGCACAGTACTGCTGCTGCTCAACTTTACCTTCTCCCTAAGCTTGTCCCCATGTCCCATCTGAAATGGCTACACCCACAGCAAGAAGCAACCTAGATGCAAAACTGCAGTGTGTTCATGTGCAGAAATCAAATGAAATATTCATCCTAACGTGATTCACTTTTTTCAGCCTTCACTGTAGTCGTATATGTAAAAGCTATAGAGCATATGCTAGGACCACTGCTCTTCACTGGAAATGGGCAGAGGCAAACAAAACAGGTGCTACATGTATAATTGTGGGACAGCAAATTGTGGGATGGAGACCCACCCCACAGGAGAAGCTGCAGGCTTTCCCCTTGCAGGGAAAGCCTTGGGCTCCTGCAGCCCAAGACTACCACTGTCATGTTTTGCTAAGGCAGTTGACAGCATGTGAATCTTCCCTGTGGTTCAGTCTTGTTCTTTTAAACCTTTTTTATTTAAATGTTAGTTTAAACAGTCTCTCATTAAGGCTTCTGAGTCTGTGCTAAGACTTGTCTTGAAAATGTGTATTTAGGTGGTTTGTAAGATTTGTATTATTTGCTTCTTCTGGAGCCATTCTGGTATATTATGTAAATCCATATCTAAGCATTTCCTAGGACCATTTATTGTGCAAACATCTAGGTTGGCACGTGTGCTGTGCTGAACAAAACCAATTGCTTCTGTCTCTCTAGTTCAGAGAAGGTCAGTCTGGAGATTTTTTTGTTTCATGTAGTTTTTGTTTAATTTAAGAGAAGACAATTTTCTCATTCCACTGCCTATCAGAACACATTTTCTGCAAATAAGCTGAAAACTCCCAGAACAGATAAATGTTTAAAGGCAGAACACCAGCCCCAAACCAAGGGTAGAAACAAGTAATGGTCAGTTGTAGAGGCAGACATCTAAAAGTGGCAGCTGGGTGCTTGATTGGCTTCTATGGTAATTCATTGCATTTAATAACATGCTTACCAAAAAATATGTATGAGATGATGGGCATTAACAAGTGTAGTGGTTTGGCGTTGACAAACCACTAGAGTGTTTTAGATAGGACACCCCTTGCGTCCATCTCCCGAAACCAGTGCAGTCACTGGGGCTGATGTTACCTCCTGGGATGCAGGGCTGCCATTCCCATTAGGCAGGGCATAACGAGAGACTGAAGGGCCAGGGTCTGCAGCCCTAGTTCAGTCTCCAGCACTGACAGACCGGACTGGATAAGCACAGACATCTCTGAGGAGCCACAGGCCCTTGGCCACAAGTTGCTGCGTTCCTCAGTAGGCAGTGCAGGCAGCAGGCAAGGCACACCAGCACACCCAGGACAGGTCTTGGACCTCTGCCCCGTGGAAGCTGAGGAGAAGCTTGTGCCCTCCCAGCACTGGGAACCAGTTTTCCTGAGGAAAGCTGGAGTCAGGGGTATACAGGTTTTGTTGTAGGAGCCTCAGACCAGCAGGGCAACAAAAGCCATGGCAGGAGTCCTGGGCACCTCCCTGCAAAGTGCTGAGGCCAGCAGATTTATTCACGGCGTTCTATGATCTGGGACACACCACAGGAGCCTCTGTGCAACTGTTCTGCTGGCATGTGAACCTGCGGTGACTCAGGAAAAAGGCACTCAGGGGCTGTCTTGACAAGTAACAGGAGTTGGCTATAAAGTAAACATGGAGGAAAAGCAAATCCCCATCTCTCTGCAGGTGTAATCAACAGGCAGCACTCATCCTGCTTCTTTAAAGCACCCAGGGACTTTGCCTCCCTGTGCCCCAGCTTGCACATCTGTAAAATGGGTTTCATGAGCTCACCTTTTTCTTGCACTGCTTTGAAGTCCACCCACCTGAGAGGCTGATTTTGTTATGACTGCCCTTTGTGTCGGTGCTGGCTCAAAGGGGAGGGAAGCGGAGCTGGAGGCGTCATCCTGTTTTCTGGAAAACACATGGTGTACTTTTCTGGAGAGCATTTTTGAGGAATATATTGGATTAACTTGTACTTTTTATCTGTACAGCTGTCATACCTACCTCCGCTTGCAAGCTTGAGAGATGCTGTGATCCTAACAGGACGAACTACAAAAAAAGTCCTTGTATTCTTTTTTCACTGGGAGAAATTAAACTTGAGTTTAGTTTCCTTCCCTCCTATTACAGCTAAGACATCTTGTTTGTTTGCTTTGCGTTTGCTTACTACAGCTGGCTTGCAAGTCCTCCCAGAAGACATGGCATGACATTTTAGTCCATGTCTTTTTTTTGTACATTGAACAGAAAATATAAGACTGTTGCACATCTGCAGATTATTTATCCATGCAGGCCTAATTGGTGCAGGGATTAGCAAGACATGTTTTGCCTGCCAATCTCTAATCAAGAAGATAGATTCACTGGCACAGTGGTGGCTTTGCTGTGCTCCTGGGAGGTGATGCTCACTCTGCTGAAAATCAGGAGCAATTTAGCCAAATTCAATTTGCAGGTACAGACCTTGCAAGGTCAAAGTAAGAAGCACGGTCTACAAAGAAAAAATATTACCTGCTAAGAGCAACAGCAGATCCAAACCTGGTTTAGAGGAAAAGGCTCCAGTATGAGCACTGATACAATGAAAAAATTCTAACAGAAGTTAACAGTCTAGAAAGGAGACATAGCTGGCTTGTGCGAAGTATTCCCTTAGGATGCGTATTCCTTCCAGAAATTTTCTACTTTGCAGCAAATTTCCGAACATGTAATGGCAGTTTCGATGGCTTACAAACCTTTCTGGCACAGCTTTGTTCTGCAGGGAGTATCAAGAGACCAAACCCCTGGTGGGGGTGGGGGGAACAAGCTGTGTGTACTTTTTCTGGTTCTTGTCTACCCTTCTTCTTCATAGGTGGGATTTTCTATTTTCAAAATAGGGGCTAAAAGCATTCCTTCCAGTATTGGCAGAATTTTATAAATTTATTTGCACGAGATTGAAAGCAGTGGGGAAACATCATAACTACCTAGCAATGTTTAAAGACAAAACAAGCAGTGGAAGGTGGGTAGTGTTAAATATATAATAGCATACTCTGTGGGGGAAAAGTAGAGCTTTACTGTCATCTTTTATTTGCAAGTTTTATTTGACTGCAACACCTGCTTTCAATATAATTAACTCTTACTTAGCATGCAGTTTTGTCATTGATGACTTCTGATTTACTTCACTGGGGATGCTTGGTTCCAGTGATGGAGTAATTTTCCTAGTGTTGTGCTGGAGACTTGCCTAATAGGGTAGAGCTAATTTGCCATTTGCTGGGTTAATGAAGATTCACACTAAGAGTATGAGGAAGAACAACAACTAGTACATGAAAACTTAAGAAACTTGCAAACAATTTAGAGTTAAGACACAAACAGAAAGATCGCTGTGCCTTAGGCTGTTCTGCAGCATCTTTCACCCCAGCACCACGGCTCCTGTAGTGCCATAGCAGCTACATGCTGTTTCCAAGTGACATTACACACCTCCTTCAGGCCAGGTTGATAGAGCACCCTGTGACAAGCAGCAGGGGTCCAGAATCCCCATTTCGGAGGGAGGACTGCTCAGCCAGTGCTGGTCAGGACTTGCTGAGCCCTGCCTGGGGGCTGCTACTGCAGGGGGCTTGTGCCACAGTGGCAGCAAGGTGGGTTCAGTTATGCTGCATGGCGCCCACTGCTTTATTTTATACCTACAAGCAACTTTCCATCTGCCCCCATTGCGGTCTTCCCATGAATAGGATGCCCTGAAAACCAGGCAGCCACTTCTGCACCCGGATGCCAACCACCCCAGTTGGCATCCTGAGGAAGAGGAGTGTGACCAGGACAAGTTTCTGCCCCTCTTTCTCACCTGCACCGCCCTGTTACCCCAACAGACAGCAAAGGTACTTGCTGCAGAAGTGCCCTTAGCAACACCTGTGGCGAGCACATCCACTCTGTAACATCTTGCTGGAAACACTTCCCAAGGGCCACGCATAACCAGGCTGCAGGGCTTTCTGTTCGCCTGCAGACCTCATCCCCACAGCGTAATCCTGCTGTTTATTTCACTCATGAGCCTTTGGATTGTCTGTGAATATGGATATGGCACTTCTGGGTGGAAGCAGGCTTTTCTGTATTGCTGCTGTGGCAATTAAGCCAGTAAGTTTTCCTTCCGGTATCCTTCCTTTGACATTTCCATTCCAGTCTTACACAGACCTTAGCTGTTGCCTTTGTTAATGCCTTGCATTTATTTTTTAAACCAATTGCTGTGATAAAAATGGCGCGCTCGCTCATGATGGCAGAATCGAGGATAAAAAAGGCAGGAAGATCATTTATCTCAAAAATACAACATTACACCCTGCAATGCCACAGCTCCTCGTTGTCTGCTGCCACCTTATCTGGACACTGCCCAGCAGTTGTAGGAATTTACTCCTCACATAGAGGATTACACAGATTAAGGGAGAGATCATCTCAGCAGAGGGGCTCTGCAGAGCAGCTTTCCTGCCCAGCAGGAGCCATGCTCAGCATGACCTGGGGTTGCACAGGGCCAGGGCACACCTGAGCTTTGCATCGACTTTTCCCTATAGCTTCTCTGGCTGTTGTCCACATGCAAAGTCCCACTGCTCCGCAGGCAAAGCAGGGTGATCCCAGCAAGCAAAACTGTTGGCAAGCAAGCACCAAGGAAGCTTTTGGGTTGAGGACACAGGTGAGAGCAGCAGGCACTGGATTTCTGGTAATGTGATCAGGAATAGGTTTGGTCAGTCTTAGATAACAGTTTCCCTTTTAACACAGCCAGTTTAACACGTGGGTGTTTAACATGGGGGATGTGCCCATGTCTGTGCTGTGCCCAGAAATTAGTGGACAGCAGGAACAGCTATGTTCAAATGTTCTCTCAAAATATTTAAGATGAAGGTTGTTTTTTCTGGAGTCATCCCTGACTGTTTTGAGCTTACAGTGTAGGTTATATCATGGTCCTGCCTTGCTTCCCGTAACTATTTATCTATTGTTACTCACTGACAATTCTCTTCCTCCATTGGTTCCTGGTATGGCTTCATAAGCTGTGCTATGGCATCAGGGAAAAATCAGTTCTCCCAGTAAGCAGTAGCAAACCAGGGGAGACAATTAATTGTGAGAGGTTTATCATATGGCACACAGTCATTCTGGAGCACAAAATATACCACATTCTCCCTGATGCTCCTCATGCTTCACTGAGGATGCCAGCTCCAAGAAAGCCACCTGACCCATCTGCAGCAGTGCACCTGTTTTGAACAATGGGGCTCGCTGTGGATGGGGGTGCAAGGCTGGTGGCACCCTCCACAGCCCTCGGTGTCCTCGGGGAGAAGCTGCCTTATAACTCTGTGCTGGATAGGGAATTCTCTGCCATAAGGCAGTCAGTCTCCTTTGGAAGCTGGAGCCAGCCTACAAGAAGCAATTCACACTTGGTGAAACCAGCCAAAACAGCTAAAATGAAGCTTTATTGTGTAGGCCAGAGAGAGAAGATTCCCAAAATGGGCAGTGCAGCTCAGGGTCCTGATCCATGCCAGGGCAAGGCTGTCCTTTGGGGCATCATGGCACTACACTGGGCACTTCAGGGATGGGGTCTGTGATATCATAGGAATCCAGTGGTATCTACTAAACAAGCATCAGGCCCACAATACAGTAAAAGCACATTCCTACTGTATATGCATAGCGATAGCCAGTTCTATATGTGGGGAACAGATTTGTGGCAGGAGGAACGTTTTTTTCCCAGAATGAATCCCAAAATAAATTCTATTTTTGTCCTTTCATTTGACTACAGCCTTCCTGTTCCTCTCATATTAATATTGCTTAACGTCATTTAATTTAAACTGTGCCTATGTTTTTTGTTTTCAGAGCATTAGGCTGGCTGCTGTGACACCCTGGCAGTCAAGCCCTCCCCAGTGTCTCAGGAAGGAGGTTTAAGCCTCTACTGAAGTTCGGCACTGGCTTTTTCCATGTGTCTCTGCTTCCTTGTGGCAAGTGGCTGGTACAGAGCATGCAGTGCAGGACTGAAGGCCAGACTCGAAGTGTGCATAGTGTTTGTGGAAGGGGAGAAGGGATCCAGGCCACTTGCCCAGCACAGGCAGCATCTGTCAGGGTCCTGTGCATCCCTGAACAGCCCTGCATGGCTCCATCAGGTGGGAAATGGGGCTGTGGTGTGTGGTACAGAGGGCAGCTCTTTTACCAAGACAGAGAGGCAGTTAACAGGTTTGACAGGGAATAGGCTGCTGCCAGCAGGCAGTTTCACAGAGGAAAAGGGACACTGAGTGACACAATACAGAACCAGCAGCTCAAATGAAAGTGTTCATGTACAGCAGCTAAAGTACAGGCTCATCACATCCAAAAATGGGCAAGTTCTGCATAGCTGTGATGTGATATAAGGGACTAGCAGGCAACAAAACCCAATAAACACAAAAAATGTGTTTCGTCTACCTTGCAGCCTTGTACCTCCTGTAGTAGAGGGTCTGTAGGCTGGTGTAGAGTTATAGATGGGGAGATCTGATGAGGCTCGAAGCATGGATGGGGTTTGTTAAGTATTCACCTGGTACAGCCCTGTCTTCTGGGAAAGCTGGTCAAAATACTGCTTTTGTCAGAGTCCAAATAATGATCTTTACATGCCCGGTCTCAGGAAACCAACAGCTTGAAATTCATGACAGCAGTGAAAACCTATTCGTCCATCATTGTCAGTGGGAAATCTAATTTTGCTCAGATGTTGTCAAAACACCCCAATAAGTACTTCACAGCCTCAGGGATTTTGCAGGTTTGAAAGCAAGCAATGACGGTGCAGGCCAGGGCACTCTGCTGGCTGCCCCACACACACAGCTTGGCAGGCTGCTGGCCACAGCCTCGGCAGCCCGGAAGGCTGATGCGTTCCTTCTTTGTGTTAATGAATTTCCATGCAGTCAGCGGCTCCCAGTTCTGCTGCCAGGCAGGCACAGGCTGCGTGCAGGTTCCTCCACCACCTCTCGCCCTTGCAGCCCCATCCCAGCCCTGCCAGCAGGGCCGGGCTGCACCCCATCACCTCCTGTTTCCTGTTGCCCACCGCCGCATTCGAGACACAAACAAACTGCTGGTGCTTCTGTTCCTTGTGCCAGGGCTGAACCAGCTCAGGCTGCCTCCTGCTCAGGAATTCACAGCATCCCCAGCCTGGACTGCATACACGAGCTCCCGACTCCCCTCTGCTGCTCCAGCTGATCCAGCGTGTCCCCAGGTGCACCGAGCCAAGTTCTCACCCCACTGAGAGCAGGTAGCTGCCTGCTGCCCCCTCCTGCTTCTGCCCTGATGCTGCCAGAGATTTGAACCAGGTTCCACCCCTTGGGTGGAAAAACCCCAAATCTGGTTCCCGCAAGGCTTCTTCCAAGCCCCACACAGCAGGTCAGATGGGCGGCAGCTTCTCATGGCTGCAGCAGGAGCGGGGAGCTTGGGGCTTTGCTGCCAACCCTGGTCCCTCAGCATCCTGGTGCCCACAGGGTGAAGGGAGGAGGATGACCCCACACTGCTTCAAGATGTTCACTGTGAAAGAAGTAGCAGAGAGAGTGAGATTTCACCACCTGTTGTCACCTCTCCCCTCGGTCTTTCTTTGCAGCCCCCTCCCATGGTTGCAGCCCCTGCCTGTTCATAGCCTGTGCAGGTGCTAGCTGTTGCAGCAGAAGCTGAAATGTGTTTTTCTTCTCCTCTTTAAGGTGTGTGCCTCTTTTTCCCCAAAGGAAAAGAAGAGGAGCAAGAAAGCAAAAAAAGCCATATATTTGCTGCAGACTGTGACTGGCTTATGTAATAATGCTGCCTTTCTCTCCTTGTTTTAGGGAGTGCTGCCGATTTTTTGGAGACAATGGCTTGACTTTGAAGGTGTTTTTTACCAAGGCAGCACCCTTTGGTGTTCTTTGGACACTCACAAACTACCTTTACTTACATGCAATAAAGAAAATAAACACTACGGATGTCTCCGTGTTGTTCTGCTGCAACAAAGCTTTTGTGTTCTTGCTTTCATGGATCGTTCTGAGGGACAGGTTCATGGGAGTGAGGGTAAGTGACTCCTTATCTCTGTCTTCCTTCTTCCCCCTTACCCTTGTGTCTTTCCTTTACCTCTTGCCTCCTGCCAGCTGAGTCAAGCAGCAGCCATGCAGACAGCTGAGTGGGCACAGAAGTCCTTGTGGAGCAGGGATGCGTCCTTCCCTGCAGCCTGCCTGTGAGCTCCTGGGGCTCCTGGGTCCCCCAGCCCAGTGCCTTTGTGCATTTTCCTTCAGGAAAGAGGTAACTTGCTCCAGAGTGTGTCACAAAGGATATGTGCTATCTCCATATTGCTGTGGATGTGTGTCAGCCTTTGCCAACACCTTCCAAGTGACTATTCTCAGGCTGTAGCACCAGACCTAATTGTTTCTAACTGCATATCCCCACAAGCCCTGGATGCACACAATGCATTTCTGGTCGCAGCCTGTGAATTTAACAGGGCCTTCACCTTTCTACATGTGGTAGCAGACTTGCAGGGTGGTAGTTATCTTTTGCATGCATGTCAGGCAGCAGCAGCTGTGGACTGGAGAGGAGAGTTGGGCTGCCCTCGCCCACCTGTGGCCGAAGCATGTGTGTGTGCACGTATCGCTGATGGAAGGTTGGTGTCCCCTGGGACTTGCATCTGGCCAGCAGCTGTAGGCAGCTCTCCTGGTGGCACCCCAAATGTTTGCCTACACCCTTAGTCCTGCACCCCGTGCAAATGCCTGCTCTGCAGCAGCAGCAGCAAAAGAGCCACGTGCAGAGGCTTTATCAGAAAACCCCTCAGCTCTTTGCTGACCCTGCTGCCATTTCAGCAGCCCTCAGCATGTGGGTGTCCTTTGGCAGCAGAGTGGGTGGATGGGTAACCCATCACCCTGGGGCCAAGGAACTCCTGCTAGGGCCAGGAGTAACTGCAAGGAAAAGGTGCCAGTGGGTCCCTCCTTCCTTGCTGCACCAATTAATATCAATTAATAATCAAGATCAATAGCAATAACTACAATTATTCCTATTTCCTGCCCACCACTTGAGGAGCTCCCTGCTCACCCACCTAGTCTGGTAGTCCTAAGACGTTGTTGCATGGAGCAACTGAGAGTTAACTTTTTGGGAAGTATTCCTCTCTGGCAGGAGAATTTGGCAGGAGAGCTTGGCCAGCCTTTCAGTGGTGGCAGCCAAGAGGTTGCTCAGGGGATGGTTGCAAAATGTACCTGCCAAAAGCTTGGCATGGCCAGCTGGTGTCTGCCCACACCCCCTGCCCAAGTAGCCCTACCCGGAAAACAAATTAACTGTGATTTTTGAGTGCAGAAGCAAGGGTATCCTGAAACGATCCTGGAGCTAGGGAAGTCTCATTATCATAGCTGGATGTGCTGGCCATTTTGATAAATGAAAAAAAAAAAGAAAATAGGTATTTTTGTGGTCTTCATCTCTCATGTCAGTGGTAGCACTGGTGGGACCAGGAGAGATGGTGTGTGGAGGGGTGACCACTGCTGTCTGCACCTGCAGCTTGGTCCTCACTCTGAATGTGCCATGGTTCACCGTGGGATATGGCTGTGGTGTGGAGGGAAAGAAGCCAACCTGTGTGTGTAGGGATACCCACATGGGCATGTACATGCTGGAGCAGAGGTGCTTCTCGTGCTCTCCTGGGTGCAGGGCCAGGATTGAAGAGCCAGGATGGTCAGGGACTTTCCAGCAGCTTCTTGGGCAGGTTGTTGTGTGCCATGGCAGGTGATGTGCACTGGGGGATGAATCCTGCTCTGGATGCCTCCCTTCTCAAAGGGGCAGAAGGAGTGGAAGAAGCAGGAAGCCAGACCTAAGTGGTGGTCCCAATCATGTCCAGCTGTCTTTTGTTTCCTATCAGCACTGCTTTGGGAAAGCAGCAGTGAAGCAGAGAACCAGAACAAGGGCCGGTGCAGTGGTGGCTGTGTGATGCTCCTGCCAAAAGTTCCAGCCCCTCGCTGTGGCACCTGGCACTGGTGAGGGATGGCAGGGGGGCTTCCTGAGAAGGAACAAGCTGTCTCCTGAACTGAAGGAATGCAGCTGTCTCCTTCCCAGGTGGCAGGCCAGCAAGGGACCTGAGTGCAGGGGGAAGGGGTTTGCAGACGACTGGGCTATTTGCTCTTGAGCAGTTGTGGCATCCTGACCTGTGGCAATGCAAGAGTGAGGAGGCACTTGTCCTTAGGGATTGGAAGGGCACATGACAGCACAGCAGTTCTACCACCCAGCTTCATGTGACACGGTGGGAGTGCTGGGGCACTCCTGTCTGCAGAGGGACATAGCATGGAGTCTTTGGAGAGAGTAATTTTCTTCCCTCTTTCCTTTCTTTTCTGTACAGCTGGTGTGAGAATCAACTGGCAGCAAGGGTGTCACTGCTGGGGGATAGCCTCAGGATGAATCCCAACACACAGCCTTCTTTCTGGGACTGGCAACCAGGAGAAGGGACAGCTGCTAGGGTTTTGCTGGGAGTGACCTAGGGACTGCAGCCAGCACACCTCACAGCCCCAAAGCGCATAGTCCCTTGGGGTCACGCTGTGTCAGAGCTGCTGACCCTTTTAGAAGCACTCTTTGAGATCATATTTGGCAGACAGTGCTGCAAGGGGTCTTGCTCTGCAGCGAGTGCCTTCCCATGCTCCTGCTCCATCCCCACACCAGTGCAGCAGGATGGATAGTGCCACAGCAAAGCTCTGACCGCACATTGGGGTGTCCCTGTTCACGCCCGCTGAAGGAGAGGCCTGGAGAGTAAGGCAGCAGCTCAGTGGGATTTAAGCAAGTACAAGTATCCTACTCGGCCTTCAGAGGTGCAGCTACTAGCTCTATCAGCATATAAATCACAGTTTGGCTGGAATTTAAAGCTACAAGTTCCCATCCTTGCCATTCAGGCACTTTTAAGTGCCTTCATCTCCTGTAGTGAACTTGCACTTTTCCCCCTTTCCCTTCACTGTGCCCAGAGAGTGACCGGCTGGGCTGTGAGCTGTCAGAGAAGACACACGTAATGGAGCTGTGAGTGCCTGAACCGTTGCCTCTGCAAACCCGGCAGTGCTGTGACATCTGCGGGCACTGTGGTGTGCGAGCAGCCTGTCACTGCCACTAACAACGTGCTTGATAGACAGGCTGAAAGGCTTTGAGAGAACGCGTATGTGACACCCCTGGCACGCCAACAGGGGACTGAGAAGGAAGGCCAAGACTCATCTGACACTTGTGACATGCTTGATGAAAGAGGCAAGGACCTTTGCTCCAGCAGAACTGTTTGCAGACTGTTTTTACTTGCTTTGATCTTTGACTTCAGTGTTTCCCTCCATGCTACAGTGAATAGAACAGCTCGGGATCCAAGAGAGCCATCACTTGCAAGTGTACACCTGAGCAAGCACACCTGACTGTGGGACTTGGAAATAAATATACTATGAAATCTCAAACTGTAGTCTTCCTTTCCAGCCTGGTAGAGACACAGTCTCTTGGAAGGTGCTCTGAAGTTGATAAGCTCCTGATGTTACAAGCAAAACTGGATACTCTTAATTCTGCAGATCATTAATGTGCCCCCCCAGTTTCTGGTGCAGGGGCATTACAGCTGCCCACGGGGGTTGAGTGAGGCTCCTTTGCTGATGCACCTGGAGGTACCAGCTGGATGCCACAGCCTAGTGTGTGGTTGTGGTTCCCCTCAGCTCTCCAGTGAAGGCTGGGCAAGCCTCATGCAGGTCAGACAGGAGGACAGCCACACCTGGAGCAGATGCTACAGGAAATGCTGCATCTTCCACTCTTTGTCACCTGGTCTGTAGAACAGGTGATGTTGAAGGATGATGCAGAGCTTCCATCTTTCAGATAAGCCTGAGCCATGTATCTTGGAGCTCTCCAAAGAGCTGTAGTGAGTTAGACAAAGGTGCCTCTGCCACAGAAGCCTGCCTCCAGCAGCTGCCGTAGTGGACACCTAAGAAAAATCTGTCTAAATAGGAAAAGCCTATAATGATATTTCCTCATGAGACTTTCCAGCCTCCAGCAATTTGAGACTCAAGGACTTCCTGAGATGGAAACAGTGTTTTTGTAGCTAATAGTCATTGATGGATTTTTTTTCTTCCATGAGTTTATCCTTGTAAACTTTTCACATCCACAGTGTGCAACAGCAAAGCTTTCCTTCACTTAATTATGTGTTGGGTGAAGACAAATTCCTTTTTTCTTGTTCTGCACCTGCCTCATGCTAGTCTCATTCAATGACCTTTTTTCTTGTTCCTCTGAAGCCACAGAGAGTATCTAAATTTTATTTGACAAGCATCAGCACACTGGTGAGAGAACTGCTGAGCTCCTTCAGCACTGCCTGTCTGAAACAGCTCCACATTACTGGAGAGCCACGTGGGGGGGTTCTCTCCTTGCCTTAAAAAGAAGCCTGTCCAGGACCATAGGGCTCAGTTACACCATCATGAAACTTCACTGTAGAAATGAACGCACGGCTGTGCATGGAGACTCCTGGTGCCGGCAGGGCTGCAAGCCAAGATGCTGCATCTGAGCCTCTCCAAATTTGCAGCGTGTATACCTAGGCTTTGCAGCTTGTACTGGGCTCCACCCTGATCAGTTCATAAATCAGCATTCTGCTGATTTGGACCTTTTTCTACCCTTATGCCACCCTGCCATTCTACAGCAACACCTGTGGAGAAATTGATAACGTTTTGTTTGCAAAAACAGGGCATTTTCTGTTAGGGGAAATTGAAAGTGTTGATGTCAGTGTGCGAGAGGGATCTGCTGGATGATTGTCTGCTTAATAGGTGACCTCTGGCAACGGCCGCAGCTCAACTCAGGGAATAAGCTCCTGGGATGTGGACCTGCAGCTGGTAGAGGGGCTACGTCACCACATCTTGCTCATCAGGCAGTGGCAGAGCTTGGCACACACACTTGCATCTTCACTGCAGCCCCAGTATCTCTGGTGGCTAACAGGAAAGATGAGAGGAGGCTCGTGGATGTGTAGGCTGCAGCCTGTGGATGGGGCTTAAAACCCCAGAGTGGCCCTGGGAGAGTGGACAGTTGGCTGGCACTTATCCAGCTGTGGGCCAAAATAAACAAATATCCCAGTTGTCTTAGAAGCATCACTATGACTGTGCAGCCAAAAGGCATGTGGTCTAAGCAGGGCATCCTTTGCACCACTGCAGAGCCAGGAAGCATGAGCATGCAGAAAGCCCTATTCACCCCAGAATTACCATCCTGGGAGGCTGAAGGTATCTGGCAGGACAATCCCAGAGAAGCCGGGGATCTCTTGCTGACCCTGCTAAATCAGGGGCAGCCTGTCCCCCACATTTGTGAATGTTCCCTCTGGGAGACACCCCTCAGGCATTGCGGTGTGCCTAGCTGGATGAATAAACCTCCTTCAACTCTCTGAAATGACATGTCTAGACTGGCAAGTAGTTGCATGAGTTTTATTCCCCTGTTTATTTCTAAAGCCTTTTTCCTCCAAAACTTCAACAGGACTCGAAGCCTTTTCTGCAAGCTCCAGGGAATTATTACTTGTGGATTATTGTCACACACAGGCTGCAGGGACCCACTGATGGAGAGGCTCAGAGACAGAGATTAAGCCCCCGCTTCAGCTCAGTCAGAGGCACTGAGCCCTGTGGTCTGGTCTGCTGCACATGTCCGGGGCAGCCACTCCTTTGCAGCTGTGCCTGCAGCTTCCCTGCAGCCAGGGAAAATACGAGGGCAGGCAGCGTCGGCTCCTTGAGTATTGGCCCGGGCTTGCTACTATTTCCTACATAAGCAGATGATGCAGAAGTACTGCCCTCACATGTAAATCTGCTCGCCTGTTTCTCCGTCGTGGGGGCTGTCTAGTAACACTCTCTTGCTTTCTTTCTTTGTCTCCAACCAGATCGTGGCTGCTATATTTGCTATTGCAGGGATAGTTATGATGACATATGCCGATGGGTTTCACAGCCACTCCGTTATCGGGATAGCCCTGGTGGTGGGCTCTGCCTCAATGTCTGCTCTCTACAAGGTAAGCACACCTGGTTCTTCCCCCCCAGAAAGATGGCTGTCACCCTTGTCCCTCACTTTCACTGTTCCTGTCTTACTCGCAAACCTGCAGTGTTCAGTGCCATGGGCCCTTCTTTGAGAGCTCTGCCATAAGCACAGAGGTTCTGCAGCACCACATTCAGGTGTTCACTTGCTTTGATGTTTGCTCTCACTTAGGATAAAAACTATTTCCTGGCAATAGTCTTCTCCAGTGCTTTTGGGGGCATTTACACATGTCTGATCTTGAAAAATTAGGCTGCTTTTCCCTAAGTGCTGTACTTAATCACTCATTCTGGAAGCACCCTGCAGAGATTTAGCTTCTTTTTTAAGTCACTTTGTTACCTCTCCTTGCCAGCCCTCCTTCAGTGGCATATGTAGCCTGTGTTGGGCTTAAAGTATTGCTTATCATGGAAAAAATCACATGCTTAAAATCCAAAGCACATGCGCATGAATCAAGACCTCACCCTGACCAGCTGGATAAGCTGCACTATGTGTAAGGTGCAGTCTTCTCTGCGGCGCAGAGCCATTTCACTCAGCCTGACACACCTGTGGGCACTCACGTCTGTGCTGCCCATGGCACTCAGAGTGACAGTCCACAGTGAGGAATAAGCATTTGCAGGGTGTGGTTCACCCACCCTGGCTCGGATGTGAAGGTTAGGAGGAGGTGTAGACATCTCCATCTGGTCTAATGAATTGCACTGTACCAGGCATCCAACAGGAATTCGCCAGGGAAGCCCTGCAGTCGTAACACAAGCAGGCCAGGGAAACTTGCCAAACTGAGAAGCATCTGCCTGTGCCCCTCAGCAAAGTGCTGCAATGCTTTCTGCTCAGTTTTTCCAATCAGACAATATCTTACATTAGGAAGGTCATGAAGTTTCATACAGCTCTTTCATCTAATAGAGTATTTCCTTGCAGGACCAGAGACATGGGCCTCCAGACCAGAGAAAATTAAAGGCTAGAGCCTAGCTTTGTTCCCTTTCCCACGACACTCATCATGTTCCCTGCTCCTTGCAGGGATGGGGTCTCATGCCTGCTCCACCAGAGCCCGTGCACAGGAAGGTGGTGGTGGCAGTGCCAGCAGGGTGTTACTCTGCAGTGCGCCCTGCATGCCAGGACAGATGGAGCTCTGCAGCTTGTTGTGCAACGCATGGCACTGTCACTGCTGCTGCCACCCTGGCTTTCCCCAGTCTGGCTCAGTTTCCATGCGTTGAGCATGCCAAAGGGGCAGGCAGATGTCCAGGCAGAAAGGTTCCACCATGTGCAGCAGAGCGACCTCGACCTCTCCTCCTAGCCCAGACACAGACACTCCAAGCTGCTGTGCCAGCCGTCTGGCCTCCTGGGGGCAACATGCTGTTCTCGGGTGGCAAATGAGAAGTGAGTGGCTTCTGGGACATTGTGCTCCATATTGCAGGGCAGCAACACAGCTGCACTGGCCAGCAGTGGCTGTGAGGTGGTGGGAGTGGGCAGAGCTCTGCAAGCAGAGTGGCCCCAGACTTGCCTGCTCTGGGTAGCCAAAGGAGAGACAACTGACACTGCCATTGCAGCACAAACCAGGAAGTCAGAGTCCCTTGGCTGTCCTGGTTTGCAGCCAGGGGCAGAGGAAAACTGTACCCACAGCCCTAGGTATCCAACAGACTGCAGCTCTGTGGTAAAAAGCTGATGCAGACTCCAGACAAGACCTAACTACAGGCACTCCCCAGCCACAGATGAGCTGCTCACATCCTTCATTTCCACTGTCTTTTTTTCCTTCTCCCACTAACAAACCAAAGCTTTTAAATCCCTCCCTGCAGTCTCATTAGCCAGGCTGCATCTGTGCTCTGGGCTGCAGTGCTGCTGCTCCGCTACCTGCCTTCTGGGCATGAGTTCCCAGGAAGAAGGTGGTAGGACAGCCAGACAGCATGGACAGTGCTTGCCCACCACCACAGCACTCCCCAGGTGGCAGCCCAAGGCCTGGACCAGTGGTGTCTCGTGCAGGGGAATAATACACTGCTTCCTCTCCTCCCCCTGCTAATGCTCCACCAAGTCTTCTCTTCTTAATGTCAAGTTTTCTGGAGGAGCAGAAAAAAGACAGAAGGGTCTAAGCTAGGGTTAGTGACCTTTGCTTTCAGGACCTGCACAGACAAAGGTGCTGAATCCCCTTTCTGCATGGTCTCAGTTGGCAGCTGCCCCGGCCTGTGTTCCAGGAAGTGCCCGGAGAGAGAAGGCTGGGCCACCCAAGCTGCTCCCCACAGCTTCATGAGCAGCCATCCCAAGCGTCTGGCAAGCATCACTGCATAGGTGCTGGCTGACACTGCTTGGCACCCAGCTGCTCAGCCCCAAGCGCTGGCCATCAGGCCAGGATGCCAGGCACCACTGCAGCCAGGACAGAACACGAGCCTTCCAGGAAAGTGGTGCAAGAGAATTAAACCCATGTATTTTCCTCTTTTAGGTTTTATTCAAACTTCTTTTGGGCAGTGCTAAATTTGGAGAAGCTGCCTTATTCTTGTCTGTGTTAGCTGTCTTCAACGTCCTCTTCGTTACCTGTATTCCTGTCATCCTTTATTTTACCAAAGTGGAGTACTGGAGCTCTTTTGACATCATTCCTTGGGGAAACCTCTGCGGATTTTCAATTCTCTTATTGAGTGAGTAGATGGGGGGCTCTCACAGTGCTTGGGGTGGAGGAGGGTGCCAGAAACTGGAAGCTGGAAACCTCTCCCACACTGGAGCTGTTTTCCCTTCTTCTCAACCTAATTATTAGCTTGAGATATCATGAGAGGACCCATTCCTAGAGGCAAGCTAGACATCACTTCTGCTGTTACGACCAAGCCAAAGTACTGTGGCTCTCATTAGAAGGTGCTGTGGGACTAAACTGTAAAGCTTGTCCTAACTCCTACTCATGAACTCTGCATCACAGGGACAGGTGACACTTGCCCAGGCTGTGGTGGAAGCAGCCCTGCTGGTGGGGCTTTATCTTGGGTTCATCAGCATCCCCACAGCAAGGAGGTTAGGCCAGGCCACTCAAGCGGTGCCTCTGATGCTTGCAGGAATAGCTAATTGCTACTCCTAAAGAGGAGGAAACTTTTGACAATGTAGTATTGCGTAGTGCCTGTGGAAATTTGGTAGGTGGCACTCCTCTCTTCTGCTACACTGCTGTGCCACCAAAGGAGCCCAGCTGGGGAGGGATGCCAATCTAAGTTTTAATGGTTAATGGCTATCAGAAATATGATGTTGTTCACTGTTAATCTAGATGTGTTGACTTGCTGCCACAGTCAGTCCCTAAACTGGATGATGGAATCACATCTCCTAAAACATTATTTTCTACTGGAAATAGCTCTTCTCTATCCCTGCCTTGAGTCCCAGCTCCTTTTACCTGAACAGTCACAACACCTGGCTGCAGAAATACCTCCAGGCTGGTTACTGGTACACTTACAGTGTACTCATTGGAAGGTGTCTGTAAGCAAGTGGTGCAGAACTCAGCAAGCAATCACTGGTGTGTGCAATACATGGGCACTTCGGGAAGACAGTCAGAGCCCCAGGTCCTGACAAGCTCAGTCCTGGCAAGGCTCTCCGGACTCTGCTAAAGCTAATCACCTTAAAACAAGGGTGAATTTGGTCCAAAGCAATTATTAATTTGTCTTGAGACACTCCAAGAACAGTGTATGGTATTACAATGGAGTGATATGATAATTATTCCGTAGTAATGATATTATAATTTCATTGTATGAAATTATATCTAGCAAGTTCCTGTTCGGAAGAGGGTTAGATTTACAGCATCTTCCACCTGCAACTGGAGGCAGCTCTTCTACAAAAAAACATCCATACAGAAGCTACTGTTTGGCTAAAATCTCCCAGATGAAGAGTGTTTAGTCTTTCAGCAGGGCGAAGTGGATCACTGGATCAGTATAAAGAATGGGAATTACTGCACATGACATTGAGAGACAGGCTGTACCCAAACCTCACCCTGATCCTGCCACTGGACTCCAGGGGAATATAGTGCTCTCCAGAAACAGCAATGTCTCAGGCAGTGGACATGCAGCAGACAGACCTTTGTCCTCTGGTATCTTCAGGAAAAACAACTGAAGCTGATACACCCTTTATTTGAACAATAGAGAGAATAATAAAGCATAAATGTTTCAGGTGACATTCCTTCTGCCTAATTTCACTGTACTAAAAGGTGGTTTTCTTTCCCTCTTCAGCATTCAATATTCTACTAAATTTTGGGATTGCTATTACCTACCCCACCTTGATTTCTCTTGGAATTGTACTGAGTGTCCCAGTTAATGCAGGTAAGAATTTCTGTCTTTTGCATCTTAATGAATACATTAAATCTGTGGCCTTTCAAATACACAGCAGGGATAAAAGCAAATAGATTTATTAAACATGTTTTGCATCTTCTCTCAAAGACTTACATAGATGACACTAATTAAAAATGTATTCTTTATGTGTTAAATATGTATTGTATAATATTACATGAATATTCGTAATCTCTATAATTAGTTTTTAAATTACTGTCCAAAGAAACTGAACAGAAAAACAAAGTAGATTTGAAGTCATTCATCTCTGGGCTGAAATGAAAACTCATGGATAAAGCAGAAATCAATTCTTAATGATTTCTTCAAGACAGGCTTAACACTAAATTGAAATAAATAAAATTGCTTACATTTTAGAGCAGATATGTACTAGCAATTCTGCTCACCTTGATAAATAACATTGCAGGTGTTTATCAAGAGCACTGGACATTCAATTTTGGGCATGGCCTAGTACACTTCTCTGACAGTTTTCTGAAATTTAGTGAAAGCCAAGAGACTGCAGAATCCGAGAGGGCTGGGCCGGGGAGTGCAGACACAACCCCAACCCAAAGCAGAGCTACTGCTCCTAAAACCCAGCGTGCTCAGCTGGTGCCACGATGCAAGTGGCAGCTCCCAGCTTGGTGCTGACTACGTGCACACAGAGCTGGGCACTGCTCTGGCAGATTTGGCTACCAAATGGTGTGACCCCCACTAGAGTGTGCACACGGCTCAGCCCGTGCAGGGTTTCTTACTCTGTGTGGCACTCAGGGTGAGAAGAAGTATTTGCATGAAGGAGCTGCTGTGCTGGGGAAGGGAAATGCCCCCTTCTCTGCGTACCCAGACCTCAGCAGGAGTTACTGTGCTGTTGGTTGCAGGGATGTACCTCGATGTATACTACCAGCAGAAAGGATAGTGCCCTTGCCGTCATTTCCTATGTGGCCACGCTCTCCTGCCACAGCCAGCCCTCAGAGCTGGGGAGGTGAGGGGAAGGGAAGGGAATACTGCCCTAATGCCTTTTCCCATGTAATAACACCCATTCTGTGTCCCACGCAGTTGTTGATCACTACACGAGTGAAATTGTCTTCAACAGCGTCCGAGTAATTGCCATCATCATTATTGGCCTGGGCTTTCTCCTGTTGCTCTTGCCAGAGGAATGGGATGTCTGGGTAATAAAGCTCCTCACGCGTCTCAAAGTCCGGAAGAAGGAAGAAATCCCTGAAGGAAATGGAGAAATTGCTTCAGGACTGCCTAACAAAAGCCGGAGAACTCGCCCTTCCATGTCATCCTTTGCTCATTAAATGCTCTTTTTACCAAAACTTTGTGGTTAATGTTATATATGATGATGCAAAGGTCTTTCCTTGGGAAGAAGCACACCTGTCCAACATGGTGTACATACCTGTACAGTTTTGATATGATCACCATCTAAAGCATTGAGTCTTGGCATGTCCAGTTTGCTTGTACTTTTTTCACATCAGACCTTTCACTTAAGTAGTACACTGAAAAAAACTGCAAACCAAGAACCTCTCTTCTCTTTTTAAATGAATGTAATATATAGTCAAAATATATTTGCATAGGTTATTTTAAAGAATGACTTTCATGAAAAGCAGGGCAGACATTTTGAACATTAGGTACCGAATGATGCATTGCACACTGTGATTTAAAAGAAACAAATGCTATGCTACATCACACATTTATTTTTGACCAGAGCTGTACTTTGAAAGTTTTCAAGGAGCAAAAAAAAGGAATCTTTTCGGGGACGGGAAGACGGGGGGAAGAGTGGAAGGAAGATTTAGAAATCACTCTATGTAGATGAGCGCATGTTGCGCTGCAAACAGGGAAAGTTCAAGCGCAAAAAATGCTTGCACTAAAGCACTAGAGAGAAAGCAGTCTAGAGCCCAAATCTCCTTATTCTGCATATGACTGTAGTCCACATTTAAAATCATGCAAGAGAAATCCAGTGCCTTCTACAGAACTCTTGTCTTTATCCACGCAGAACCAGGTCCTGCTGCGAGGCACTTGCAATGGCAGGGCTCAGGTTTGTGGCCCCAGAGGACCCCAAATTCCCACCGACATCAGGACGTGCCTCCCATACATGCCATGGCTTCTGTGGGAACGTGGGGCCCAGAGGACTGCAAGTTGAAGCGCAGGAGACCTGGTTCTCTTCTCACTTCACAGGTTTTACCCCTGTGTGGAGCTGCGCTTGATTAATGCCAATGTGAGGAAGGGGAAGTCTTGGTCATGTGTGGGACAATCCGACCGAAAATGATCAAAGGGGCTGGCAAGAGCGTGGTTGCTGATGTACAGTCTGAGAGCATGGACTAAGGGGGTGAATCGCCAGTTGCTTTTACTCCATAATTGTGAGTGTTAAGAGTTAAAATGTAAGATATTTACATCAAATGTAACACTTTTTATGAAACTTGTAAGCACCAGGATGTTTACTTATGCGATTTTGGTTCGCCATTAAATTTCTATCTGTGATAGATCACATGCTATGTAAAAAGAGGGGGGGAAAAGGTTATAGTTTACTATTTTTGAAGTTTACATTGTTGCATACAAAATTTAAAGTGTTCTTTTGAACTGCTGCCATAGCCTAAGGTCCCTGCTGCCACTGAGGTCCTCTTTGTCTCAGGCAGGGGTGGCATCCACTTCAAAACATTTTAGCAGATCAACTTCAGATTCCATTATCTGTTTGGCAAAGCTAAATAATAAAAGATTTTAAACTCAACCTCAGTCAATGCTATCAGTTTCCTTCTCTTGATTGCACCTTTATTGCAGGTCTGCTGTGGGGAGTATTTGGCCAAAGCGATCAGAAGGGAGACCTGCAATCATCAAAGCAACCAAGGCTGCAACTCGATGCCCTGCTAGCCAGTCTGTCCAAAACAGCAAAGTCTGCTCTAGACTACCTGGACTAATCCATCTAGAGGGATGCTGTTAGGCATCAGTCAGGAAGCAGACGTCCAGCAGAAGTAGACCAAAGGAAAAATTGATGTTCTTTGAATTCATCAATGAGCAGCCATACATGCATATGTAAACAGGTATTTAGGGGCTACGTGTAGGACATGAATTTGTACATTAAGAATTAGGCCCTAGTCCAGGCTGTATGTTTGTCCCTTATATATTGCTTGATGATCAGACACTAAAGATTTGCTACCAGAGATTACACACCTGAATTTTTAAATCTATTTCTTTGGAAAGCAGAGGAGAGTAAAGGCACAGGACAGGAGGACAGGTACAACTCTAGTAACTGCTTTGAAGGGAACACATAGAGACTTGACCTCAAAGCTCCCAGATTGAAATTTACTCCATCTTCAGACAAATCATTCTGTCATTCTCAAAGAACCCCACACTCCTCCCCAAGCCTCCTCTCTGAGCAAGGCCAGAGAAGAACATACAGAGTCCTTCCATTTTCCATAGTCCCAAAAAGTGTCACCTGCAAGGATCTCCACACTCCATTTTACTATGTGTTTTATGCAGTCTGTAGGTATCCAAAGGCCTCTAAATGCCAATTTAAAATCTGCAACTAATGTGGGTTTATAACCAAAATGGAAGCAGATTTTTTAGCATTCAGTATGGATTGTGAAGGAATTTATGCACCAGGATGGATAGCAGCATTAGTAAAACTCTGTGATTTACCAGATGCAACTGTCATTGCTTCTGTTGGCTCATCCTTCCCGAGAACAGGCTAAACACATGCAAGGGCTGGATTTCAAACAGCACTTCATTAACCATCTCTCTCCTGAGCAGGAACTGTGCAAACTACATTTACCCATGTTAAGCAATTCTGAACTAGACATAATGATCAGATGAAATAATCTATTTCTTCAGGCAACACCTTGCCCAAAGCATAAACACCTGACTTGACAGTAAGTCACTGCTTAGTAAAACCTCCCAGACTGAAGTGCAGGATGTGACTAGGAGAACAAGAACACAGCATGTCCATATGGTGTGTGTGTGTGTGTGTACATCTCTAAGTGCCAAAGCATCACAGGTCTGAAACTGAGGAATGGAAAGAACTGGAGTTGTTGGCTCTCACCAGAAGGACAAGCCAGAGCAAACCCTTCTGAGAAGGCATTAGATGTAACTGGGCCAGCCTTCAGGTGAAGGCAAGATTGAACACTCCTGATCTCAGACTGTTAAAGGATGCCCAGGACAAATCCAGTGCATTGGAGAGGAGGGCTGAGTTGTGACAGGCTCTCCTGCTTGCCCTCACAGGCCAGAGCAGTGTGTGCAATCTCTCAGCAGCCTGTGGGTCAGACCCGCTGCTGGTCTGTGTGGACATCACACTGCTCTACAGGGCTGTTCCTGCTCTGCAGCACAGAGCAACACAAGCCTGGAACCAGCACTTTCAGCTGACCCTTGGCCACCTTGAACCTCCTCCTGAGGCAGAACTGCAGGTCCCTGCAGCGTCAGGCTTCCTCAGGTGTCTCTGAAGCTGGCCTTCTGCATCATCATTGCGTGTCTCCTGCCCTCTCAGAGCACTGCCAGCCACAAGTGTGCATCCCTGTTCAAGGGCTGAACTTGATTGGCAACTTTCTGCCCCAACTTAGCCATCAAAGTGTCCAGTAACAATTCAGTGGATTTGTTAAAACCGCAAGTTGAAAAAAATTCTCAGTAAAGCAAATAGCATCACCAGACCTCATTGCAGCTGCTGGCTTTCACTGCTGCACAATACAGCAGCGAGGAATCTGAGGAAGGCACAGCAGTTCTCCTCCTCCCTTGGGTGTCTTTGTCCTTGGCCTGTTGGCTCCTGCAGCTACCTATATAATATTTTTTTATTGCAACTCTCCACAGTGACTGCATGAGCCATTCATCAGCACATGGGTCAGAAATGGGCTTATTTTAAAAAGTTTTTCCTGTTCTTCTGTCTGGAATGGTTGTATTCGTATCAGTGGTCTTCAGAAAATAGTCACGAAAGGCAGAAATCCAGCCACAATAATCAACAGATGAACAGAAGACACTGAAACCAGTATGTAGCTTAACTGTTTAGGGAGCTGAGGGTAGACTAGCAGGATCTGAAGATCGCAAAATTCTGGGGCTGAATTAATGTCTCCTGTGAGCTCAGGGACAAATCTCTCATCCCCATCTTTTCAGAGAGCTCTAAAACAAAGTTAGTGCAATATTGAGCTGGTCAGAGTTCATACTGATACTGTATCTTCACCTTACAGAGGAGGTGACATCTCCACTTTGACACTATTTCTGGTCAAAAGCCTGTCTGCTACTGGGCCTGCAGGCCTGAAAATCCACTGGAAAGCAAAAGTTTCCCTGTGGAGTGAGTGAACACAAAAGCCTAAACGGACTTGCATAGCTCTGGATCATATTCCAAATAAACTCACAAATGTGCACAACTGAAACATATGGAGACACCCTCCTCTTCACTGAAAAGGACATCATAAATTCTCCAGAACTCCCCATTCAGAAGCCATAGGAATAGCCCCAGCCACCCTGCCTTGGCTGTGTGGGCTCAGACAGCAGGCTGGGACTGGGTGTTACTTCAAGGAAAGCAGCCAGAAACAATGCAGCTCGTGTGAAGCAGAAGCACAGGAGAGCTGATGGTCAGGAAATAAATGCCTTTTGGGAATCACTTTCCAGGGCAAGATGCCCACCAGTCCCTTGCAACAACTCCAGTTTGAAGAAATGGGGTCTGTGCACATGCTGTAAAGTCATAAACTACAGGGGGTTTGGCTCCATGTCCCCAGTTTGTACCGCAAAAAGGATGGAGTCTTTCAAGGCCTCCAAACCTGAGCTATTCCTTGGAAAGGCCAAGGCTGAGAAGCTTCTTTCAAGGTCCAGGCCTCATGCAAGCTGTCTCTGCAGAAAATTCATGCAGAAATGAATTTTGATGGATGAGTTTAATTATCTCATCATTATTAAAAGTGAAGCAATTAGATTTTCCTCTTTAGCTAGCATGTTCTAGTGCATTTTCGTAATAACCTGCACCTTATCTAGAAGTCCTGAACATTAGAAAGGGAAGTAAGAAAAAAAGAGCTGAAAGATCTTATGACCTGTAGCCTAGAAATCTTCTAAGGGGAAATAACATTCCTAAGGACAGGACCAGTAGCTCAAACTAATGTTTCTGAAAATAATAAACTTCATCTTTTTCTTTTCAACCTGAAACTCTGTTAGAGGGATCTTTATATATGCACAAGATCATTTTAAAGAAGGTAGCAATCAGTATTTGTCCCTGTGTATTACAGATACACTAGGATGCAAACAACCTCTCAGGAGTGAAGAGTGGCTTAAACAAGGGAGTATGTGGAGCTCACATTAGCAGTGTATTTAGGAATCTGTTATATGCAATTTCTCTGCAATGATCTAGAGGCATTTCTTTACTGCTACTGCTGAACTAGATGACCTCTTCAGAAGAGAACTCAAAAGTTTGCCAGCTGTTCATCCCCAGGTTTCTTTCCAGTTCCAAATTCAGTTCACCTAACATCTCAAGATAGCCATCAGTGCATTGACTGGGAACAACAGCAAACAAGTGTCTATTCCACTGTTTGGCTACATGACAGTGACAGATCCTCTCTCAGTGTTAGTCTCTTGAATCATTAAAAAAAGTATTATCAGTAGAGGATTTTTTTGGCCAATGATTTGACCAATCAATAACCAAGAAGATTGGCCTCAGCACAGCTTCTTTGGTAATCTCTCTCCTTTTGAACAGCAAAAATATTTTCCTGCTATTTCCTTCCTCACTAGCCAGTTATTAATCCACAAGAAAATGTCCTTTTATCCACAGTAGCTTCATTTCTTTGGTAAGAAGCATCATTAAAAACTCTTCAAAAATCTAAGAGTAGTGCTACCTATTGTCTCAAAAAAAAGCACCAAGACAAGACTGCAGAAAGTCATCCATCCTTCAGACTCCTTTTAGCATGAAAGAACAAAACTACTGAGAGACTGAGACTTCAGAGACATTTTGCCTTTCCTTAAGGGAGGGCTTTCTTGCTTAACTTCCAGAGAATATTTACACCAAACTCCAGCTTCTGCACATACCCATGACTGACCCAGACATTTAAAAGACTCTTATGGGAATCTTTTAAGAATTCTATAACCTGAATTAAAACCTGGATTCCTGTGAGGTCCAAGCAGCAGGATTTGTAAGGACCTAAAAAACATGAACTTCAGCTTGCCTTTCCTGACTATGAGCATACATTATGGGCCAGTGAATGGAGCTTTGCAGCCTCCCAGCAATAGGTCTCACTGTCCCTCTGGCTTCCGAAGCTGCCAAGTTTTTAATAACTGCAGCACAGTAAGCAGAGTAAGCTGCATAATGGTCTCCTGGTGATTTTTAACCAATTAGACATTTCTGTCACTGTGTGGTTTTGGATTTGGTCAAAGGCATGTCACTTGCTAAGTTGGCTGCTAAGAAAATTGATACTGATCTTGGCAACAAACACCATGTTTGAGAACGATGTTGCCTTTGTGCATGTGTAAGCAATCCCATCTGGTACAGTACACCTACGTTTCACAGACAACATTTATAGTGCACATAAGGTAATTGGTGCAGCTGATGGATTATTAAATATAATCCCTGAATGCAAGAATGCAGATATTTTATAAAGAAATTTAGAATGTGTTTCAGCCTTAGAGAGAACTAGGAACCACTTCCTTGCTTTAGTACATAACATGCCACAGAAATTTGAAGGTATCCAGCTGAAACTCAAAAGATGAGTTTTCTTCTTCTATTTATGTAGCTTTGAAAACTGGAGTCTGCTTGTAGAACAGGCAGATTTCCAGTTTCCCATCTAGTTTTATTGCAAAAAGCTGAGCATCAACATTGCTGCAAAGCAAACTTGTCCCATCCTTGATAGGCTTGCAGAGTTGCTAATCAGGAGCCAATAGAAGAGTGAGAATTAGTCAGCCTTCCCACCATCGCCTGCTTTTCCCAAAATACCCCTTTTTCTGTTTTCTCCTTTCTAACAACTGAACAAAAATTGAATTCTGGCATTAAAAACAAGTGCCTACAATTAATGCAAATTACTTCATCTCCCTAAAAGAATCCTAAACCTCCAGTTCTTGGGCTTTTTCTTCATCATAATTACGACTTCTCAAGATACCTAGTGATTTTCAGACTGCACTCCACAGAGTACTCCACTGTTGTCCCTAAAATACCACAAAGCCAAGCAAGCCTTTGCTCAGGAGGCTTCAAATCACCAAACACAGGCCTGGAGGAGGGGAAAAATCATCATTCTGCCTATTCTTTCTCCTCTGTCTCCATACCAGCCTGCACAGATGGCTTATCTTTCCTAGTCAAATCCCCTCCAGCACTACCTGACGACAGCACACCCAGCCCTCTGGTACACACAGAGCTACACAGAAAGCTGGGGTAGTCTCTCCACCTCTGTCCCTTCCGCAGTGTCCCAAGCCATGTGCTTCATCCTCCATGTCCATGTCACGTTGGCACACCCTAGCACAGGGATATTTGTCACAACACCCAGCAGAGAGAGTGTTCTGAAGAAATCAAGTGAAGAGCCCCAACACACAGCTAAAAACCAAACAAACAAACAAGCAAACAAACCCATATGATAATGCACATTTTCTTAGGGATTTGGAAAACTGATCTGCTAAAACCACTAGACAAAAGCTACAGTTTTCTTTTTCCTCATACACTCCTCCATCTCTATTCATATATAAACCTAAATTTTTGCTAACTCCTCTGAAGTTTAAGCATATTATTTTTAAAGAGAAATTCACAAAAGTAAAACTCACAGTGAAGTCTTTATAAAATAATGAAGAGGAATGCTTTGCATGAGGCCATGCAAATACAGTATACATTCTAAAATGTTTCCAATCTAAGAGGTGATTACTGTGTGCAGTAATGGGGCTTCTTTGCTTAATTTACTCCCTAATAATAAAACCAGTTGCAATTAATCCTTGCAATGATTTTGCTTTTTTAAAAATTATTTTCTTTCACCAAGCATAGCAAAAAACACTGTAAGGCCAAAGGAGTCACAGTTACACCCTTAATGGACATTTGAGAAGGAAGGAGGGAAGGAGGGAAAGAATCTTAATATATGGTTCTCTTGAACTACGTATTTTTTAATTTTTATTTTTAAAAAATTCTTGGTTTTCCACAACAGAAGAAAATGTCCCAGCATACCTCAGGTAAGATTTTATTATTTCTAGCAAAATTAATAGAACTATATTGCTTAAAGAACTAATTTTAAAATTCAGTTCCCTGAAAATCTATTATGGATAAGGATCATATATCAGAATACTTCAATGGAAGAAAAACAAATTAACTGAGCTGCGGGTAAAAGCACACAGCTACCGTACATCAAGGATTGCTTGTATTGTTGGTCACAGGGACACCTATAGCATGCTAATTGCTTCCAAAGTGAAAGGAGAAATCATTATGGTTACAAATCAAGAATCTGCTGGGCAAATTTCAATTAAATACGGGGTTAGTAAGGCTGGAGGTGAGGAGTGATCTGTTAGGCATTAACTGGAAGGCAAAGCACACACAGTGCCATATCCTAATTAGCAAGAACAGGCACAAAAGAGCCTGAGAGCTGAACCACTGCATAAACTCCACATGATTCACCTTAACACATGCTGGCAAGAGTTTCAGTGGGAAACTGGCATCTATTTCTTTAACATCTATCTCACTAACTGCTAAATGGAAATGTAATTCAAAGGCCTCAACTGTGGCAACCAGCACACCTAACAAATCTGGAATTCTTTCAGCATCCCATCTTTCTAGAACATTAGCCTCTGCCTATTATTAATATCCCATTCATTACTCCCTGGGCACATTGCCCAAAAGTAATAGACTAAAGATAAATACTTAGAATTGGCTAACTAACAACAAAAAAACTCCACCCCTTTATGAAAGCAGTTTAACCAAATGGAAATATTGCCATTAAAAATGTATTAGCTAAATATGTGTATTTTTTTATTCATGCACTTTCTAAAACGAGATCACTAAATTTCCTTAATATCCATTACACAGAGTTATTTACAATTGTCTCCAGTGAGTACTCTTCAGGCTACAGGTCATTAAAGAATAAACTATTTATCACAAATATCCCAGATGTGCTATTTGGGTTTTGTGATTAATTATATATAAACACATTATCCCCTCTGTTTCATGAATGCAGTAACTAAACAACTTTACACCCACCATAAATTGTGAAATCTAAAACACAATTGACATTTCCTATTGTTATGTTCCATTATCACATGTTCCAGTCTCGAGACTTAACACTAATTTTCTTTTCACTATTCATGCTTGTAAAGCCTTGCTTCGCAAAAGCCTGAGTACAAAAGGGTCCTAAATAAGCTATAATATACATTTGCTTCTATTAGTTCTTTGCAACATAAAAACATAACTGAAATTCTACTTTTGCAGTAATTTCCACTCACCTGAAAACCCTTGTTCTATTAGAGATTTAATGTCTGCATTTCCATTTCTCACCTATCACAGTGTCGCAAACAGAAGACAGTTAAACAAACAGGCAGGGAGGAGAACATAGACAAGTGTTATGTAGCATACAGTGTACAGCAGCAGTCACATTCACAGGGTTCCAAAACAGCATCCCTTCCGAGGGGCTGGTTAGAGATTTCAACAAACAAAATCACCTCCAGATCTGGCTGGTTTACAGGGGGTTCTGCTGAAGAAGTGCAAATCCTTGGCCTTCTCCTAAATATTTCCTGTCTCAAGATGAGTGAGCCACCTGCAAGAGGAACCAGGAAACGATGCCCACCACCAGCAGCCAGAACCTTTGCCACATACTGAGGAAGATGGCCAGCTCAAGGTAGGTTGACAGCTACACCCACCCTGCAAACCAGCTGCTGTGCGGCCCCAAACACCAGACGGAGCATCGGCTGTCGGCAAACTCCCAGTAAAGTTGCTGCACGTTCTGGGAGCTGCCCGGACAAACTCCCTGTAAAGCTGCCGGGCAGTCTGGGGGCTGCCAAGGGCTCAGCAGCTGGCAGTTAGGCTCTTCCCAGCTGCCAAAATATCACCCTTCCCAAAACTGCAGTGTGTTACTATGGGAGTACGCACCATAGCTTTCCAAACTGCAAAACTGGGCCACATTTCCAAGTGGAATTCATGTGTAAAAGGAGACCACCAATTTTTTGGCTGACAGGGGCTGCCACGAGGAAATGCCACCGAGTCTCAAATGAAATAATGAAACAGAGTGTGCTCCTGGATGCTCTCTACCAGCACTGCAGGCTTCAGTCGCCACCTGGCTGCCCCCAGGCTTATCTTGCTCTTTACCACCCTGACTATGGGTACATTTTTCTTTCACTGGGGTAAACCAGTTCTCCTAGTTTTGATTATCAGCTTGACTCAGTGACAGAGACCGTTCCAAGAAACCTTTCCAGAGTGGTTTGTGCATGCTGAATGAAATCAGTGGACCAGCTCCCAGGAGGAATCATGATGTAAGAAAAACTGTAAAAAATGCATGGTAAGTATGTGCTATCTTTATAAGCCTTCCACCCAGTCACCTTACTGTTACGCTATTTAAAGTGTGACAAATTTACAGTGCTATAAGTGCTCTCAGACTTTTTTTTCCTAATTCATTAAATTAACAAAACCTGAATTAGTTCAGAGTGTGTGCCATTGCTCAGCATTACTGGTTACTCGAGTTCCAAATCCTAGGGCTTTATAAACAACACATGGAAACTGGTCCTGGTCCCAAACATTTTACACAAAGATATTATCCAAATGTCTTTTTTATGTGTCGAAAGGAAAGCAGAGGCACTTCATTTCTTTGAACACATAATCCACTAAGGCACTGCACAGAACGCATGAGAAGAACAGTTGTTTATTGTGAAAAATGAAGTTCACTCTCCTGTTAGGATTTGAAAGGTTTAATAAAAGGACAATAAGGGGCAAAAAGTAATAAAGCAAAATTCACAGCGCTGGGTGCTTTTGGCACTCAGCCAAGAGCACACCTGCTACTTCGGGGATCCCCCTTACATACACCTTGGCCTATTTCATATTAATAGACAATAATGCATATTCAAACTTCTTCCCGGAACTGTTTAGCATGGAATGTAGTTTTGGTAGTTCCCGGAACTTGTAGATGTATTCAAACTTTTTCCAGGAACTGTTTAACTTGCAATGTAGTTAGGTAATTCCTCGGACCAGGAGATGTATATCTTTGCTGGGGGAATAAGCCTCTTGGCGACGCATATTATCTTATCGTATCATGCGCATTTCTTGGCTATGACTTTTGGTCAGTTTTTGTTAGTCCCGGAGTGGGCTTTGGTCTGTGTTTACTGCAGGCAGTAGTCGGTATGCTGGTAGCAGGGATAACAGAAAAAAGAAAGAAAAGAAAGAAAGAAAAAAACCAAAAAAGAAACCCTCACCCAAACAAAGCTACATTCTACATAAAGCTACTTATACATATAGCATCTATTTGTAACAACGCCACTATTACAAAAGCTACTTAAATATTACTTGTTTTAACATTCGCGGAAAGCCAATATTATAGCATCTATTTATCACATTTATTGTGTGCTAGAGAAAAGAGAATGATACTGGAAAGAAATCAAGTACAGAGGAGCATGCCGGGCAACTGATACTTCCAAACGTCTTTTGCGACCGAGGGGCTATAGCAGCCCCGACGGGCGCGGGGTGTGCGGAACCCTGCGCACGGGCGTTCGCGGCAGCCCCGGCGGCTCCGTGCCCGCCCGGCGGGGCGGGACACGCGGCCCGCCCGCCAATCGCGCCGGGGCCGCGCCCGCGCACCGGGAGAGCGCCGGGATCGCTTCCGGAGCGTGACCTTCGCGGGCGGGCGGGTGAGTGCGGGGCTTTCCCTCGGGCAGCGGACCCTCGTTGCCCCGGAGCCTTGGCACCGCGGGCATGGAAGCGGCGAGGCGCGGGGAGCGCTGGCCGCGCCTCCCTGGGGCAGCGGCGGGGCCGAGGCGCGCTGGGACAGCGGCGGTGTGTTGTGTGCAGGGCGGTAGCGAGGATGGCGGCGCCGACGATGGAGGAGAGGAAGGCGTGCTGGGGGGCCCGGGACGAGTTCTGGCAGTGCCTGGACAGCCACGGGGATGATGCCGCCAAGTGCGAGAAGCTGCGCCGGGCCTTCGAGTCGCGCTGCCCGCAGCAGTGGGTGAGCAGCGCCCGCGGAGCGCGTCCCGCCCGCCCCTGGCAGCAGCGACACGGAACACGGCTGCCTGGTTAGGGATGGCCGTTCCAGTGCCCAAAAATTCCTGCTACTAAAGAAGAAAGGCCAATACAGATCTTGGACTTGCATAGTATTTTGAGACTGGCATCTGATAGTTTGTGCATAAAAATATGCGTTTTCATGCAGTGTAATTTCACAGTAAGCCACCTGCCTACATGTAACCCATTCATGTTGTGCTTTGTAGTTTCCTAAGATCAAGCTGTAATTCTTCATACTCGCTGCCCTTTAGTAGCAGTGGTGTCTGAGGGAATGAACAGTTCCTGTTGCAGGTAGGAGACTGAAGTCAGATAAAAAGCCCAGGTGCCATCAGAGCTGCTGCACTGACCTACACTGAACACTGCAGCTCTGCTCAATGTCCTCTCCAGTGATGGTGGTTTCATCTGCAGTGCTTTGCACCATGCACACCAGTGGCTCCAGGCAATGAACTCAGAGGTTACAGGGTCTGTAATACCGTACAAAAGCTGCTGGACTTACCTTTGCATCACAAATAATCTTCATTCATAGCAGTGGAAAGAGGAAAGCAATACACTGCTTTTCTCAGATCTTCATGAAGTAACAGAGTGGCGAACTTCAAGAAACTGAAGTTCACTTTGAAAACAGTGTAAAAAAACCCAAACAACCAAACCAAAAACTAAATACACCAGTCTTTAGTCTTCAACAGAGGAAGAAACTCCTAACTAGTGTATTAAAATCCTTAAGTTCAGGGATCAAAGCCTGTTTACACAAAGCTCCTTCCTCTGCTAGTTTTTTCTGATGAACATATTTTCTCTTTTTAAACAGGTTAAACATTTTGACAAAAGGAGAGACTTTTTAAAATATAAAAAAAAGCTTGAAACAGAAGGGTATCATCCTCCAGAAGCTGCTGGAAAGTCTTAGGAACCCTGCTTTCAAAATAAATCAAATGAGAGTAACTATAGAAGAAAGAAGCAAGAGAAAGCAACAGAAGCTGCTTGAGTACAAGAACTGGTAACCTGTCTGTCTCCCTGAAATGCAGACTGCTCTTCTTTTGCCAGGTCTCATGTGTCTGCTTCAAAAAGACAGTTTTGGACAGCTTTTCATGAGTATAAGTCAAGGAAATGAGGTGCAGGGTTGTTCGCAAATCTAAGGGTTTGAATGTATAATTGGTAAAATTGTTTTACAGGAACAAACGATTATTTAATACTGCAATGTATATATTCTAAAGAGAAAATAAAATTGTTTTTCAGTAAGTGAACCAGTTTTTCCCTAAAAAAACCCCAAAACATTCCAACTTGCCTTTCTTGTCAAAAGGAGTAGATGGTATATTGTAATTTGTATTTGTTCTTGACCAAGGTATTTTAAAATATTGTAAAATACACTTTCAGTTAGACATCAGTGGCCATTAGAAGACCTAAAGCATGCTATGCATATGATATGTAATTTACGCATTTAGAGGATGCTCATTTTTTATAAGCAATGAGAATTTTTTTATTGCTGGTAAGTTTTCAATCAGTATCTCCGCCAGAAGTATGTCAGTGATTTATGATGATTCTCACATGGTCTTTTGTATAATTTGATTACCTTACTGATGCAGCTTCATTTAAAGGTACAGACTATTTACAGCAGGACTAGTAAACTTGACTGTGGGAGGCATTTAAACAAGGGGCAACATTTCACGTTATTATGTAAGTCAAATTACCTTCCAAAAATTACATAATCTAGTGTAGCTAGATGCTGGAATCATTAAATACTTTGGCTAAAGGCACCACTTCAATCTCAAGCAGTCACCAACTGAAATAACTGCAATGAAAATCCTGTGCTTTGCATTTCGGATTGTTCACTGTACTGTGCTGATGTTCTAACAGTAGAAAAAACACACATGCCACATGCAATATAAATAGCATTTATTTCCAATGCAACGATTTAAGGAGGTAAAGTATTAAGGCATTTAAAAGTCACTCTGAACACTACAGAGAACAGAACATGCAGAAGTTGAGAATCTTCATTCACCCTGAGTTTGTATCTCATCTATTCAGAATTTCATGTTGTAGCACCACAGGAAGCCATCCAGCTGTACAATAAGGCACGAGACTCTGGGCAGTTATTTTTGTTGTTTTTGCTTGATCACTTGTTGCCTTGTGTACTCCCAGATCAGCAGTGCTCCGCTCACGTGAACATTGAGTGATCGAATAATACCCTGCTGAGGAATTTCCACACAGACATCCAGGTGGTGAATCAGGTTTGCTGGGATTCCTTCATGTTCATTTCTAGTAAAGAAGAAACAGTAACTTGTACCTGAGAAAGGGCATGTGTTCCAGAAAGCAAAAAATACAAACATCACAACAGCATCCAAACACCTTTTGACAAATGGTGCGTCTGCCTACAGGGTAACCGATGACAAGAAATGAATATATGAATACTGTTTTTAAAAACAGTAATACATTGCAGATACAAAGAAAACATGGGGAGACCTGACTCAGCAATAGCTGAGCACTCAACATAAAGAGTCTCTGCTTTTGTTTTTAAACTCCATATATAGCGAAATGACGAGGGCATGAAGCTGCTTGGCACAGCAGGAAAGCTCAATTGCCCACATCACATTCAGGTCTTGCCATGACAGAGTGTCAAAATTGAGTACATCAGAAGATACTGAAGTTTACTGGTAATTAAAACTATGTTTTAAAAAAAAGAGAACAAAGTGATTATGAGAACTCCGTGCTGAAGACAAGCTACATATAAATAAGCTGGGAAAAGGTATTTCTTCTCACTTTGTCCCCAAAGGACCTTTCCTCCTGGCCTCACTCAGTAGCCCTGCAATGCTAGGAGCTTTCTGACTTGTCTGTGCTTTACTGCAGGTTCTTGAAGTAGCCTCCCCTTTGTGTCATATCTGAGGCTGGCCTGCTTATAGAAATCGATTACTGCTTTTCGCTGAGGTTGTCCCATCCTCTGCTTTTACTGCAAAAACTTGCTACTTTATCTTGTGCCTCATCATTAACTTTTAAAGCATCTCCCAGCTATGCACACTCAGTCTGCTCCAGCCCTCCTCACCAGGTTTAGCAGGGCAAACAGGCAGCCTCCTCCTTGCTGAGCTCACCACAGCCCACACACACAAGGCCCCGTGTAACTAAATTGAACAGATGGTATCTCCAGCACTCTCAGAAAAATACAATCCATGGTGTTGCTGCCTTCATCCATAATTACAAGGAGTTAAAATGTATGGATACTTTATGAGAAGGGTCATTCAGTTGATACCAATACCTCTTAGTCCTAAGCACACAAAGCCAAACTCTGCTCTTTCCATAGTCACTTCTCATTCTAAAACCACCTTTACCAGTGTCACTTGGTTTTCATAAGACCAGACTCTGACTAGAGGAAGGGATGGACTGCTAGAGGAAGATTTACAAAAAAATGTGTGTTCTTACCCCAGCAATAATAGTGATTTCTCTGGGAAGCAATATTCTGTAAGATCAAAACTTTTAGCTGTCTGCTCCACACCAATAATAGTGTACCCTTCAGTTTTTTTCTGCTGTAAATAATCAACAAGCTGAGATGGTTTCACCTGTCCATTAAAAGTAGAGAGAAATATAAAAATATTTAAATATCACTTTTTGTAAACTTCTGAAATTACTCTAAAAAACCAATTTACTTGGACACTTTTTCAGATGAATGACTTTTATCCCCAAAGACTGTGTATACATAGCTTAACATTTTAAAAGCCATTCATCAATAGCACAAAAGGTTAAGTAACACCACAAACATGTACCCCCACCAATACCATGAAGAAAGGCTTTTCTAGGCTTCTGACAGCTACAAGCCTTACATCTGAATGTAAAAGAATCACTCTTGCTTAGGGACAAAGTGCATAGTTGTTATTTAACCTGAGATTCCTTCCCAACACAATAGAAAAGGCAGTACTGAAACTGTGATAGCTTGAAGAGTTTCTTAGTTCTCTGCATCCTACTCTCTAAAGTGCTAAGCTGTGTTAAAATGCCAATTTCTTCATGCAACAACAGCTCTACCATCGGTACACTTCTGTACAGAGATCAGGCATGACATGTCCATCAGCATTCTTGTTCTGAAAATAGTGTGAAAATAAACACCATGGGGTTTGCACTGAATGAAAAACTTGCTCTGAATGTTTCAGATGACTTAGAGCTGATCTTGCAAATCTGATTATTATAACACAAATATATTTTCTACCAAACATTACACATACAGGTTGATACCCTCATTTTTATAAGAGCTAATAGGTTCTAAAAGCTTGGCATAAGTAAACTTCAGGAAAACTCAAAGATTATCCCTATGAAGTTACCAAGAGCAATGGACCAAGCAAGAGAACAGTTGTTCAACTTTTACCAATATTAAATTCCAACACACCATTATAAAACACAGAGTAAGATGTAATGACAACAGCTCACGTAATCAGTTTATCACAGCAATAAGAAATTGCAAGTAATTTCTGAATTCTTTTTTATGAGGTTGACACAAAAGATTATGTATCAGAGATAACAGCGTGAGCTTCCGTTAAAAAAAAGATTTTTTCAAGATAAAAAAAAGTAAGACTCAACTCTGCATCTGCCAAACTGAAGATGCTCAGTACACTTTTTAGCTATTAAAATGTTTCCATTCACCTCAACAAGGGGGAGCCACTGCTCTGCAGAGACACTCAGATGCTGAAACTGCTTATCCTGTATATAATGAAGACTGCCAACAACTAGTGCAGATGCCCCAAATATTTCACTTGTACGACACAAACCTACAAAAACAAGAAAAGTAATTTTTGTGTAGAAAATAAACACCAAGCCAGAATGTTTTAGCAAGTGAAAATGACAAAGAATGCAAAAGAGAAATGGTCATTATTTTAAATCAGTTTCAGGTCTGTTCCAAGCCACACCTTGTTCCATATAAGTTACAGAAAAAAATGTTTTGTAACTTAACAGAGAGATAAAAATTAGAAAAGCACTGTGTCTGACAGCATGCTTTTACAATATTAATTACACAAAGTAAGGGGTTAAGTGTCCAAACTTTAGCAAGGATGGATGGTTAGACACATACACACACAGGCTTAAGCTTTAAATCCAGCACCTGTTAAATGAAAGGCCTGAGAGGATGACATATGACAGCATCACAATGCAGACAGCACCAGCTTGTGGCCTTACTTTTCATAACCTCACTGCAGCTACTTAAACTGCTAACAACATCCAACAATGGCAACGAAGTATTTGCAGGATTTATTATGTCACAGCTGACATGACATTGTGACAGAGATCTTAATCAGGAAAGGGGACTCTACTGTCCAACAGACATGAGAATCTAGTAGGTCTACAAGATTTGGTTTAATTGTTACAGAAAAAAATGAAAAAGCAAATTATTTCCTTTAACTGCACACACGACTGAAAAACTCAATTATAGCAAACATAAAATCAGTAAGAAACTGAGCACCATTTATAGCAAAGTTCTGTTTAACTAATGCATGTTATGTATAAGTACCTTTTTTTCCCCCTTAAAATGTAACTATAGAAGACCCCTTTCTCTGAAGCAGGTAGTATTTCCTTTGGCTGCCAGTTTTTTTCCAGATAATGATCTATTTTTCTGAGCAGTACTTAAATGATTTTCTAATCATCAACATAAAATGAAATTAACTTCTATTATCTAAGGGTGCTCCAACGTCTAAAGTAAAAGTTGGAAATGTGCAATCAACCTTACCTCCTAAATTTGTAGGTTTATCAATAAGTGAAGCCACCACAATCAATCTGCTGTTTGATTTACCAAGTTTAGCAGCACGATCCTGAAATGCCATTTCCAAGTCTAAACTAGGAGAACTGTTTTTCCAGGGTATAATCTTTTTCTGAACATCAGTCCATTCTGTCTGGCTATCTGTTTCAGCCGAATGTGAACCTATAAAAACAAGTTGTAGTGTTCATACAGATATGCAAGTGGGAGTGAAACTCGTGCTTCAGTAAAGAAGATAATCTAAATGGTAATACTGTAGACACCAAGAGTTGTCTACTACTATTATTTTATGGTGTATATTCTCACACAGATACAAGTCTACTTTGGCTGAAAACCAGAGACCTGACTGGAATCAGATGCACACAGCTACTACATACAAATAATTAAAATTAATATAGATTAGCTATATTTTACCCATGTCTTGCTGAGACCAGTCACTCGGTTTCAGATCACGAAGTTCCGCTCGGGAATGATAGCACTGAAATGCTGGTGGCAAAGGAATGTCAGTGAATCTGTCAAATTTAGAGAGTGAGATCCATTCATCTTCAGCAAGTTCCGAAAGGCGGGGTAGAGTGTAAAATATCGTCTGCAATGTAACACAGTGTTATTAGCAGAGTACCACCACAGCAAGCAAACCCACGTAATTAATCTCTGGCAGTTTAATTGCACGTCTTTTATCTTGCCTGTTATGCTTTTAATACTTGTTTTTCTTGGTACTTGATACAGCTTACTAATATGTCTTTCAGTATTCGTAACTTAGAGAGCTATCCAAAACTTCCATAAATTTAGTCTCATTCTCTCTCTAATTAGACCTTTCCTAAGGATCTGCATTGATTACTGTTCTGAAATTACAGAATGCCAAAGAATTAACACTATGCTTCTCAGCACAAAGGTCTAGTGAAAATCTTGTATGTGTAACACTAAAGAATTTTCAAATGCTCTTACAAATTTCTAGTAAAGAATGCAGATTGATTTAATGTCAAAAGGAAAACAGTTAAAAGCATTCAAATCTCGTGGTAAAATCCAACTTAGCACAACCAGTACAGCTAGCTAACCATGATTTATCACGGAGAAAAAAACACACAGGGAAAGGCTCACTAAGTCAAAGACTATAAAACCCAAACTTTTTGTTTATGCCAATGCACCCTTCAAGATGAAGGTGAAGATGCACCCCAAATACATTTAAATACTTCACAAATATTAGTCTTGCTTTGTTTTTCTTTTCCTTTTATTCAGGACTTTTCACTATTTAACATACTAAAGTTCACAAAAATATTTCACAGAAGATCAGTTAAAAAAAGAAAAAATTCCTTCTCTCAAAGATGGCAGCATTTCTGCCTGAACATACCTCTGTTCACATCCATATTTATCTTGTATTTTGAGCTTAGTTCTTCTATCTCTTATATTTATCCGCACCTTTATTTTTGCCTTCCTTCCTCAGTGTTTATTCAGCTGTCAGTGATTTGAGCTATAGCATAAAGGACAGCTGAAAAAGGTGCTCTAGAAGTGATACATCTGTATCCTACTCACATCAAGCAATCTAGCTAAGCAACCCCAAGTTACTTACAAGAACAGATGTCTCAAAAATCCTAATAAACTACCTCAATTAAGTAGATGCTCTTCAGTTATTAGAATGAACTTTTCCAGTCACAAATATAAAACCTGATTAAGTCTCACAGATAGGCACATTCATCACATACCTCTTCTTAAATGACCTAGGTTTTTAACACAATATTAAGTAGAAAACTGAGCTGCAATCTTAGTCTAAAATCCATTACAATTTAGGTGAAGTAATTTTTCAGTTTTAAATGAATAATGCTTGGTAATTTCATCCCACATTAGAAGATACCAAGAAAGATAAAAATGCAGTTGTAAAACTAGACAAATAGCATGGTCTCAGACTTGCCTCTAGACTATAATCCTCAACTGGATGAAATGTTGCAAAGAAGAAGTGATCTTGGATTCGCTGCCAGTTCCTTCTGGCATTCCTGCAATGCAGAAAGTAATATAAGATACACTGAAAAGGCAATGTGCTGGATTTTGTTTTTCATTTCAGCCGTCAGATTGAAATAAGGCAACCTCATTTATTTACGATATATTGCATAGGAAAGAAAATACTTCAACAATTAAGTAAGGACCCATTTTAAAAAAAATCAACATCATTCAGGAAGTTTTATTTATGTTTCAAGAAAGGCCCATAACACATCTCCAAATGCTACTATCAAAAGGAGTGAGTTTGGCAAGAAGTATCCCTTTTAGATCTCCGAAGGAACCTAGATATTAGCCTATGGTTTACTGTCTGCTTTAGCTGTCAAAAAAAAAAAAAAAAAAAGGCAAGACTCCTCCCTTTGCTGGTTTTTTCTGTCTCATGTTTTTCCATACCAACTTTTTAAATAGACATAAAACGCCTCATAAAACCCCACAGAAATGATCAAGTGCCATGGTAGAAAATTTAACTTGCTGAAAATGGCTCAGAAGAACCATGTTAAGCTGTAAAGAATGTTACTAACCCTGTGCCATGCATGTTTTCCACTTGCTGAAGGCTAGATTCAATAACTGGTGTCAGAGCTTCAAATTCTTCCACATGCAGCATTCTGCACATACCCCAGATTTTTTTAAGAGCAATTAATGCATAAAGTCGAACGCTGAAATTATGGTTGAAACACCACTGCAGAACAACTATGAGGGCTTTCTTCAAAGCTGGCTTCTAAAAAAACCACCAAAGATAAAGAAACTTATTTTAAGTTTTAATGTACCATTCAGAAGTAGAAGTAATGAATGGCCCAAGAAAATGTTCCTCAAAAATCAACTTTTTAGAAAGTACAAAGTTTTAACATGATCTTAATTTCCTTTTTTCCGTCTCACTAGGACAAGACCTACAGCCCCACTTGTTTTTTGAAAATGTATTCAGGTGCTTTAAAAATCATTATTCTGCCTACAAGGAAACCTCTATTTACTTCCGATTAAAAGAGTAGCAAGAAAAAAAAAACCCCAGGTGCATCCACATATTTATTTAAAACTGGAGTAGCTATTCTAGAAAATTTCACAGGTAATCAGGCCCTCTGTATCCAGAACACGTGCCATTTAGCTAATTTCTGTACATCCAACACTTTACAGAGGTGACAGGAAGAGTTAAGTGTTTTGCATAACAAAGGATATCTTAGTAGGAAGCAGGTATCAAAGAGGTCTTGAAAACAGACTGCAAAAATGGTTTTTATTTCAGAACTCTGTATATACACTGCAAGTAAATAAAGAATGAAGGCTCTTAGACAAATGTACCTTCTCTGAGGTATTTTGAAGAATGATGTCGAAGTGTGCCAACACTGATAAAAATGTGCAGATGCTTGTTTTAAGCTTTTCTTCATCCTAAAATAAAAGAGAATGTAACAAGAGATAAACATATATAAAATGTTTTTATACCTTGTATACTTTCACAGCATGTTCTGCACATGCCGTAACATTAATGCTATTAAAAGTCTATATAATTTCCACAGAAAAATTTACTAAAATACGAAGTTGCTGTTTCATTTTTCCTGCCACGTTATTTGCTTTTTTACTAACACATCAATCAGAGAGAAGTACACGGTGGTATAAATATAAATAATATAAATGAACCCAAGTTCACCGTATTTCCCCCAGGAATGCAAAGGGTCAGCACCATTTCACAGCCTCTTGCCTGAAGCTCCCACCACCCAGAGCTCAATCTGCAGCTCACGCTGCAGTTGCACACTGAGCTACCTACACTAAATGTACCCCTCAGCACCAGGAGAGCCTCTGAAAACACAATCTGTATTCCTTTATCATTAATCTACATGTTTTCTGCTTGCTCTGATGGTTTGAATGGGCCCACTGTGATTTAGTACATTTGTTATCAGCATGAGATCGCTTTGATCCAACAGATTATCATCTAATAAAATGACGGGAATTCCAACAGCCTGAGCTTTTGGAAGGAACTCTGAAACAGTTAAAGGTTACATCCCTTACAGCACTTTCCATCCATTCAGATAGGATGACAAGGCATCTTTATGCACTTTAAAAAAGGTATGAACTGTAACAGCTCACATCACTAACAAGCAAAGTTGCCTCAGTATGAAAAACCTGTATTAAAAAAAAGCACTATTAAAAACATGCCTGATTTTGGAAAAAACCCGTATATACATACACATACTGTTCTTCAATTTTTAATGTAATTTTAATTCTTGTTCTATTGTCTATTAAAAAAAAACAAAACTACAGCAGCAACATGGCTATTTGATAAGCAAGAAGATATCTACATGTAACTCTCATGAGTGATGAGCTTCAGCAGAGGCATCTCTGCAAGTAATGTCTTCCTACACACTGGAGGAGACACAAGTACGTACCTTTTCTACTCAGCCCAAATATACAACACTAACAAATTCAAGGCTATCCATACAGACAATTACTATTTCTCCAGGTCAACTCTTATGGGTTATTACTTAAGGAAGAATGCAAGAATGAACTGCTAGAAAGGCAGCTCTCTGCAGTCAATCCTTTCACAACTTTTGGGTATCATCATTCAAACCTTGCTCCAGTTCTGGAATCACATTACAGAACTCCATTGGGAGAGAAGTCCATATTAAAAGGTGCAAATTCAAACTGTGTTATGCAAGTCACATTCCCACTGACAAAGAGAATGTGACAAAAACCACAAAAAAAGGCAGGCTCTGGAAACCACAAGTGACTTTGACCTTCAGACTCAGAATCTAGGGCATCCACGTGGTCCTGATGGCTCTTATATTGACTACTCTGACTCACTACGTCAGCTCTACTCTGCCCAGAACAGTGTATCATAAAAAGAAATCTCTCAGCTGGGGAAATTCATTTTTCTTTGGCCGCTTATAAACCACAAATTTCTAAATCCTAATTTCTCAGATTATAGTTCAGACTCCCTTCCAAGTTTATCTATTCAACAATGCACTGCTCTTAAAGGAAGATTAGAATACACAGAAAGTAAGGTATGGGAAGACAAACTGTACCCTCTTTGTTCAAACTACTCTTCAAGTGAACGCCAAAGTTCTTACTCACATAGCAAAAGCAATCCCAGAATTTATTAAGGAATTGGGGATATTTATGTAGACTCAAGATAACAATCCATTCTATGAAGTATTTCACAGATGCCTGGTTATTACTGAATCCAGCCTGAAAAACTTTGTCAAGAGTTCCACACAAAAAATTCTGAGAAAACAAAATCAGGTAATCATTTAGTATATTGCTAGTTATTTACATGAAGAAAAAAAAATGTAAAAAGAAGAACATTCTCACCTTTATCATAATATTAGATATATTTTTAATATGCAAATAAAAACATTTTAGAACCATCTAATTTCCTTACTGCACTTCTCAAATATTTTCTTAAAAAGCAGCATTTGATAAAAGTAACATTTCTCAATTTCTTTGCTGTGCAAAAAGTAGGAACATTTTTACTACATGAAAAGTTTTCAGTCAGATAGTCAGAACAAACTTTTATCTAGCTTTAACAGGAACAATCTAGCCTCCTAAAATTCACAAATCCAAGAATCAGGTTCCAGTGTCCTCTAGAAATGTATCGTAAATCCATTATTTCAGACTGAAAGAATGAAACTACACAAAACTACTACACAGAACTTCCCTATCAGCCACAGAGATTACATGCCTTTTATACCCTGCTGTAATTTAACATATGCAGTTTGCATGACATCAAATTATTCTTGAAACTAGGTACTTATTTATTTAAAAGTTCATAGTGAAGATAAATACCTGGTTAAGCTTTGGGAGAAGAACTAAGAGTGTCTGCCATACTCGGTTTTTAATTCTATGTTGTAAAGAGTTCGTATAATAGCGTGTTCTAGATCTGGACACCAGTTCATCCTAAAAGCAAATTAAAAGGTTCATCACCTATTCTTCTTTTAAAATTAAATATACATAAATACACTTTACTGTACTAGGAAAGCAGCACCTACCGCACAGCTGGCATCAGCATTAAACATAAGGTTAGGAAAATATATTTACTTAATTTAGTAAGAGTTAAATTCTGAAGCTTATAATTAAAAAATAAAGTAAGCAAATCGCTTATAAAGCTCACTTTTCCCAGCTTCAATCTCACAACACAAATATTAATCATTTTTCTAATACTTAATTGACAGGAATGAGGGACCCACCCATTCCTTCTTCTTCAGACAAAAGCAGAATTCAGTAGTACCAGAATGCATGGGCGGTGTTTTAACAGCAGCTGCAGAATTTACCACTGACTTTAGATTATTGCCAGTGCATAAGCAGCTATGATATAAGTGAAAATCAGAGCCCAACGTTCTCCATTATTTCTACCTATAAAGTTATTCTAAGAAGACAATAGCTCTCTCAATTCAAAAGGTAGTCTGCAACTGTTAAAGTGAAATGCAGAGGTTCAGAACGCAGCCTCAAGGAAAATTCTTAATGGAACAATGGTTACAATTTGGACAATGTTCCAAGAAGTCAAAAAATCCACTAAAAAGAGAGAAACAAATCTGAAAGGCAATTTTTCCTATTTTGGTTTGGCCAAATTAGCTTCTATTTCGTAACGAAAAAAAGCATATTACTGGGCAAATCTAGAGAGGCTATACAAACAATTGTAAATAAATCAATCCTGTCAGCTGTAAATATTTTGCATTTTACTAACTGTATTAACATTACATTTATATACCAAGAGAAATTAGTTTTACTTTATCAAGTAGTTTGATGAAAATGTCTTCCATAAATGTCTTATGCAAGATATTTGATCCATCCAACAAGCACAGAAATTTAACAGCACAAACCCGAACGTAGTGATCATCTCGATTTGCACTGTAAAATATTAATAAAAATAAAAATCAAACTCTACTTGTTCAGACATAAAGATATTAAATTTTAAAAAAGATATTAAATTTTAAAAAAGATATTAAATTTTAAAAAAGCACCAAACACCATCTTGAACATACAGCCATCAAGTTGTCTGCAGTGAGACAATATGCAAATACCCAGAACCAGACTTTTAAAATCTGTTCATCATCGGTGATGAAGAAAACCAGTGAGTTCATAACATGACCTTGCCTCTATCTAGAGTTTTTTAGTAGCATCTAGGTTTTTTAAAAAACTTTCTTTAGAAAAAGCTGTATCAAAAAGTTTTTGAAGTTTTGTGCCTGTAAAATATAATCTTTTGACAACTAATCTATGCTTACAGTGTGGTCAAATAGTCTAGTCCAAAACAACACTTTATTCTTATTAGTTAATTACAGACATCTAGAATAATTAATAGCAAGAGTAAAATTAATGACATCATAGGCAGTGATAGCCACAGACTGTCACAACAAGATATCTGAAAAACAAAAAGCTCTTGGGAGAAAATACAGTAGTGAACTCTCACAGCAGCTATTTTTAAAAGCTCAGGTTTTTATCAGCTACTCACATTTCCCAAAACAATGTGTCAGAAATGTTTCTCTGCCTTTCTTCCACTGAGTAAAGATGGGAGTGAAACTATAAAAACAATAATCCAGAAGCTAATGTCCCTGTTTCAAAAACTGGAGGCAGAGCCTATTGCCAGCATGCAAACCAAAAGGGTCTGCAATCACTTTAAACTTTAAAATGCCAAGCTCAAAATCTGTCTGCATTAAAGTCTGAGTTTCTTAACTGTCTTGCTTACAATGATAAGGTATGTATTAGCTCAGCATCCTAAAAAGTATTACCTTTATGAGATGAGACAAGGAGAAAGTAGTTATTTCAGTCCCAGTCAGATTAGCAAGTGGGATATATTTTCCTGAAAATATTTGGCATGTTTTCTACATTTTGTATTTGAATTATGAATATAATGTGATGTACAACCCAATTACCAGTATTTTAAAAGATTATGAATACACTCCCTATGGGTCCCTTCCAACTCAAGATATTCTATGATGCTACGATAAACATCTTTCCTATCACAGCATCAAAGACACAAATTCACACCAAATACTGTAAGATGTATCCTCAAAATCATTACCTTTCTGTAACAACATTTGCTGCACATTTTTCTCCAAGATTTTCTAGGAAGGCATGCACATCCTGAATAAGTCTTCAGAGATGAAAGAAGACAAAGCAACAAAATTAGCAGAATAGCATACAAAAACTGTTTTCAATACTTATCTCAAAGTTTAAAAGGAAAAATCTGCACAAAATTGTAACAAATATAAATCACAAAGATTTTTTTTTATACCTTTGATCTCTCCTAAATACAGTTCCAAAGACACAAGCCTCAGTGATAAGTTCACTATAATTTCCAGCATTTATGAAAGCATTTGTCAAGGCACTTCTCTCATCAACAGTGGGAAATATCCAAGACTGACAACAATGACTAAGGACTACATTGAAGACTCCAGTCTTCGTAGTGGACAGATCTATGAGCTTGGAAATTATCTGAAAAGAAGTAATAAGAGATTCAAAATCTAGTCTTCAGCAGTGCCAGACTCATTAGAATAAAATTACAGTGGTATCTATTTTAGTAGGCGTGATCATGTTTTGCATCCTATTTATTGCATCCTCAGCTTAATGCTGTCTCCAACCTATCTAGAATTCCCTGATTGAAAGAGCAGGTAAAGGGGCAACAACTGGCCCAGTACATGCTTATGTAAAAAAAAGACAAAACTGATCTTTGCTGAAACAGATAAAACACCAGATGCTTTACACAAATCTCCTAGTAAGTGAAACAAATGTACCAGGGCTTACTTCATGAACACAAACGTGGTGTTTTAATCAAGCCTTAACAATTTAGAAAAAAAAAATTAAACATTAAACAAAATTTCTTACATAGGTAGGCATACCACTAGCTCTCTTCTTTAATGAGGATTACATTCATGTTGAAGTTCACATTTCAGTTAAAGTGAAGAAATGTCTTTGTACGATTTATTTCTTGTTTTTAAGGAAGGCACATTAAAGGTATTTGAAGCTGCTATCTAAAACTTCTCCAAAAGGAAGAAAAATAAGATAAATGGCCCAAAAATTTTTCTTTCCTACTCCCTTCATTAGGGTAAGTGCAAGAGTCAGCTTCACTTAAAAGTAAATTTTTTTCTAAGAAATTGCAAGCATTTGGGAGAGAGCAGGGAGGTTCAGAACGAACAGGTAAGGCTTTTTATAAATTCCTCTTTGGACATCAGCTAGAGCTGTCCCTGAAAGTGGTTTTCCGGAAGGTATGACAGCTCTTACAAGACAAAGCTGCTTTGCTTCCCTGCATTGAAATGATACTCTTGATAATGTGACTATTCTTGGACAGTAATGTTGGTTTTATAGAGAAAGTTGTTCTGAATTGCTAAGCATTAAAGCACCAAGAAGCTCATGAAGAGCTTCAAAGTGAAACACTGCAATGCACTCTGAAGCAGCACTTGCTGGAAAGAAAACTCTACACTAGAAGTGTGTGGGTTTTTTACCAAGAATTCAAACCTATTTTCTAGTGCAAAGACGGGCTTGTAACTTTTCCCATAATTCCAAAATTGAACTATTGTGTTTCACCTGCAGGGAAGCAGCACAGCATTTACTACGCATTTCTCAATCCTGTTTCACTAACATAGTAAAAGTTCAGCAAACACAAAAGAAATTTAAGATATTTAACTTCCAGCACAATTAACCTTTGAATAATCACAAAGGAGAAAGAAGAGTGCCGCAGAAGAAATGAAACCTAACAACCCAGTGCTCAGGGCACCTTCCGTGGAAGCCCTTCTCGATTTTACCATAGCAATATACCCTTTTTTTACTTTTACTCAAAAACATCCCTTCCAACTATTAAAAAGACAGAGTGCACTGTGGCTGACAAAACTAAAATTACGCTTTTGTGACAAATCAACATCAGGCCATTCAATTTTTCTTTCTCTTTAGCTACAACTATACAGACATTGCACAGGGCTTCAATGGCAACAGGGACTGCCGAGGACTGGGATAAGAATATACATAAGTAGGCACTTGCTTGGGAACTTTATCTTCATTTTCTTATGAAGGGGCAGAAGGTGGCTCGACCAGATGCCCTTTGTTGAGTATAGGAGACCTTCATTAGCTCCTTGATGCCTGCTGTCGTGGTATGTCCCACTGCAGACAATGGGATAGCTGTCACACGGACTCAAGACTCTCAACATTGGCAAAATACACCTTACATAATGTTTGAAATACTAATGCTGAAGTTAAAGCAGTAATTCTAAGAATTTAAACAAGTTTTAAGATCAAGAAAAATAAAATACCAACTACAGCTCATGAGTTACTGCAACACTAAGCATACAATTAGTTACAGACATTCATTAAAAGTAAAAGCTAGCCAACTTCTAGAATAGAAGAGATAATTTACCATCTTTACATACATACAGTATTTTGGCTTGGGTTGACATGAAGACTACAAATGCAAAGTGTTACCTACTGTTTAAAATAGAAAACAGGAACATTCATTTGAAGCAAGTTTAAAAAAAACAGAAAATAAATGGGACTACATTTTAAGGTAGTTAAGGCTAATATGGAGGTATCACAGCAGTTTTAAGTAGCTGGGAAGCGTCCATTTTTCTATATTTTATTTAAAATAATTTTGGTGTGTCTGAGCTGAAAATTAAGTTGAGACATTTGCTATTATTTAAACTTACGAGCGTGACACAAGGACAGGGCTACTTATGGTGACTTCAAAGCAAAACTGTAACCCCCCTAATGTGATTTTTGTGCTAAGTACAAAGAAGCACATGAGATAGTAAGTCTAAGCATACATATATACTGGTAGCTAATTCATGATATATTACTGCTGTAGTTAGTCTTGCAGTCATTGTGGACTGTTCTGCACAAACATTTAATTGATGCTTACAGGGAAAAAAAAAAGGAAAAAAACCAACCAAGAAACGTTATTTAGACAAGATATAGTTAACAACTTTCCAGTGTATACATGAACCAACATCCCAGTACGGAATAGAGGTTTCTGGCTTTAAAATCAAAAAAAGAACACCATGACATATGCAAGAACTTTTGGAGTTCTGGCAGCTACATAAATCTTACAAAAGAAGAGTAAAGATTATATTTTTCTTCTTTTTAACACTGGAAGCAGCTCTACCATTCAGTATCAAACTGAACTCTGAGGAGACTGTTTTTTGTTTTCTACAAAACCTGGACCATCAGAGAAAAAAAGAAGCCTTTAAAGAAACAGTAAAAACTTTTTTCCAATAGCATCTACAAAACTTTTGAACTGTTCTAACTTTACATTTACAACAGCATTTTCATAAAGAGTAAACTATTAGAAAAAGGCATAATTTTCCCAGAATATTAATTGTTTGCAACAGTTCAGGTGTCAAAGCCTAAACAAAATTTTCAAGAGGAAGGGCATCATGTAAAAATAAAATAAAACACAAAAAACCTAATTTTACTGGATGCAGAAGATACTGAACAGTCTAAAAAGCAAAGAAACAGTACTTTTTTGTCTTACAAGAACAAACAATATATTTTTTTATCTTCAATCTAATTCTCAGGTCTTTTATCTTAATACTCTCAAACTCATGCCTTTTTGGAAATGAAAAATTCACAACAATAGCTGAAGGGAAAATAAAACAGAAAATACATTTTTAGATCCAGACAGAGTTTATGTTCTCTTCTCAAAAAAAAAATTATTGAAACTGACCTCTTTTATTTTGGCATATGCTTGACCCTTTGCACTTGCAGCAACAGCCAGAACCTCATTATCACAGATGAACTGAACAAAAGCTTTTAGATTGGCCCAAAATATTAGCTGTGTGTTGCTCAAAGAGGATATAATTTTCCAAGCCAAATCAAATGCTTCTATGCAGAGAGACTCTGAGGAGTCCAGAAGCTGTAAATAAAGAGAAGAACAAAGTGTTACATTTGACAGAAAGCATCCAAAAAACTATTAACACTGTGCAGGTTGATCTTTTACCTTGGGAACAAGGGCTTTCATGCAGTCGAACACAGGTAAAACTTGGTCTGAAGGAAGAAGAGTTAGGGCTTCTAATGCAGACTGTAGAATTTTTTCTGACCTTTCAACTGTAGGTATAGACATTTCTGAAGTTTCTTCATACCCCTGAGCCAGTGTTGCCAAGGAATTTAAAACGAAACGAAGGCAAATCCACTGGTCACGAACATAGCGTGCAACAATTTTTCCCCATCCTTGAGACGTTGTTTCTTCACATAAGCTGTAAGAAAAATACTATTCTTAAATAAATATTGTGCTGAGTTTATCCTGCACATTCCTATTCCACCAGGAAATGTTTAACTGTACAAACTCACTGTAGTACTTCAAGGTGCTAAGACTTATACAGGTTCAAGGGGAGAGTGTACGAGATCATGGAAAAGGAATCTAAAAATGAAGTGGTTCTGAAAAGAGAAAAATCAATTCTGGGCTCAGTCAGTCACAATAAACGTCTGTGAGAGTATTCAGTGGAAACATCACTATATGCTGGTGGTGGTTTTTTGTTACCAAAGCTAATGGTGTTTGTCCCTCTGGCCTGCTCTAGGTTTCCCTTCCCCAACAGTAAATAATTTCCATTTAAACTTGCTTGTGTACGTGCCATGGCTTTGTGCAGTGTATATATATTTAAGCTGGCCTAAGGCTAGGCAATGTTCAAACCTAGCTCTGGCTTCACAGCACTAGAGCACTGAAGAAAAAAACCTTTAATCTGATCAATTATGGCTGCTTTTATGTTCTAAAACCTGAATGTTAAGACAAAAAAGCAAATGAATAGATAGTTTGTGCATAGAATTATTCATCCGTATCTTAGCAAAAAGTTACCAAAGAAAAGAACAGGAAAAGCCAGCATCTTAACCACTGCTTCACAAGTTTATTCTGGAGAATTACTGAAGCTTTAGCACAGACGTACGTATTTTTTTCTTCAGTATAAGATGGCTTCTTTAATACTTCATTGCACTGAGAAAAGGAAATGAATTTCTTCAGAGCACCCACAGAAGGCAGAGATCCCAGGTGCGCTCCCAGCTGCCCATCCATTATCTCACATACTGCTGCAAGTGAAGCCATGCTAGCTACTTTCCTAATTTGTTCTTTAACCTTCGTCTCCTACGAAAAACCAAATCATACATGAACAAACATGCAACGATTTCTTCTAGTAAGATACAAATAACAGACCAGCACTTTTAATAATCCTCCTATTTGTATCACCTGGGACGTCATCGGGTAGCAACTCTGCGTCCTTCTACTTCCTCATTTTCTTACCCTGTGGCTGACACAGCTTGGCTTGGCTGGGTCAGCGCCATCACTCACAAGTTCCCTGCACTGACAGAGGTTTAAATCTTGCCAATTACAGTCACTTACGCATTAAGTGCAGGCACCTAGCTTGGTTGTGATGGAACACTTCTATCCTGCCAGGTAACAGTTCATATATACTGCTGGAGAGCAATTAGAAAAAAAAGATGTGAGTCCAATTAATCAGAAACCCCAAGACAGCTGGATTTTGGAATACCACACACTAGCTGCTCCAAGCACCCGAAAGGTCACAACCATGCTAGGGTTATTTTGTGTGATAAACACATATACTCAAAGGAGCATGAAATAAAAGGTCTCATTAGAAAACAAAAGTCAATAAGCATATAATACCTCTATAGTAAGAAAACTTTTCTATTATTTAAATATCTCCAAGTTACTTTTTGCTGTCTAGAGCACAGAAAAGACTTTTCTCATCTGTAATTACGCAGCATTTTCTCAAACCGAACTATATGTGCAGCTGAATAAATAATAATGAAAATATAATTCCCCTGAATTCAAAAGAAGTTGGTAAAGGCCCCCAATGAACACTAAGTTTGAACCAGAAAATGTTTACTTAGAAACTACTGGAAGAAGTTCATAACTCACATAAACAAAGGCAAAAAAATAAAATTAAGCGTTGTTCTTTGTTTCCTTAAAATGCAAACCTAGCTAATCAAATACTTAAAATCTTTTAATGTGTTATTACTGTTCTTGAACAAAACAATAATACCAAATAAAAAACCCGAAGTTTATAATGCCCAACAAATCTTAAATATCCTTTTTTAATAAAAGTTATTAATGCTTCTTAACCTTTTGAAAGTATATTTATTTCTGATATAGTAGGCTAATACATACAACTATGGGACAATCAACATAACCAACATAATCAACATATGAAAAAGCCAAAACAATGTTGTTTTCTGGAATTTATTTTTCTCTGTATGTTCCAGCTTAGAATTCAACAAATAAAAAAGGAATATTCATTTAATAGTAACTTAATCAGTAAGACTGGTTCATATTTGAGGAAAAAAGCTTTGAGTACACCTAGTTCATTATTACAATTAAAATTCTACTTTATTCCACTCTAAACAGTCTTCTAAATAATGCAATATAAGAAAACAAAAGTACTAAAAATCTTAGCTACAAATATTTTACAGTAATATTACACTGCCAAATAAAGACATATGTGTTAGGGAATATAGATGCACATCCAGTTTCACACGAACTTTTTATTATTTAATTTCACATTATATAATATTATGCATAAGAAATACCCTTATTTATAAAATAAATACTTGTATATTAACTTACATTTATGTCTATATAACTATTAAAATAAAAGGTATTTTATTACCATTTATGTCTATATAACTATTAAAATAAAAGGTATTTTATTACCATATATTTTAATTACTACTTATTTGTTTCTTTTATATTAATATTTACTATTGCAAACAATGTTACTTACCTTTTCAGAATTTCTCTCCTGAAGATTACAAATAGATGCATTTATCAGGGATGAAACGAAATTCTTTACAGATGGCATTTTCTTCCAGTTGACTTTTAAGCACAAATTCACTATTTCTGGAATTAAAGCTAAATACAGATCACAACGATCCAGATCACCAACCTAAAAGTGAGGAACCAACAGTAATCTGAATCAGTAAGAGGAAGAAACTTAAACTGAAAATCAGAAAGAAAACTATTGCTAACTATGATAGTAGAAGGAAAACAACAACAGTCATTGCAATCGAACAACCTTTTCTTTAACTTTGGGGTTTGTTTGTTTGGGGGAGGTTATCAATTTTTAACTGTTAAAAACTCACTGCTTCTACTTTTAGGGTACTGGAGTCTGCCTTAGAAGAGACAGCGTGATGAAATTCTGAAAAAAATCTCCACTTTTTTTATTTGCTAAGTTCACTTCCCTCCCTGTGCCCAAAGGAATGGCCATGTAAGAACACCTGAGTTAGCCTGAGTACCAGAAGCAGTGCTCAAAGCCAGCTCAGCTTTCAGAACACAGCACTGCACCCTGCACATACACAATGGTGTGTCTTGCACTTCTTCCCTAACCACACTTCTCTCATGGCTGGATCTTGCTTGCTTTATGGCTTTCTATTCTCCTCTAGTATTTGCAACTTTTCTTCACACACAAAAACCACCTCCATATAAAATTATGCATCATGGAAATGCATGAAGAAAGAACTTTTCCTTCGTTAATTTTGAGAGAAAATACATCTTCATGTTTCCACTGACTTTCAGGCAGAATTCTCCTGATTCAACTCTAACTTTTACTTTGACACCAGGCCACTTTCAATCAATCTTCCATTGCACTCACGCTTTTGGGACAGTCCACTAAGGAAACATGTACCTCCTCTCTCAAAAGCACTGCAGTTCTTTGATACATTAAACAGGTTATTTTTAAAGTCACTCCTCCTCTACCATCACGTCATTTTGCTTAAAAAGTCACAGGATTCTTTGGAATATAAACTTAAACACTGGCCACAGCAATGAGCAAACAGTGAAAGACAGTCAATAAGGATGATAACCAGGTCAAGTACTAAAAGTCTCCAAACTCCTAACATCTTACGTCCACAGCTGTATTAGTAGATGTTATGCAGTATGTAACACTCATGATTTCTTTGGGTTTAAGAAGAAACAAGCAATACAGACTATAGACACTAAACACTACTTGCCAAGACACTTTTTCTGTATTCTCACTGTGCCCATTCAAAAAAAGTTAACAGAAGTGTTTCTATGCAAATTGACTTTCTAAGTGTTTAAAGATTTGATGTGGAAAGTAGGAACACTGGTAAATCAAATTAACAAGCCAAACCACACCAGAGTACGTCTCACAATCATTACTTACAGTGCTTAACTCATTTGTAGTAAGCCGTCGGAGAACAAATTCAAGAATACTCTCCACAGATGTCACAAGAGACTTCCAGATAAAAAACAATACTTCATCTGTGTGGGGAAGAAAAAAATGTATTAGCATACAGAAATACAATTTGATACGGAATTTTATTTTATCACGCAGATTTAATTATGTTACAAAGTTATACAGTAATAGTATTCAAATACCTAAGAATACCTTAAAACAGCTTTGTACTCTTTAGCAATGTAAGCCATAGGGCTAGAAGAATCACACCAAATTGCATTATTTCCTGAGATTTATCATGTAGTAGTGAACCAAAACCCACACAGGACCAGGAGACCAAAGTACAATTTTCCAACTTCTAATGCACACTTTTGTCCTATTCCCAACCCTCTGCACAAACAGCTTATGAATTAACTTAGTCTTTAATAAAAAACAAAAGCTTTCATACCCAGCAATTAATTTTAGGTGAGAAAAATACAGTTTTCCATTCCGAATATTTACAGATGTAAAAACTGGGGGTTTGGGGCTTGGTGGTTGTTGGTCTGGTTGTTTCAGATTCTGCTGCTTAGAAATAATTCATCTTTGGGTATAGTGTAACCTTACAAGATTTCAGCCAAGTAGCTTCCAGGCTTAACATTGTAAATGAAAATGCAAAATTATAACACAGTATGTGATACTTTCTTTAAGAAAAGGCTAGGCTACAAAGTATACCACATGTACATAGCATTTCACAAACTAAAAACCACAAGATTATCACACAAGGGAGGTAGTTCACTCTGGTAAAACATATTTAACCACACACACACTTCAATATTTGCTTCAAGCCTAAGGGCTAGCTGAAAGCCAAGCAAAACATCTCAATATCAAAATGGAGTTAAACTACTCTGCATGACCATCTTGTTCTAGAAATACCATTCATTAGTTTCTGTATTTAGGAGAATTACCCAGAGGCTAGAGCTACTGATTTTTTCTGGAGCTGACCCTGAGTAACACCTCATGTAGCAAAACTATTATGAAATGGAAGATCTTCAAAAAGTAAAAATATAAAGGGACTTATTTCCAGATTTTCCAACTTTCAATGTTCCCTACTAAAAAGGCTGCATTTCTAAGGCTTAAATTGTTTAGAACCAACAGTTTAATTATGTCAGATTATCATCATGTTTCATCATAAGTCTCAAATCACTAAGACAACATCTGCAATTTATATTCATAAATTCTTCAGATAAGCATGTTGGACATAAAACCCAATTCACTACCAGTGGTTTTGTAATACTACCAGAAAATAACACTAAGCAAAATCTTGCTGTTTAAAATAGTGAGATCTAACAACAATACAGACAGCAAGAACTGTTCAAGAATGCTGATGATTTCAGCATGCATTTCAGGCCATGTCAATCCCCATTAAAATATTCTTCAATAAAATGCTTCCCTCCTGTTATTTTTGTTTTAGAAGCTTAAATTCCTTTATTATTCCCTACCATTTTATTGTTTTCCATTTGACAAGCAGGACTTTTCACCTCCCATTTAATCAACACAGAAACACAACTTCTGTATTTCACAGCATTAATCTTCCCACCCCTCACTACAGTCAAGTCACAGCTGCAGGAAAGAAGAAGATTTATTACTTGGTTCTCCCGTGCCGAAGGAAGAAGTACAAAAGCATTGTAGAAAATAATTTAAGGAAAGTAATCCTTGTTTAATTTAAAGCTACAATGCTATTCAGAAAGCCTCTTGAAAGACTGATGATGGGCTGTCCTGGAGCACCTGTGGGGACCTGCAAGAGGATGGAGACACCGCAATGCTCAGCCTTGCCGTATCTTTAAACTCTGTTAGCAGAACTTAACGTGCTATGCCAGGTGTCAAAATTCCCAAAGGATTGCAAAGGAACAATTCATTGCAGGTATATCAGCAAGCACATAAAGAAATAAGGCACAAAAGGAAATTATTTATTCTTGATACTAAAAAACTAACATGCACTTGAATGTGTTTTGTAGGGTTCTGCTTCAGGCTTGTTCTATCCTTATCCTGTAGGCTGAATGCACAGCGGTAGCTGGGACACTTCTTCCAGTTTAGTTCAATTCAAGGAATTCACTTCAACCGTCAGGGACCATGCCCCATTATGGACTTTAACAGCCTGCCTAATTAGTGCTCAATATTTCAGTCAAACAGCTAAAATTCAACGTATTACGCTGAACATATACAGCACTTGTTAAAATCAGAGTAGGGTTTTACTTAAGGACTGCATTTAGACATCTGTTTGAAACCTGGATGTATAACTTGAAATCATTTTTGTTAAATTAAGAGCCTAGATATATATGTATCTAGTCCAAAACTGCTCTTATATTTCATGTTACAAACACATTGAAAAAAATCCCAAAATAATCTGGGGGAGCAGAAACCAAACACCAAGATCCCTCCTGTTCCATTCAGTATCCCAATTCATGGAAAATACTACTGCAATTTTTCATTTGCTCTCAAGAAAAACTTCTACATCTATTCTGGTTACAAACTGACCAAGTTTTCACAAAAGGAGTATGAAGGACTCCACAGCTTTTGTTCACTCTCCTGAAAGGTCTACAAGTTAAAGTGTTTGATCTGTGGTGGGGGCAACACTCTCAGACACAGACCCCCAGGCTTGTACTTCAGTGAGCACCTCTTAGCCTATCAGCTAACTCAGAAAACAGGATGTCCAGCAGGATCACTTTATGCACTTAGGGAAGACTCTGACTGAACCTGTGGCAACTAAGCAGGTTAGGCTGGGCTTCTCTACTAACTTCTTTCTGAAGTGTCTAAACGATTTATGGAATCCATTTGTTTGCAAAGCATAGGCCTATAAATATTTGCAATACAGTCAGACTCTTCAAATTTTAACTGATAATCTAATCCTAATGGATAACAACTGCTTTCTCAGAAGGCTTCCGCATTCTCAATTCCCAGTCCTTAGGACACCTGTAGGATTGGATCCACAGCTCAGTTTTATAACAGACACGCCAGATTGTCAACTTTTACACGTACCACTTCTAGGCTAATATTAGTTCGACAATACAGCCGCAAAACAGTAAGCACCTTAGCTGTAGTTAAGACTACAATTAATATAAGACACAGTATACTGAAGATATCACTAACCATCTTGTGTATTGGAACATTTTAACGAACGGGTCTGCAATAACTTCAAGAGAAGCTGTAGGCTTTTATCTGTTTTCAGTGTTGGTATGTAAGCATTACTGCCAAGTTTCATCAAGACATCCAGAAGAGGGTTCAAGAAAGCCTCTAGTTCAATCCATTCTATGTTGATTTTTCCACTACACAAAAACAAAAATTAAAAAGAAAGTCTTCTTCAGAGTATCTGCCTTCTGTGCTGAAGTTACTTATGGAAATAAATAGGACACGTTTCCAAGTCACTTAAGTATCTTTAGAAATGTTACCCAGTATGTTTGCAGCCACAGTTGGACAAGGTAAGGCATGATCAGGCTGATCAAAAGTCTACAGAGAAAAGAGGACAGCTTCCAGACTTGATCAGGCTTCTACTTCAGGAGTGAGGGGATTGAAAAAGAGAGAAATGTAAAATAAGGTATTTCATACTTACCTGTATTTATTCTTCATCTGCTCCACATCAGCAGCCAACAGAACCATTGTTGTGACAAGCTTAGCTTCGAACCAGTCAGGCATAAAGCAATTTTCTCCTGATTAAAGATATTTTAAGGTTTCCACAGTAACTAAAAAATACCTTCATATTAATTTCTAAAATTTCTGGGTTTGTACCTTATTTTAGTAAATTAGTAGTACAAAAACAATTAATGTTAACAAGAGTATTACTACTAATTTTCTGCATTCTTTAATGTAGATATAAATTAAACTCAAACACAATTGGCCTTTAGGCTCAAATACATTTTAGGCAATGTGTTATGTAGTAGCATATATTATATAGCACTTCCCAACAGACTTTTCCACTGCTTTTAAAAATGTATTAGCATATTCAAATGAATTTAACTAAGAACATAATTCCACTATGTTTCATCAGAAACATCAGCTGTGATTTTGACCACCTAGAAGTGACATCAAGAACTAAAACTATTCTGTAAAAAGGAAATTATAAAACACCTAAGTGAAGTTTCTCTTTTCATCAATCTATTATGCAGGACTAGACCAACATACTTATAAAACAGTTTCTTAAATAGCAGTACGTAAGTTGGTTTGAGGCGTTTTTTTCACTGGTATGCTTTTTGCTTTGGGAATTTAGAAAGCAAAGCACACTTTGGAGGTCCAGTTCAAGCAGCTGGGCATAGTTTATTTTTCCTCCAAGGAGATGCTCATTAGTTAAGATTCATATAAAACCACAAAATTACAAACATCACTTTTTAGAAGTGAAATGCATGTTTGCTATGGAATAACAGGTAATACAGACCAAGGACTAAACACACATTTCAGAAAGGAGAGATGATCTGCCAAGGATCAAAAGAACGTAACAATGCAGGAAGGTGTGTAATGAGCTGACAAGATGCATAACTACACGGCCTCTCTCCATAAAAACACTCGGCCATTTTCCACAGCTCTACTGAGAAAGGTGACAGAACCTGGCTGTATTCATATTCCCTTGTGCTTTCCTCCACGCCCACAGCTCAGCATTTTCAGACACCACCAAAAAAGTGACAAAATAAATCTAATGGACAAGCTTCAGAGCAGCATTAAAGATGAACATTAAGGCTTAACGTTCAATTAAAACTGCAGGACTTCAATTTATGAAGGGAAACTGGAATTAAAAAGTTAGGTTCAAACTTAAGAATCGCAAATACCACAAGTTGGGTAGAACTTGAACAATATAAACAAACAAACAACTTTCCTAAAATTCAAAGGATTGTTGCAATTCTTTTTTTAATTATCTTAAAAATAGAGGGCTTTTATTAATACACATTTAACTTACTTTCAGATGCTGGTGTCTTAAGGTACTCTCCCACAAGACCACGTACATATTGACATAAGGATGATGTCTCTTGATGTTCAAAATCAGAGGCTACAGACTTTCTGAAGCTTCTATCATTCACTTGCAACCAACTGCAAAGCTAAATTAAAAGCAGCATGTTACTACCTGACCGCACCTGGCAGCTGTGTTCTGACATCACTAACTTTACAGCAGCACACTCGAGCACCGCTGCACTCGAACTGTTCCATCAACAAACCCACACACCCCGAGAGGTGCTCACCACGGCCACCTCGAGCCTTGGCAGACCCTTCTAACTACACACAGAAAAAGGCTTCTGACAGAGGGTAATTCAGAGCACCCCAAAAATATCTGGTAACAATATAAGAAAAACGACTCTTAAAATCAAGCAAGACTGGTAAAAATTCCCTTATCTCTAAAGGGCTTCTGCCAGTCAAGTGTTACCTAGTGAGAAATGCACTTTGAAAAACTTTTATGCCAAAAATCAATGGAGCAAGATGAAATGTTCAGTATACATAACAAGACACTATGCAAAAAATCATTTTATCATTATATTGCTGTACAACTAACCAAAAGTTACAGCTACATAATCAGTTGGCTCTGGTATATACTATATAAAAAAACTATTTCATCTTTGAACTTTTATTCCCAGCACTTTACATCTCACAAAGACATAAAATACATATCCTGTGAAAATTTACAATTTACAATCTCCCTCTACATGGTATGTACATTTTTCCCTTTGAGAATATCCAGTGCTGGGTTTGATGGACATGAAACCAGATTTAGTTCTCACCTCTGTCCATAACAAAGTATCTCTCCTCAGCGACTCCTCTGGTCTAAGGGACAGAAGAAAGCTTGAAACTTCTGGGAGGGACACTTTGTCCTGAAGAAATTAATCAAGATACAATAGCTGCCAACAATCTACATGACAACTCAAGAAGTTCACCTTTATCCGGTAAGTTTCAGAAAAAGAAATATTTTTCATTTTCATGAGGCAGACTCATTTCTGCCTCTTTGGGACCAACTTATCTGTACCAAGGAACAAAATTTTAATTTTCGCAAGTACTAAAAATCTATCTGAAAATAAATGAATGACTATAAGAACAGTACTATTCACTGATGACACCTTTTAAATTAACATACATAAAGGGTTAAGAGTCACTCATTAAGTACTCTTTCTGTATTTCTAAAAAGAAATTCATGTTTATAGCCATAATATGCAACATGGAAGACTGTCTACTCATTTAGAAAGCAAGCATGTTATAAAATAAACAAAACATGAATATTTGACTACTGAATAACTAAGGTCCTGCTATTTCAACACTAATGGTAGTTTCATCATTCTGGCATTATGAATACTTTTATTCTCTTAGGTAGTACAGGAAAGTCTATTTAGTTTCTATCTGTTATAACCTGTGTTTATATAGGACAATATCCTGTTATGATAACTACCACATGAAAACCCTACAATAAAATATCAACTAATAAAAGGTAATTAAAAAAAATACTTATGAAAACCAAAGATAACAGAAGCATACCGTACTTATATAGCACAATTTAAATAATCACTAAAAAAATTTGAAAATACAGCAAAATCAGTAGTTCCATGCCGTATTTAGCCATTTTTTGAATACTTTTTACCTTGTAAAAATGTTACTGTATTTCTATTACATTAGGGAAAAAGAAAAAAACCAAACCAAACCAAACAAACCCCAAACTGACCACATCTGTCAAGTGCATAGCTGTTTGAAGAAGATAGCACTGAGCAGCTCCACGCAGCAAAATCTGATGTGTAATCATAGTACACTGGAGGACATCTCTGCAAAGAGGGAAAATACACACAGTATGAAACACACACTTAGAAAACTCAAACATTTTCATGTATTTTCTAATTATTAACCATTTAAAATACATTAGATTGCATTTAACAAACATATTCAGTTAAGTATGACACAAGCACTGCCTGATCAGACAACACACAATCCAGAACCAAGCCTACAGCTACACATACTTTCAAAAACTGGTATTAAATCCTGGATGAGCATATACCTGAGGAAATAAAAAGGGGGAGAGGAAGGAACCAAAAACTAAAGGAACAATCCCCATGATTACATCAGTTCAAACTGATAATTCAGTATTAGCATTTCTATCTGTACAGAGTATACAAATAAAATGTTTGCCATCAAATTCTCACTCAAGCACTAAACTGAAAGAAACTTTCAATGATCTTGTATCAGCAGACATGTCCAACTTTTTTTTTGCTTTTCTTTTTGTTAACTGCTTCTATCCAATACTCCTTCAACCACCAGTAAAATTTTATTTAAAAGCTCAAATTTGACTAAACTGGAATGACAACAGATTTTTAGTGGCTCTAGGAAGTAAAAGCAGACACTTAGGGAATATCAATGTGATTAAGGCCAATAGGAAGGCCAAGAACTTTTGCCTAGCCTTTTATTTAGAAATGTTTCAGTTTCCAGCATTGTGGGCTATCCCCTGATATAGCCTCAACTGCTATTAAACCAGGCTGCAATGTAACTAGAAGAAAAGGAAGAAGTGTGATGCATCACAATCAGGAAGTATGGAACACCAGGGAAAAATTATGCTAAAAAAAGAAGACATGACAAAGATCTAAAATGCAAAAACTTTTTTTTTTTTTAAATCACAGAGAGCTATAAATACATTGGTTCTTGAATTGCTTTCCTCTGCAAATTAGACAAAAAGGAGACAGAAATCTCCATTCCCACACACAACCATCCTTTCAGAAGTAACAGACATGAATTAAATCCTCACTCTACAGATTGTCAGCACATTTCTTTGGAGGAAGACTGTAAGAACACAATGCAGTGTATATTTTACCTTAAAGCATGAAGTCCTTCAGCACCAAGTACTTTACATGCAGGGATAGATGCCAGAGCCATAGAGAGAAACAAAATGGGAACAGCACACCAGTGCCTACTTGTCATCTTCTGAATAAATTTTAACAGGAAGCTACCTTAAAATAAAAGTAAACAAAACAAACAAGAGTGATTTCTTGCTCTCCAGTGCATTTAAGTAGCATGAACCCCACCAGATGAGTGTTATGATAATTTCTGACAATGAAATGAAACACAACAGAATAAATTCCTAATTATTTAAATGAAAAAAAAATTATTCCAAGTAAGTCTGTCAGTAATGTAATATGATTAGGAAGGAGATAACCAGGAATAAACCTAATTTTGGCTTTGGTAATCCACACTTATCACCATATTCAGGAATGGAATTTTAACTCTCAATTGTTTTGATACTAAACAGTGCTTGCTATGAGGTGCTATTCAGTTTATGTGATGGAAGTCCATAGTACACAGTGATTCAACCACTTTAATGGATGCTGGTATGGCCAGAACAAGCCTCAGCAGGCCTCCACATCTACAGCTTGTGGCAGCAGGCCATCCAGGCTCAGGACTGATAATCACAGATCCTCCACTTTGTGATAAAATATGTGCCTTGGGACAGTGCACAGAAATAGGGCATCTATGGCATAACAAATATGCGAGGTGTTTCCTACCAGAATATGCACCTGTAGGTACAGGGTGCTGAACACAGCTGGCTCTATCCTTATTTAATTCAATTAGACCAGACATTAAATTATGTTCTCCTTTTCACCAAAACTTGGATCAGTCTCAGAAATCTTTCTCCATCCAACCTTACAGTAAAAGAATCCTTATTTTGCTTCAGCACTTGGACTGCCTCTTTTAAATGCCTCACTACACAACTCATGACTAAAAAATAGAAGATAAAATAGCAAAGAAAAAAGAATCTGCAAATACTTTTCACTGAGAAAATCTTAGCAGCTCGTTCCAGCTTTTTATTTTTCCATTAATAAGAAGCAAGTCTGCTTTATTTTGCCCCTAGAACAATTTAGTACTGCAGGATCCCTTAAAGTCTCTGAGGACATTTCTTTTCTCTGGAAACTCCACTGTCAGGAGAACTGCTCCTTTTTTGTCTCAGGTAAATGCTTACATGAGACACAGAAAATGGCTCCATAGTTTTTATTTGATTTCTTTATTTTAAAGAAGATAAAAGTGAAACTGAAACATACCTTTCTCTTCTTCTGGAAGAAGCATGAGATAAGTAGCCAAAAACTTCTGCAACCTCACTTCCAAAGGAGGACAGGCTCCAATTAACTGACCTGGTGTCCTGTTGGGTTTTAAATCATTAGATACACAACTGGCATGTTAACAGCCTTAGGACTAGATGTAACAGATTTAGAATGTTTAGGGTTGCCCCTAAACAAAAACAAAATGTCATTCAGTGACACTACATGAGACCAATAGAGACAACCTATGTCTCATCAGAAGTCTCGGGATCCTGTCTATTAAGGATTAGCACAAATCGTGAGATTTTACAGCTTTCTCTCAGCCTGACATTAACTGTTGAAACTTTGTATATTCTTGGTATACTCAAATATGCATCCTCCTCTAATATGCCAATGTTTCACTAGAAATACAGAAGCTAAAAGATAAGATTAAGAAGATTATGAAGCATCAATTCAACACAGCTCTAACATACACACAGAAACACTCAGCACTTGCTTCACCTTCTGATTTCCCATCCGTGTATGCTCACGGAAAGAGACTGCAGCCAGCTGAGATGAGAAATGTGTAACTGCTGCAAGAACCTGTAGGTCACATTTGTCCTGCCATGTTTAGATGAAACAACTTATTTTGACCGCACTTCTTCCACAGTCACCTAATCCAAACTATCACCAGTGACAGTCAGTTTTATTACCCACAAAAAGAGCATAAACAGACACTGTCAACTGTTCCAGCTGCCCAACAGGGTCAGCCAGTTAAGGCTCCTCACAGGTCCTTCTGAACTGCGTTTCAGGCTGCTGGCTGAATCACCCAAGCCATTGCATCTGGCATGATGCTGGGTCTGGAAGTTGTGAGACGGAAATGTGAATGACTCAAACACTTGGTCATTTGCAAAAGCAGCAGGGGCTTTGCTGAGACCAGGTTTGCACCCTTCAACTGAAAGGGAGGAGGAGAGTTTTGGGGGTGTGGTGGTAAAACCTCTGATCTGCATAAGAACAGCCCAGGTGCAACCACACTGTTCTAAAATAAACCTGCATTTTATATATACATATATATGTATACATATACACATACATATATGTATATATACGTATACATATATATATTCACATACACACCCCAGCCATTCACTGTAATCTGCCCCAAGGGATCTATTAACAAGAATTTTATTTACCCTGGGTCATAACAAAAGTGCATTCAGCACTTCATTCCCCTTTCTCAGTACTCTCCGTGCAACTAGCACAAAGGACTGAACGCCATCCATCGCCACACTGAATGTGTAGCAACCAGCAACTCTTTAAACTTTTCTCTGTTCTTTACATATTTACACCAAGGGAGGCCAATGCCATCTGTCAACCACAGTCTCCTGTAAAAACCCACTTCCAGCAGTTATGAATTGGGAACAGTTAGAGTAGTCCTTTCTGTGTGGCAGGAAAATGAGAAGATGAAAAAAAACTTCACTAAGCTCTTAATTTATCATATCTCACTTCACTTCCAAATTAGTATTTCAAAATAAGATGCAATATAGGACCTTCAGGTATCCTATGTTGCTGTTACTCAGATTAAATTGAACGTACTTCACTTATTCACAGCCACACACCTTTCCTGTAAAACTCCTTACCTATCAGTAAGTTCAGCAGCACCATTTTTTTATAAATGTGTTTTCCTTTAGCTAAAAATTTTACCCACATACTGAAATCAGTATTATTAGAACACACTTCCACTAATCAATAAATTGAATAAATAATTAATTAAACCCGTGGTTTACCTGCTGTAGAGGGAACTTTCTGAGAGGGCATCCATTAGAGGTCCAATAACAAACTGATAAAAGAAACAAGAACAAAGGCTAAATGTACACTTGTAAGGCACTGTTACATAGAAGCTAACTAGACTTATTTCACCAGACTTTAAAAGGACAGAGTCAGAAATTAGAGAATATTCTTGTTAGTAGTAAATAGTAGCAGCAAAAAGAGGAAGAAACTAAAGAGAAGAGGGATCAGGAGAGCAAACAAGCAAAGCAATTTTTCTACCAGATACATTTCACAGAGTACAGTGAAAGATGCAGACAAATGAGATCCTTTCGGGAAACAGAGAATATAGATTTAAACATGAAATAAAAGAATGATAAAGAGCCAACAAAGGTAAAAAGATTTAGGGTGTGTATTCAGGTTGACTTTATCTCAAGTTACTCGTCAAGAGGCTGACTTAAATTTGTATAAATCAGGAATCTTAACCTCTGAGGGGAATGCTGGTATGAAGAAGAAAATTGCGAGGAACTGTATGGGGCAGCAGAGTTATCCAAGGAGCATGCAACAACATTGTGCCAAGAGGATGGGCCAGTTATAACCTGCAGTGGCAGCTCAGCAGAACAATGGTCACCACAAAAAACTTTTGATCAAGACAAATTCACTTTTCCATGGCAATATCTGGAAGACAGATTCCCTGATCAAGTGGTTCATTGGCATATTTGGAGCAGTTGTGCATAGATGAGAATTCCTCTGAGGGTAACTGAACTGATGGTAATACATGTGTCAGCACCAGTCTGTGTGATCCCAGGGAATCCCAGCACTCAGCCTGGTCAGCACCAGTCTGTGTGACCCGGAAATCCGGTGTTCCACCTGCTGAGGCAGCCAAGAATGAAGGGACAGAGCCTATCACATGGGGCCCAGAGAGGGAACAAGTTTTTTAAACAATAAAGGGAGCTTTGGCATCTGCTCCTGTTCTTGGGCTCCCAGATTACACAAAACCCTTCAATCTGTATGCACATGAACATAAGGAATAGTCAGTAAAACGACAATGCAGCGATTAGGACCCCAGCAGAGACTGGTTGCCTATTGCTCAGTTCAAGTAGATTCAGCTGCAGTGGAAGCACCAGCCTGCATTAGATCAGTGGCAACAGCAGAAACATTACCAGTGAAAAGCCACTCCCCTGTCCTGGGACATCCTGTAACAGTCCATGTCTCACAAGAAGTGGAAATACTGTTGAGACAGTATGCAACCCAAGCTCGATCACCACAACAGGCACACAGATATGCACTAATTCTCCTAATGCCATATCACCAGTATGAGCAAGTGATGCACAGTCCTAGTAAACCACGGACTGATTTAACTGATGTTCCCTTACTGGTCAACAGAAGAAAACAGACAATGGGAAATGTGGGAGGCAGCCCAAAATCATCATGGAATATAGACAACAGGGGGAAAATCAATTCTGCTGAAGAAATATTTAATCACTGTGTCTAGATGGCTTCACAGTAAAGCCAATGGAGGGACAGAGGCCATAACTAACCCAGTACAGAAAGTAGCAGCAGCTTCATGAATTTCTGCAGCTGCAAAGAGTCACACATAGCTGCCCAACTTGACAAAAGTTCTCAAGCATCAGACTGAGCTCAGAGTTAGGAGAATGACCATGGGCCTACTTCCCTTTACAGCGACTACAAATAGATTATGCAGAGATGCAACGTATGGGGAAATATGAACATTTGCTAGTGATTTCCCACTACCCAGGGCACAACCTGCAGCCTGCACACCAAGCTACCAGCACTAGGTGTATTCCTGAACAGTCCTCCCTTTGTTTAATTGAGCATGCCCACAAATAATGTACTTAAAGAAAAACAAAAAAACTTTAGAGGCATTTAACCACTGCTCTCAAATACAGCATTACTACAAGTAACAAACATAACAGAATTAAGGCTAACAAGATTGTTACAGGGCAGAGTACGAGATTATAGATTCTTGTTCCAAAATACTCAAATGATTATCAATGTAAAATCACACAGGTTTCTCAGACGTCAGTTATCAACTGGCTGATACATAGGAACAGCCCATTGTGAAGGGACTTCAGTCTCAGCAGTTAAGTCTCAGGTGATGCGAGTGTGACTCCCAGAGTGACATCTGAATGGTCAGACAGGAACATTTCCTTAACACAGGGGGCTCTGAAAATCTGAAGCTTCAATCACTCCTCCGACAATTTCACTTCTGGTAACAAATCTCAAACTGAGAGCCAGCTTGAATTAGAGCATGAGTTTGAAATAGGGGAATGAATTATTGCATTCAAAAACCTATTCCCTCTAGCTTGGCCCTTTTTCAAGTAATTACATATTTGACACCTCTTACAAATATTGCTATCAGTTGCACAAATAAGAGTATTTACAGAATGTGTCCAATTCCAATTACTGAAGCAATTCACGTTAAGATCTGTTAGGAATTAGAACATTTGTTTGTTCAGGTAAGTAACAGCAATACCCTTACCTCCGAAAACCCAAGTGAACTTGGAAGATGTTTTGTTTCGTAAAGCTCCAGAAAATGAAGAATGCCTTCCTTTGTCAATGTTTTATTCTCACTCTCAAACATTCGTTTATAAATGCACATATGCCACGATGGGTGAAACAGCCAACAACCTGTTACAAAAGGAAATTCTTCTAAACTGACACAGAAACGACAGTGACATATTAGCACACTAATTAGCACACGTAACATACTGACACATGGGGCAACATTACAGTCTCTTCACAGGACATTTCAAAAAGATGACTACAGCTGTAAGTTTTATAAAAACACCTTGCTAAATCTAATTAAAAAATTTAAGTTTTCCAAACTTACCCTCTATTATTTACAAATTAAAACTACTAAAAGGGCAAATGCCACATTCTTCTTCCTGCAACTCTATACCAATGTATTTACCTGCAAAACTTTCACATTAATGGTCTTTCCACTTTAAAAATCTGTGACATCTTGCACTACCTAATTACATGTGCTCCTAGACATGCTGTCTCAACACTCATTTTATTCTCTCCCCACTTCTAACAAGTTTGGGGGGGGTTTCCCCTTTTATAGAGTTGTGCAGGTAACTTGGCTTCTACAACCCACCCCAAAAATCTCCGGCTGTGTTTTATTTTCACATTATCTTAAGTAAAGCAAAACACAGTGGAAAATGACCATTTATTTGGATTTGCCAACAGAAAAATAGTATTTCAAGGTAACACAGTAAGCAATATATGTTAGGATTTCTTCTCAGAGCAGAATGGCCACTGCCTGTGCATGTTTGCCAAGGAACCAATGTATATAGCAGGCCCACAAAAACTAGAACAGCCACCCAGAAAAGACCTAATTTGAGAAACAAAACATAACAAGAAGCATAACACAGCAGAAGAAAACAGAAAAGTGTAACTTAACTAATATTTAGGAGATGTATCAGAGTAAGTCCCATCTTACCTTTGTCCCCTGATAGAGCATGCTCATATAAACTGTTTAGTTTTGGCAATACTGGCTTTATGACGTGGATCTGAAAAGCAAATCAGATGTAATGTAAACAGTTTAGATCTCAAGCCTAGGAACTATCAGTTGATCATGGACAAGAGTTTACTATGAAGAGCACTAATATAGTAATTGACAACAGAAGTGCATTTAAATAAACCTGCAATGTCTGTGGTATGTAACACTCAACTGCAGTTTAGCACTGAGGAAAAACTGATACTCAATGCTACTGTATTTTAAGAACCGTACTTACTAACAATCATTATATTCCTCAAAATTAAAACAGCACAAATATCTAAAATGAAACATCTAAAAAATAATACTGGTTACTGGACAGTTACGTACAAATAGTATAAATTAACTACAAGGAAGTGTGCACACAAGTAACAGTTACCACCACAATACAACAGAATTATGGAAGCCTCAAGTCAACAGGAATCTTTCTGCTGAGTACACCGGACTCCCAAAATAATTTTAATTCAAGGCCACAAGTGCTTCACTATACAGACGTAGTCCCCTCTACCAAAAAGAAATTATTAGGTGCAATCACAAGATTTTTTACTTAGCTGGTTACCCTGGTCTTGCAATTAGCTCTAATCCAGGGGTTTGTTTCTTAGGTGAATCCACTGCTTTAAATACATATATTCTGATGACAGAGAAGTGTTCTGAGCTTATTCCCAATCAATGACACGTGCTGTGTTTTAAGTATTTAAGAGTTGAAACAAAAATATTCCAGGTAATGCTGACTTAGATACTCTCAATCACCAAAACTGGAAATACTCTGCCCTACAAAAACATGCACATCTACATCATCAGTGAGGTAGCAGGTCTATCTGGGATAGGCACAGATTTTACGGCGCTCCTACCTGGTTTCCTTCCAAAGTTTCCATTATCAAAATGTAAGTTTCCCAAAACTGTAGGAGTTGCTCATTCTTCTCAGCAGACCACCAAAACAGACTCGATTCTAAGAAAAACAGAAAAGGACGCGCGTTTCTCCGCGTCCCGCAGCCCGGACTGCGCTGCCCCTCCCGCCGCCCGCCCGGCCGTACCGTGTCCGCCGTCCGGGGGGCAGCGCAGCTCGGCCCGCTGGCCGCCGCTCAGGTCCAGCGCTCGCTTCAGCAGGTATCGGGCCCGCTTGCGGCACAGCCCGTCCCGCTCCGTCAGGCCCTCCTGCACCACCCGCCAGAACCGCGGGCACAGCCGCGCGTCCGGCCCCGCTCCCGCCGCCGCC
>WBMZ01004466.1:0-16746 GCA_013400975.1 Atrichornis clamosus | reverse complement strand
CTCCGCGCCCGCCGCCTCCCCCCGCGGGTCCGGCCCGGCGGCGACGGGCACAGGACCCCGGCCGGGCCCCTCCCCTCCCCGGCGGAGCACGGAGCGGGCCCCGCCGCCGCCCGCCGTGGATTTCGGGGACCCGCGCGAGGCGTTCCGCAGCAAGAGCAGCGCGGAGCTGCTGCGGGGGCTGGTGGTGCTGGGGCTGTGCGCCGTGGAGCCGCTGGTGCAGCACAACCGGGAGGTGGGTGGAGGGGGATCCGGCTGGCGGGGCTGCTCTGGGGCGGGGCTTGTCCCCTTTCCGGGGGGTTACCGGATCTGGACCGACTCCGGAGTGGCTCCGGGGCAGCCTGCTCCGGGGGGTGACATTTCACTTCTGAAGGGGGTTCTTGCTCCGTGGAGTCCCGTTTTGGGACTGCGAGTCCCGGGATGGGAAGTGCCTGTTCCGGTGGTGCCGATGAGGGCTGGGGTTTCTCTCGCTTCAGGGGTGACCATTCCAAAGGGGGGTTATTCCCCTACGGGGGTTGCCTGTTTTGGAGGATACTGGTGCGTTCTGGGTGGTGCCTGTCCCAGGGTGGGTGGGATCTCGCCCTGGGGGTGCCCATTTCGGAAGGTGTCATTCCCCTTCCAGGGGGACTCTCGGTCCGGGGGTGTGCGTGCTGGAGGGCTCTCGGTCCCGGGCCGGGAGGGCTCTTGGTCCGGGGAATGCCACTCCTGGGTCGAGAGGACCTTCCCTCGGGGGGTGCCGGGGCGGGGCGGGTGCTGAGCCGCCGCTGTCCCGCAGCTGCTGCAGTTGTGCCAGCGGGTGCTGGGTCAGGCGCTGTTCGAGAGGCTGATGAAGATGACGTTCTACGGGCAATTCGTGGCCGGGGAGGACCAGGAGGCCATCAAGCCGCTGCTGCGGCGGAACCAGGCCTTCGGCGTGGGCGCCGTGCTGGATTACAGCGTGGAGGAGGACCTGGGGGCCGAGCGCCGGGACGGGCGGTGAGTGCGAGACCCCGCGGGCGGGGTGGGGGCGGGACCTGGTCGCGCTGCCATTGGCTGCGCCCGCCCAGCCCCCCACTCCCATTGGCTGCGGGGTCGCTCTGCGTCACGGCCTCGCCTCCCACCGCTCCCCCCCCCAGTGCCACAGGCCATTGCCCCCCCCCACGGGGGGGCCGTGAGCCGCACCCGGGGGGCGTGACCGGCACCCGCGGGGCCGTGACCGACTATGGGGAGTGTGTGCCTCGCACACGAAGGGCTGTGACCCGCACACGGTGGGAGCTGTGACCCGCACACAGGGAAGCTGCGCCCGCACACGGGGGTCTGTGCCCCGCACCCGGAGTGGCCGTGACCGCACACGGGGGGAGCTGTGACACGGGAGTGTTGGGCCCCCACTGGGCCGTGTCCCTCCCCTGTCCCTCTGCACATACCGGGTGCTGCCCCCAGGCTGCTGCCATCTCTTCTGTCCCTGTCTATTCCCCCGCACATACCGGGGGGCTAGCCCCGCCCCTGCGGTGCTGTACCCCCCAAACCCTCCTGCACACCCTGAGGGGGTTCCCACCTCTATCCCCCATCTCCTATGGGGTGCTGACCCCCCATTCCATCTTCCCTCTGGGGTGCTGCCAGCCACATCCCACTTTTCCCTAACCCCACTGGGGTGCTGTGCACACAGTGCGTTGCTGCCACGCCTGTAGTCTCCTTTCTCCTCCACGCTGGGGTGCTGCCCGCCATTCTTGCCCCTTCCCTCCCCCACCATACAAACACTGGGATGTTGCCCCCCTCAGTTTGTGGACTCAATGATCTTGAAGCTCTTTTCCAACCTCAACAATTCCATTATTCCATGATTTCCACCCTCCACCATTTCCACACCTCTCAAGCTGGGACGGTGCCCCCCTTCCCGCACTGCTCCCCCCATCCCGGGCAGCCTTCGCTGCCTCCCGCCCTCTGCCAAGAGCTGGCACCGACCCAAAGCTGCCGGTAACTTTCCATTATTCCGGCTCCAGTTCCGGGCAGCTCCGCTCTCCGGATCGATGGGCCGCTGGCCGGCACCTCACGGTCACGGGGGTGGGCGGTGTCCCCCCACCCACGACAAGGGTGACTCTTCCGAAGGGCACTGGTTGGGGAATGCACCGTTCCCCGGGCAAGGAAGCGCCAGTCCCTGCTCGTAGCTAGGGACACCGTCCAGCTGTCACGTGCTTGTCACGTGGTGTTAAAAACACAGCCGAAATGGCTTTTTAGAGGGGTGTGGGTGATGATGCAGGTGCTGCCGCTGGAGGCCTTATCTCTGGTTCACACCCGGGCGCTGCTTATCGGGAACCATGGCGGGTGCCACTGTCCCTTGCCGCTGCTGCTGCTGCTGCCGCCAGACATTCCCCGGGAGCGAGGGCCCCGTGTGTCCGTGATGGGAGCAGGCAGTGCGTGAGGGCAGCGCTGGCACGGGAGCTGTGCGGGGGGAGGCAGGGCTGCACCATCCCAGAGTGGGCTGCAAACCTTCGGGTTTTCATAGAAAAGCTTTGAAACACCCTGCTGCTGCCCGGCGGGGCTGTTTTGAAGGTGTGTAGCCAGGTGTTTCTTCCATGGACACACAGCCGTGGTCACTGTGTTCAGCATTCCCATGGGGCTGAGCCAGTGCTGCCAGGCTGGCACTGCTGCCCTCCATGCCTGGCTGTGCCTGTGCCAAGGGCTTTCCTGTGGTTGACCACAGAACACCTTCACAGACAGGCTCTGCCTGCATGTATATCCTCCCTGCTGATGGGTGCCAGTGATTTGTGAGCTAGCCCCCCTCACAGCAGATTTGGGGTTTGCCTGAGTGGTACTCCTTGCTCTGAGTTCTGCCTCTGCTGTGTGGGCTGCTCACACTCAAAAGTGTTCCAAATTCATCCCTGTCCAAGCCCTAGTGGGTCTTGGCTGGATAATAGGAAACAGATCTTCCCCCAGAGGGTGGTGGGGCACTGAACAGGCTCCCCAGGGAATGATCTACAGCACCAAGGCTGCCAGAGCTCCAGGAGCATTTGGACAACACTCTCAGGCACAGCGTGGGATTGTTGGGGTCTCTTGGAGTCCGGGAGTTGGACTCGGTGATCGCTGTGGGTCCCTTCCAACTCAGGATGTTCCATGATTCTGTGAATGCCATCCTGGCAGTCCCTTAGGGATGCCACAGAACAGAGACAAAGACGAGGGTGGCACTGGACAGGTTGTGCTGAACCCTGCCCCTTGCTAACCATCACTCTAGATCCTCCTTGGCTCTGAGGCAAAATCCCAAATTCCTAGTGCTTCTGCCAGGGCTGGTGCTGAGTTGGGCTGCATATGGTTGAGAGGCTTGGGCAATCCTGGGCTTATGGCTGCTGGATTCTGGAGCTGTGTCCTTCCCTTTGGTGACTGCTTTGGAGCTGTGCCCTGCTGGCAGCCAGGAGGCAGAGGCACAAATCAGAGCAGCCAGCAGATGTTGTGGCCTCTTGGTGCCATCTCCTGTTGCTCTTCTGGAGCAAGCTGGAGATAATGGCAGGGAAATGCCCCTTCTACCCCAGCAATTGGCTGTGACACCTTTTCCAGAGGCTTTCCGGCTGGGAACACCAATGCAATGTGGGCAAGAACTGGCTTATCCTGCCTGCCGCAGGCTCCTACCTGCCCTGCCCAGGCTGGCATCCAGGACTTTGCCAGCTTGTCCCAGGAGGCCTCAGCCACATGCTGAAGGCTGCTGCCAGGTCATGGTGACACAGCTGGAAAATAACTGTCCTGCAGGCAGCGGAGGGCTGGGGGCTTCGGGGTGGGTGCAGCCTTGGGTGGGGAGTGGAGAGACTGCACTGCAGCTGGGCAGGGGCTTCTGGTACCCGTGGGGTGAAACAGGGATTCTCCCTCCCCATAGTGGAGGTGGTAGTGGTGCCCTGGCAGCCTTGGGGCCATTGCTGGCCCATGGGCATCCCAAGACTGCAGGTGGGTTGCAGTTGTGCTGACACAGGGAGGGACATTCCTGTCCTGAGCACTGTCAGATGCTCTTCAGTCCCTGCCATGCAGAGCGTGGACTTGGCTTCCTCTAGAAATTCCTTGTGTGAGCATCTGATACCTGCCCCAGCGTGGGATCACCATCCAACCTGGCCAATCCTGCTCCCAGACCTGCCGCCTCCCCTTCTCCTCCTGCTCCCTGTGCTACTGCCATCCCTGCCGGTGCTCTGTCACTGTGTCCCTGGGATCATGGGGCAGCTTCTGTTTAACTTGAAGCTCTCCAAGGGGTCCTTGCAGACCCCTGTGGTGGTCCTGGGCTGGTGTGTGCATGCTCATGCATGGAGCAGGCTGAAGGACTATTCTGCCAAGAGCTTTCCTTTATTCCTACCTGTGGGATTTTAAGCACCACCCATAGCTCCAATCTGGACTTCACATAACCATGCGTTTTTTCCTTGGATGTGGTAATTCAGGGACAGCTTCTCCTTGGTCTGTCATCCCCTTTGCCAGATCCATTTGCTGCTGAGCAAAGCAAACACATTATGCTGCTGGCACCCTCCGGGTAACCTCTAGGGCCAAAGGGATTATTTCTGACAGCAGGACCTTTGTGCTGCTCCTGAGATGGTTTATTTAGCCTGATCCAAAACTTCCTGAAAGCCCCTGTCTGCTGTGTCAGCTGGATTACCCTTCCCAGCCATCCGGCAGGCTGTGGCAAGTCCTCACAACCTGCTTTAGGCAAATGTGGGCTCACAGGCCCTGAGCTCAGCCTTGAGGCTGTTTCTTTTGGGATACAGCCTGCCGGGAGCATTTGGACAGTGCCTGGAGATGGTCCTGCTCTGGGTCACTTGCTGTCTGTTTGCAGAAGGGATGGCCAGGTATAAGCTAGGTTCAGTGGCACTTGGTAGGTGAGGGAATGACTTTGCTGGCCAAGATTAATACTGCAGTGAGCAGCACAGGACTAAGTTATTTCTTCAGCTGGAAGGAGTTTCCTTTATTTTCTTGATGCAGAAGAACAAAGTGAGTACCATGGCACTGCTCTGAATGCCCCCCTAGAGGATGAAGGATCAGCTGGTGCAGTCATGCAGTGCTGCTGGGAAGGGTGTGTTTGTCTTCGGGAACACAAAACACTCCAACTCCAAGGGTGCTGTTTGCTAATTGAGCTCTGTGTCTTCGCTCGAGAAGGTTTTGCTCCCAGTCACTTGTCCCCAGCACCTCAGGTGTTGGGCCCAAGATGTGCCTTGGGCTCAGAGCTGTCCCCTGCCCTCAGGTCCCGTGTCTCTCTGTATCCTCATGTCACAGCAGTGTTCAGCTGAAGCAGTCCCCTGCGCCACACCAGCTGCTCCAAAGGGAGGTTTCACCTGCTGAGGGCTTTGCTCACCACAAATCCCATTCCTGAGTGTATGGTCTCTCCTCCTTCCTTTCCTCTACACTCCATATTTGGGGACAGAGAGCTGCTTTTCCTATCCTGAGGGCAGTAAAATCGGGAAGCAGAGCCTGCTAGATGTGGTGCCTGCTGCTCCCTGTGAGCTGCAGCTGCTCCTGCCCCAGCTGACCCCGGGCTTTGTGGCACTTTGAGCAATGTGAGGCTGTTCCTGCCTCCAGGGAGCCAGAGGGAATGGCTTGTTTCCGCTTGTTTATGCTTCCAGCAGCCCCTAATCCCTGTCACAGGGTTTCCATGTGGGAGAACACATCCTGGGACCATGCCATCTGCCTCTCTGCTCTCTTGTCCGGTCCTGCTGGCTCCAGAGGGGTGGCTTTGCTGCTTCCCTCACAGCGTGCTTCCCCCACATTGGGCACAGCCAATTTGGGGACAGTGATGCCAAGGCAGAGATCTCCTGGAGGAGGTAGCTCTGGTGCCACTCAGGGCTGCTCTCCAGGGGCTGGCCCTGTTCCTGGCTGAGACCCCAGGACTGCAGCTGGGTTTAGGGTGTCAGCAAGAAAGCTTAGCTGCTCAAGCCTGGGAGGATCTCGTGACTTGGCCAGCATCCCCTGGGCTGTCAGAGCCCTGTTATCTCCGTGGCAGAGAGCTTGGGCTTAAAATTACGTCCAAGGTCAGCTGGGCAAAAATGAGAGGTTGTCTGTGGGTTGTTGGCTGATGCCAAGGCACAGAGGAGCATGGGGCAGCAGGGCACCCTCGACTCGGTGTGCCCTGGGTCTGGAGGAGCTCTGTACTTCATGGTCTGGCTACTGGTGCCATCAAGGTGAGGAGGCGTTGGGATGAGGTTTGCTGCCACCACTGCAAGGACCATGAGCTAGTTGGAGATGCAGCATCCCAGCCCCAGCAGACCCCAGCCCCTTATCCTTGCCATGGGGTGGGCTGTTGGAGAGCAGCTCAACCCTGGGACAGATCATCCTCACTGTGCTGCTTCAGGGCTTCCAGGTCTTCCCAGGATGGATGGTGAAGCCCTGTTCTCTTCCACAGGTGGGTTTGGGGCATCTGACCTGCCAGTTGCATCCCAGCAGCGATGGGATGGTGAGGGAAGAGCAGGGTCCAGCACCAAGATGGCGACATAGGAGCCTCAGAGCTGCTCTGTCCATCAGTGTAGGGTTGCAGGGGGTTGCTGATCTGGCCCTTATCTTCCCTGTTTCTCTTCTTAGCTCCCGCACCTCTGCAGCCGAGAAGGAGATGGGAGGTGAGTGACAGGAGATAGCCTGAAGGTCCAGCTGCTCCGGGCACTGCAGGCCTGGTGTTGTGGGGGAAGGACCCAGGTACCACAGCTTCACAAAATGAGCTGGATGAGGAACAATGTGGTTCCTAGTCCAATCCTGCCCCTCAGAAAAGACTCAGCCTCTGCTCGGGCACAAAGCAAACAGGGCATGTGTCAGCCCTGGGGGCTCTCCTGAGGTCCAAGCCAGAGCCCCTCTCCCCTGCTCCCACACTGGAAGCTCCTGGGGAAGCCGTAGGAGCTTGGTGGGGCTGCATGGCCCATCTCCACCCTCTTTCACCCCAGGAGCAGAACAAAGGGAGAAGCAATACCGAGCCCATCAGGGATTTGGGGATCACTGTGGTGGTGTCACTGGTGCCCACACCTATTTCTATGCTGATGAGGCCAAGTGCGACCAGCACATGGAGACTTTCCTCCGCTGCATTGATGCCTCAAGTGAGTGCTCCACGTGTCCTGGGCAGCCCCGCTGTGCTGGGGACTGCAGGAATCCCTCAGTCCCACCAGCACCATATCCCTCCTGCCTGAGGGCTGACTGTCAGGCTGACTCTGTCCTTGTGGCTCCATCCAGGTGGCAGCTCAGAGGACGGCTTCTCTGCCATCAAGCTGACAGCACTAGCCAGACCTCAGTTCCTGGTGAGTGCCAGGGCTGTGACCAAGTGTGGGGGGCAGAGTCGGTGCCACAGACAATGCCTCTGCTGGGTCTGTGGTGGCATCTCTGGTAACAGCAGAAAGGAGTGGGCACCAACAGACTCTCCCCTGTGTGCCCAAGACCCCTGGAGAACCTGCCTCAACTTTTGGAGAGACACCACAAAGAGCCCAGAAGTTTAAAGGTCCCAGCATGAAGGGGTGGGGGGTGTCTGTACTGCTCGGCTTGGCCATGGTGCCCTGCTCTAGGGTCAGCATCTGCCTCAGGCTGGGTGTGATCTTGCAAAGCCCTGGCAGGACAGGAGGCTCCAGCCTGGCTGTCTCACCTGGAGCTCTGTCCCCACAGGTGCGGTTCTCAGAGGTGTTGGTGAAGTGGCGGAGGTTCTTCAACCAAATGGCTGCAGAGCAGGGCCAGGCTGGGCGGGCAGTGCTGGAGACGAAGCTGGAGGTGGAGAAGCTGCAGGTGAGGCAGGTGATGCCTGTGGGAGGAGCTGTGCTGCAGGGATGCGCTGCTCAAGGTGGCCATGGACACAGAGGTGCCAGAGCAGCCCTGAGCTGTGACACCTCAAGCAGACAGACCCCTGTAGCCCCTGATGCTCCTTTTGGTGGCAGGAGGCACTGGCCAACCTCGGCATTGCGACCAAGGCAGAGAGCCAGCAGTGGTTCACAGGCGAGAGCCTGGGCACGAGTGGGTAAGCTGTCTGGGACCTGGGGGTGCTGCAGGGTGGGGACACAGGGGGACTTTGCCCCTGTCCCTGGGGCAGCAGCAAGGGGAGGTCTCCAAAGGCCAGCAGTGGCTCAGCACAGCAACTGAGCATAGGGGAAGTTTGGGTGGAGGTGACAAGACGGGTCAGGGTGGCACATGTGCCTCCTTCTTGCTGGTGGGGGTCAGAAGCTGGTAGAGACCCCCCTGCCTCTGCAAGACACCAGTGGGGACTGGCTCTCTGCTCCCAGCACTGTGGACCTGCTGGACTGGAACACCCTGTTTGACAGCCGCACCAAGCTCTCCAGGCCTCTTCTCATCCCCAACAGGAAGGTGGGTACCCACCTTTGCTACCCCAAGTGGTCCCACAGGGAGTTTGCGGGAGCAGGGAGAGGGTCTTGGGCTCTTCCCAGTAGGTGTCTGCAGTGGTGGTGGCATCGGTGCTACCAGCGCTCAGCAGTGCTGTGACCACAGTGTGCCGCCACCAGGCTGGCAGAGTGGGCACCCTGTCACACTGTGCTGGCTAGTGGGGGCTGCAGGCTGGGCTGGGCAGCATCCCTGGGGATGGGTTCCCTGCAGGGGGGTTTGTGTCCCCCATGGGCTGGGCTAGGTGCAGGCAGGGTGCCACAAAGCTGTTCTTGTTTCAGACTGGGCAGCTGGAGCTTCTGCTCTCACGCTTCAGTGAGGAGGAGGAGCTGCAGATGGAGCGGACGCTGCAACGCATGGATGTCCTCGCGAAGGTGAGGGAGCCCTGGGGCTGGAGGAGCCACAGAGGGGAACACATGGAGCAGGCAGCCCCATTAACCCAACCTGTGTGTCATTCACCCCCCAGAGAGCCATGGAGAAGGGCGTGAGGCTGATGGTGGATGCGGAGCAGAGCTACTTCCAGCCAGCCATCAGCCGCCTCACCGTGGAGACACAGCGCCGCTTCAACAGGAACCAGCCCATCATCTACAACACCTACCAGTGCTACCTGAAGGTGAGGCCAACACCTTCCAGCACCTGCTGGTGCAGGTGGACGGAGACCTCAGCTCCTGGAGCCCTGGCACTGCAATGGCACAGCTGCTGAGGTGCCAGGCAGGGGTGGCACTGGCACAATGACCTGGTGCCACCTCTTCCACCTGGTCACAGGAGGCTCACAACAACGTGACGGGGGACGTGGAGCTGTCGCGCCGGGAGGGCTGGCACTTCGGCACCAAGCTGGTGCGCGGCGCCTACATGGAGCAGGAGAGGGAGAGGGCAGCGCAGATGGGCTACGAGGATCCCATCAACCCGACCTACGAGAAGACCAACGAGATGTACCACAGGTAGGGGACAGCCCCAGCCACACTCCTCTCTCTTGCTCCAGTGGGAAGAGGCACAAACAGCCTCACCGGAGGCCTGTCTTGCCTTCCAGGTGCCTGAACTATGTCCTGGAGGAGATCAAACACAGCCGGAAAGCCAGTGTGATGGTGGCTTCTCACAATGAGGACACAGTGAAGTTCACCTTGCGCAGGTGGGTGCTGGACAGGCAGTGTGGTGAGGCAGGGACAAGGGCCTTAGGGGATGTGGGGGCCCAGCAGAGCTGCACTGAAATGTGCTGGAGCTTGTCAGGTCCCCTCTGAGCTCACCTGGGAGAATCCTGGCTCCCATCTGGTGCCCAGGGCTTTAGATGGAGCTTGAAGCTGGGGTACAGCATGGTGGCCCCAGTGGCTGCAGAACTGGTACCATCCCCAACCCAGAGGCTGCTGTAAAAACAAATCCCTCAAGTTGTATCTCCCAGCATCTATCTGGGACATGGTCAGTGCCATGCTGTCCTATTTGGAGATGATCCACAATCCTCTAGTGGGACACACTGCCCTGGTGAGCTCTGCTGTCTCTGCTCTCTCCTGTGCTGAGACTTATTTTGCAGGATGATGGAGCTTGGAATCCATCCTGCAGAGAAGAAGGTGTGCTTTGGGCAGCTGCTGGGCATGTGTGACCAGATCACCTTCCCCCTGGGTGAGTGATGGCAGTGGGGAGCTCGGCAGAGGTGCTCCTGCCCCACCTGGCCCCCTGGGGTCTACCTGAGCAGCTGCTGTGGGGTCTAGGGGAAGAGAGGGAGGGAGGGAGGAAGGCAGGAGGGAAGGAAGGAAGGCAGGAGGGAAGGCNGGAAGGCGGGAAGGCAGGAGGGAAGGAAGGAAGGCAGGCAGGCAGGCAGGAAGGCAGGCAGGGAGACAGGCAGGAAGGCAGGAAGGAAGGCAGGAAGGAAGGCAGAAAGGAAGGGAGGAAAGAAAGGAAGGAATGAAGGAAGGACTGTATTAGAGCACAGTGCCTTGCTGTGGGGAGTGCTGTTACCCCTGTGTGGGGATTGGGGAAGATGTAGATGAGGATATAAGTGAAGAGTTGCATCTCTCTCTTGGAGTTCATTGAGCCCGTGGTGGCTGGGCAGGGGGATTCCTACTTTGGACTCTGAGCAGAGATTGGGATGCCCCAAGGTGGGGCCGAGACTGATCCCGGCAGACAGCAACTCTCTCCTGTACCTCCTCGGTCTGGGGGTGTCACTTGAGGGCCTGGGGGTGTCACTGGGCTCTGTGGGAGGTGCACACCAAGTCCTGGGCTCTCTGCTACCAGGGTGGCACCAGCTTCTTGTGTGACCTTGTCCTCAGTCACCGGCCCAGGCGGCGGAGCAGCGCTGCCAGGGCCTGGAGAAAGGGACATGCAAGGGTCCAGGTACCCAGCCTGGGTCAGGGACTGATTCCCCCTGCCCACACCCCTGTCCGGAGCAGAGTCCCAAGGCCAGGAGAGCAGCAGAAGGCAAACTGGGAAGTTGTCCAGCGCAGATGCTGCTCTGTCCTGGAGTTCCCTTAGAAGCGGGGCTTGGCCGCCCGTCTGCAGCCTCCTCCGGTCATGCTGGAAAAATGTGTTAACTTGATGTTTCTGGTTGAATGCTCCTTGAGCTGGCCCAGCCCCGGCTGTCGACATTCCCAGGGCTCCTGGTGACCTCGGCCCGCTCCCTCTGGCGCCTTCCCAAGCTCCCGGTGCTGAGCTGGGAGAGACACACCCCTCTCACCAGGCTCTGCCGCTCCCGGGGTCCCCCTCCCAGTGCCCAGCCACAGCCTCCTGCACATCCACCCCTGTTCCATCGGCACAGCCCCAGGGGCACGGGAGAGCTGGCAGGGAAGGGCAGGGGGCTTTTTTTCCTTCAACCCTCCCTTTTCTTTCTTCACCCCTTTTTTTCTTCACCATTTTCTTTCCCCACTTCTTCCCCTTCTTCTCCCACTTTTTTTCACATCCTTCCTCTCCCTTCCTCCCCTTCCCTTCCTTCTCCTTCCCCCCTTTTCTTCCCCCACCTTGCCCCCCTTTCTTCTCCTTTCATATATCCTCCCTCTCTTTTCCTTTTCCCTTTTCCTTGTTTTTTCCCTTTTTTTTCCCTGTTTTTTTTTTTCCTTCTTCTTCCTTTTTCCACATTTTTTTTGTTCTCCTGGGACTTCCCTGACCCCCAGTGTCTCTCCCTGCAGGCCAGGCTGGCTTCCCCGTGTACAAGTATGTGCCCTACGGGCCGGTGAAAGAGGTGCTGCCCTACCTGTCCCGCCGCGCCCAGGAGAACAGGGGCTTCATGCAGCGGGCGAACCGGGAGCGGGACCTGCTCTGGAAAGAGGTCAAGAGGCGTCTTCTCACAGGAAACCTCTTCAGCCACTGACCCCAGCCCCAGCCCTGGGGCTCCTGTGCCTTCAGCTAGTACCACTGTCGCCATTCCCCTTCCCAGTTCTACTGCAGCTCCCTCAGCCCCCTTGCCCTGGGAGAGAAGTGTCCCTGTTGCTGTTGAACCACTTGTACCTTCCAGTGGCTTCTGGGATTGCCCCAGCTGGCACTGCCGCAGAGATGTCCCTCTGCCATCCCACGGCGTCTCGAGCTGTCCCAGGGGAGATGCTGGGGCTCTCCTGCCAGCCCCGCCACGTGCCTTGGTGAACACTGTCCCGGGGTTTTCCCTGGCAGGATTGCACAGGGAGATTTATCCACTTGTCTTATGCCATGGACTCAGGTCTAGGTGGGCTGGGTGACTTGGGGACAAGCTAGCCTCAGCCAGAAGCTTCTCCAGCCTCTGCCAGGGTTGGAGCTTTGTCTCTTCCAGACCTTTGAAGGGGCTGGATCAGCCCCTGTTGGCTGTCCCAGACAGCCACTACCTGCCGGCTCACTGGCTTTGCACTGACCAGAGCTGGGAAGGTCCAGGCTCTCCCCTGTCCCACCAGGATAAGCTGCCTGGGGTTGTCCATCCTCAGTCACATGTCCGGTGGAGCAGGGAGGGGTGAGGGTAGTGGGCTGGCCCCATCCCTGTGCCATTCCTGCCCTGCCCACAGTCCTGGCTCTAGTGATGGACCAGGGGCAGTGGGAGCACCAGGGACTGGACCACAGCTCAGCCCTGCTGTACACTGGATTTGCAGAGAATGGAAATTATTAAATCACAGCTGTTCCTGTTCCTGTCTCTCTCTCAGAGTTATGGGGCAGCCACACGTGCCCAGGCATTGCCGTGATCTCAAGGAGGGGGTTAATGCTGCACGCTTTGGCCTGAGCCAGGGTTTGGGGAAAGGAGTGAGGCCAATCTTCCTGGGGCAGGGACTGGAGAAGCTGTGGAGCTGCCTGGGATGGGCTTGGTGGGAGCTGGAAGCACTGAAGCATCCTCCTACCTGCAGAGGAGGGGGTGGCAGCATAGGAGAGCCTCTCCCCACCCTGAGACCTGCTTTTGGGGAACGTGCATCCTGCAGGCTTTCACACCTCACATTAGGACCATTTTTTCCTGGGCTCTACAGGACCACAGGCATCTCTGGGATTCCCTGCCTGGAGCTGTGGCAGTGTCTCCTTTTTCCCTCGGTCAGTCCCTCTACTTGGTGAGCCACCCACAACAAAGGGATGATTCTTAGGCTTTTCAGAGCTGTTCACCTCCTGCCTTTTCTCTAGCTGAGTTTCTCCTGCCTTAAAAAACACCTGGAGCAGAGCAGGGAGCATTGCTGGAGCACAGGACCAGAACAGCACTGGTGCAATCAGCAGCCGGGCTCCTGGAATTTCAGGGAAGATAGGAGATGCTCCAGGCACTGGGCTGCCTCTCCAGCCCGTGCAGGATGATGCAGGAGTGGCACAGAGTACACTGGTGCCCCAGGGCCTGAGCTCTGCTGGGGCTGGCTGATACAGGAGCAGCTGTGACCCACTGTGAGCTTCGGCAAGACACCCTGGCATCTGTGTAGCAGGGCAGGAGAAGCCCCTCCCAGCCCTCTTTCCAGGACAGAAGGACGGCTGTGCAGCCTGGCTCCATGATGCTGTGTGCTGCCATTTGCAGGGGCTGTGGAGGGGTGCAGGTACTGCCTCCTGAACACCCAAGGATGCCCTTGAAACTCCCAAATCCCTGGTTCCCCGCAACCTTTCATAGAATGTCCTGAGCTGGAAGAGACCCACTAGGATCATCCAGTCCAACTCCTGCCCTGCACTGACACCTCAACAATCCCACCCTGTGCATCCCTGGGAGCATTGTCCAAACACTCCTGGAGCTCTGGCAGCCTTGGGGCCATGCCCATTCCCTGGGGAGCCTGTTCAGTGCCCCACTACCCTCTGGGGGAAGAGCTTTTCCCTAATATCCAGCCTAAACCTCTCCTGGCACAGCTGTACCCATGCGCAGGCAGAAAACAGCATCAGCCTCTTTTACATCTGGGTGCACTGACCCAATTAACCCTCATGTGTCCCAGGCTTTCCCCACCCTGCTCAGTGTTAGCTCTTGCTGCTGGACACTGCTTTCTGCTTGTCCTGAAGGAAGAGGAGGCATGGAATGGTGGTGTGTGTGCAGGACTCTGTGAGCAGCGTGGCTGCTTGCAAGGATGCTGCTGCAGCAGAGGATGTGTTGGAAGGGAAAAGAGCCCGTGTCCTTGCAGGAGCCATCCTGAGAGCCTGGCCACAGTCAGGATGGTGACAAGTACCTCGTATTGTAGGGCTGCCCGTGCCCCACCCTGCAGTCCTGCCCACCAAAACAGCCACATGGATTTTTGAACCACTGACAAAACAGCATCCTTTTCCTTCGTTTTGTGTTCAGAAATACTCTAATGCTGGGGTTCCTTTTTCTGTGGCATTTTCCAAAACACACTTCCAGAGGAGACAGGCACCTGTCTGAAACAAGAACTGCAAATGGTGGTATGATGGAAAGCATGGGCCGAGCTCTGCATGAACAACAGCCTGGCCCGGGCCAGAGGGAGGGGAGGGATGGGGCGCTGGTACCTGTGGGCTGTGCAATGCCCCAGCCCTGGCAGCATCAGCCAGCTCGCAGCACTGGGAAACCTCCCTCCCCCTCCTCCCCACAGCATCCTCAGCTTCTCCAGCCTCTTATGCCAGCTGGCAGCATCTTCTGAGGGACCAGCTTATCTCCCTGGCTACAGCCCAGCCCCTGCCCTGCTGAGGGTTAGACCCGTGAAAATGGAGCGGCCAAGATACACTGTCTGCTGGCCAAGAGAAAGAGAAGTTAAGTTTACAGAAGCCAAAAAGACATCCAAAAACTGGCACATCCTTGTACAAAGCACCAGCATGGGAAAGGTGAGGTGGCATGAGCCTGCCCTGGCTCGTTGTGATTGGGACAGCAGAGCACCAGGGCTGCTGAAGAGAGTGGGATAGGAAGGGAATCCTAGCTATGGAAACAGAGCGAGGCTACAGCTCAAGATGGGCACAGCTGCCAGGGAGGCACCACCACCAAGCCCGGCTTCCTTTAACTTTGGAGTTTACCCTTCCCCATCCCACTTTCCCTGACAGAAAGGGATGCTGAGCTCAGCCTGAGGCTGAGTCATCCCAAGGGAGCAATTTGTGCCTCTACAGTTTTCACATTCCTGCTCCTGTGAGCAGCATGAGGCAGGGGGGATGTAGGGATTTAGAGGCAGGGGCAGATGGGCAAGGGATGCTGCTTCCTGGTGCTTCTGCCAAACACATGGAATGTGATAGGGCTACAGAGGGGAAAAAAGGAGGGGGAGCTACCCAATGGTCACATTCCCACTGATAAGACCATCAGAGACTTTTCCATTGGGAGTCACCTGTCTGAGCAGGAGAGAAGCCTTCTGTGCACACCAGTACTGCAAATACCAGAGGTGATGAGAACCCACCAAATGCATTTACTCTCTGCTCAGTGCAGGAAGTTCGAGGACACCACCCAGAACTCTCTAATCCTCTTCAGAAGGATGCTGCCCAACTCATGCCTACTGGGATGGTGGCTCCACATCCACAGGAGACCCCCGGAGGTGTGTGGCCCTCAGAAGCAGCTCCGTGGGAGATGCACTGTCCATACACCTTCCCCAGCTCTGTGCAATCAGCATTCTGCAGGAGTCACATGCAGTTATTCAGCTGCCTTTGTGCTACCATAAGAAGATGGCCAGGGTGTCCCCATCCAGGCTTTCCCCACACTGCTATCTGATGTCCTGGGAGCTCAGAGTAGCTTGAGGCATCTCTTGCAGTGACCATTAAGCAGAAAAGACAGCTAGCACAGGGTGGTGGCCAAGGAAGCCCTGGCCCATTCAGTGCTACTGCACTGTCAGGCTGAGAAGGTTTATTGACTGGGCTGTCCCACTGGACTAGAGGTATGGGACTGCTCTGGGTGACCAGGGGGTCCCCCTGATTCCCAGATGTGTCCTTACAGTGGGTTAACCAGTGGCTGCTCTGAAGCCCTTCTGTCCCTGTATACCATCATGCTTCCTGGGCTCTGTTGCTGCTGGCACCGCTTGACTCCTTGCATGGCTCCCAACAAGCTGGTCCAGGCTGCCAGACACATGGAGATGCCAGTTCACCAGCATTTCACCAGCATCTGGCATCTCCTGGACCTGCAGGACAGTTGGACACTGGGGCTGTCACACACCTGGGGCTACCAGACCTGTGGGGCAGCCAAATCCTGGGGCTGTCGGGAACCTGGAGCAGCTAGATCCCCCAGTCAGTCTCTCTGCCTGAGACCCATGGACCTGGAGTTCAAGGCACCCTCAGAACAGTAAGACATGGGGACTGTCACACACCTGGGGCTACCAGACCTCCAGGATAGCCAGGTCCTGGGGCTGTCAGGCACCTGGAGTTGCTGGATTCCTGGGTCAGCGGGATATTGGGGCTTTCAGGCTCCTGAGGGCTGCCAGACTGCCAGAACAGACTGACCCGAGGGCCCTTGAGCACTCAGGACTGCAGGACACCCCTAGGAACGCCCAGGGCAAACAGAACCCAGGTAGTTGTGCATCTGAGGCTGCCAGATCCCAGATACAGCCGGAACCTGGGACTGCCAGACCCCTGGGACAGTCAAAACCTGAGGCTCTTGGACACCCAGGACTATCAGACCCCTGGAGATGCTGGATACCAGGACAGCCAGACCCCGGGGCCATCAGACTCCTGGTGACTCCCGGGGATCTGGAGCTTCCAAACCACCGTGACAGCCGATTCCCGATGCAACCGGACCTCGGGCTATCCATACCTCGGAGCCACTGGACCCCCAGGACTCCTAGGATTCCCGGGAGCTACTGGACCCCCGGGCTGCGCTGGAAGACAGGACTTCGCATCCTTCCATTCCCCCTCAGGGACCCTCCCCGAGTTCGGCCGCGCTGCCCACCCGGTGGAGCCCCTCGGGGCCGTCGAGGCGACGGTGCCCGGGGCCGGGGCGGCGGCGGCAGCGGCCCCCGGAGCCTGGCCCGCCGTCAGGGGAACCAATTCGGAATTTCCTGGCTGGCGGCGGAGCCCCTCCCGCCGCTGCCGAGAGGGGCGCGGGGGAGGCGGCGGCGAAGCGATCGCAGCGCGGCTTCCGCCCGCCAAGCGGCATCGGGGACCGGCGGGGACCGGGGCGGGCGGGGACCGGGAGCGGCGGAGCCGGGG
>WBMZ01004461.1:0-68547 GCA_013400975.1 Atrichornis clamosus | reverse complement strand
CGCCCCTCACCCGGCCATCCCTCAGCGCGCCGCCGCCCCTCACCGTGCCGCCCCGCGGCGGGGCCCCGGCCCAGGATGCTGTCGATGAAGTAGGAGGTGAGGAGGTGCAGGGCCGGCGGGGCGGCGGGGGCCGCGCTCTGCATGGCTGCGGGCCGGCGGCGGGCAGGGCCCCCGCGCCGCGCCGGGTTTTATGGGCGCGGACAGCGCCCGGCTCTGCGCCCCGGCATTAGCATTTCATTAGCGCGTGGCGTCAAGGCCGGGGGTGGGACAGGCCGGGGGTGGGACGCGCCGGGCCCCGCTCGCCGCGCAGGGGCCGGGCCGCCCCCCCGGGCGGGCACGGAGAGCCGCCCCGTCGGGGCTGCGCTAGGGTAGTTCGGTGCCTTGGGGCCGTACCGCCCGCTACCCCCGCTCCCGCACGCCTGCGGTAACTTTTTCAAGCCTCCTTCGAGGGCGTAGAGCGGCTGCGGTGAAGTTGTGCCGGTGCCCGCGGTGCGGGAGAGCCGCACCTGGCTCCTCGAGAGCTGCGGCTGGGTCCGGAGAGAGGGCTGCCAGCCCCCGACTGAGACTCGGGAGTGAGAGGGGGCCCGCGCCTTCACACAGAAGGAGAAGGGTCACAGGGGTTTGCCTTTATTGCTTCTGATGAACTTGTTGAATTCAGCGTTTTAAGACTGACCTTGCAAAACACCGTGTGCCGGCAGGTGAAGGGAAGTGCACAAACCCGTGCAAGATTGAGTCCTTTTTCCTGGAGATCTCTAATTCCACCCCTGCTAGAATTCTGTTGTTGGTGCTGTTGTAGCAATGGTTCCTCAACAGGAGGTCTGGAAACTAGTTCCTGCACCGGGAGACTTCCAGCAGTTCTGTGATCTTGCTGTGGTGTACTGATAGAGACTGACATAAATTAGATGACAAAATGACTTGATCCTGAGGTCTTGATTTTGGGGCATAAGAACTACTACTACTACTACATACTACTTTCTAGAGAGTCTTACAGAGAGTGCAGCAGAAAAGGGCTAAAAAAACCCCAAAACCAGTGGCTGAAAGCTGAAGCCAGACAAATTTAGATTAGAAATGAGGCATAGATTTAAAAATCTGTGTGTCTATATTTAACTTTTGAAACAACATAGGTGGTGGAGTTCTGTGTTCTCTGTCTTTGCATCAAGGCTGAACTAGTTCGCGTTCTTGCCAAAGACACAGAAGATGTCAGTGCAGAGATGCTTCCTGAATCTGTGACCTGTCGAAAATCTCTTGGTTCCTCCTGGCACTGCAGTCCACAAGCAAATTATTTTTTTCCTTTTGCCCTCGTCTCCTCTTACATCACTGGGGCTGAGTGCTTTAGTGCTTCTATCTTTGTTAGTGACAGAACTCCTTGCTGTCTCCCTGCTCTGCCACAGGGCTCTTCACTGAGCCAGCTCTCGACTTCATTCTTTCACTACAAACATTTGGTATGGCCCAAAGCAATATATTTCTGGGTCTATTCTTGTGGCACCTTCCATGAGAAGGTTTAGGAGAGCACTTAGTGATGCTAACTCTTGAAAAAGTAAGCTGCCTTTATGAGGGACAATTATGGGTAACATTTATAGAAAGTGTTTTTTTACGTAGGGTTTTCTTGACGTTTTCCAGTTTGTTGCCCCATTCAGATCCTGACCCTAAGCTTCAGACCTCAGACTGCCACATTCACGAGACCTTTCTTGTGTTCATAGGCTTAGGGACACATTTGTGGTGAGGAAAACAGTCATTCCATGCATACTATGGATCAAATGTCTAATACAGTTTCTTTCAGTTCCAGGAAACAAGATTTGAGTGATCTAATTTCATCTAACAACAAGAATCTTCATCAGAACCTCATAAAGGAATCTCCTGGTTGTGAAACACCCAGTGATGTGCTTTTTCACAGGTTATAGTTGCACATGTGTTTCTGCCCAAAGACAAGCCCCTGAATCTTGGAGACCATGCCCAGGAACTCCAATGAGATCTCCCAGAACTAGAAGTGACAAAGTTTTGTTACTTCTGTGTTCCAAACAAACCAAATCCAAGAACAACCTGGACAGCAGATAAAGATTCTGAGAGGAGCTGCGGGTGTGACTTCTATGAGAAGCTGCCAGAAGCTTCCCCCATGCCCATAGAGCCAATGCCAGCTGGCTCCAGGATGCACCCACTGGCTGAGGCTGAGTTCATCAGCAACGCTGGTAGTATCTCTGGGACAACAGATTTTAAAAGGAAAAACCTGCACACCAGAGGGAGGAGTGAGAATATGTGAGAAGAACAGCTCTGCAGACACCCAGGTCAGGAGGAATAAGGGCAGGAGGTGCTCCAGGTGACAGAGCAGAGATTCCCCTGCAGCCTTTGAAGACCGTGGTGAGGCAACTGCGCCGCTGCAGCCCATGGGGGTCCATGGTGGAGCAGAGATCCCCCTGCAGCCCAGGGAGGGCCCCACGCTGCAGAAGGTGGATGCCCTAAAGGAGGCTGTGACCCCGTGGGAAGCCAACGCAGGAGTGGGTTTGCTGGCAGGACTTGTGACCCCACGGGGGACCCACGTAGGAACAGTCTGTTCCTGAAGGACTGCACCCTGGGGTGGAAGGGACCCACACTGGAGCAGAGCCAGGACAACTGACCCCAGCTGACCAAAGGGATATCCCAGACCATATGATGTCTGCTCAGCAATAAAGGCTAAGGGAAAGGGGTGTGGGGCATTTATTATGATGACATTTGCTCTTCTAGAGCAGCTGCTACATGTGCTGAAGCCCTACTTCCCTGAAAGTGGCTGGACATTGTCTGCTAACGGGAAGTAGAGAATAAATCTTTTGTCTTCCTTTGCTTCTGAGCCTGGCCTTTGCTTTTGCATTATTAAACTGTCTTTGTCTTGATCCATGATTTTTTTCCATCCTATTTTCTCCCCTCCGTGTTAGAGAGTGGACAGAGCAGCTTAGTGGACACCTTGTGTTCAGCCAAAGTCAACCCACCACACAGCTGTATTTTTTGGATGTCCTCGGGCAAGCCACACTTACTCTGCTGACTGATGTTTGATTTGTTTTTTGGATTTGTATTGTGTCTTGTCATGAGCTGAGCAACCATGTCATAGTTCCTGCTTAAAGCCATTGTAAAATGCCCTAAAAGAGTGTGATTTAAATGACGTTTTCATTACTTTGTGTGTAACCAACCTTGCTGCTACTGCTTCTTGATTTTCTTTGGCTCCCATACAAAGGAAAATGTGACAGATGAATTGTAAAGCTCACCTAGACCACGAGGTGTTGGAAACATGAAAGGAAGCATAAGTGTATGTTTGTGGATGACAGCAGAGTTGCAACTGCATGAGGGGGACCAGTGTTTGCTGTGCTTGAAGTGTCTCTTGCTATGTTGATAATGTACTTCAGCATTCTTTATACTGCCTTAAATACATAAATATATGTTAATGAAGTTTAATATTTAGGCTTAGAAAACAAAGCCTGTCTATATTTGCATTTAAATAAAGTTCAGAGATAAAATACGTGATGAAGTTAACAAAAATAATTTCTGCAAGAGTGTTCAAGGAGTTAGTTTGACAGCTCAGCATGGATCTTTATTGGCTTGAAGAAGGAAAATAGCTGCTTACTAGAGATTTAAGTGCAAAGCTTGGGTAAAGCAGAAGTGATTCTGATGAGAAGTCTGAATAAACTTTGGTTGATGTTCTATGAACCAGATGAAAAGTGCTGAACACCTTTAATGCCAATTCTTTAATCTTCAGGTTGTTTCATATTCTTATTAACACAACGGGTTTCTCGTTCTATTTCTGTTTTACACAGTGGCCTGAAGATGTGGGTGAACTTGAAGATCAGTACCTCTCTTTCTTTTTATGGGATTGAGTCTGGGTTATGTGTGGCAATCCTGTAAATACTGGGGAGCTGCAAGACTGAATGTTGTGGGACAGAGCCTTAGTTAGGTTCTTTCAAGTCAATTGATACTTATAATACCAGCTGCACCTGAGTGCAGTAACTCTTTTGTAATGGAATCACAGTAAGCTGGTTTCCCATTTCAGTTAATAACTTGTGAAAATAATGTAAGTGCCTTTTGCTGATTAGGCATACCTGACTGCTTGGAAAAAAAATATGTGTGCAGTACATGGCAATTCAGCTTCCCTTTCTGTGCTGCATATTCAAGAGCACAGTAAAATACTAGTTGGAAGACAAATAAGAATTGAAGTGTTGCTGACTAACTCTGGAGAAGGCATCGTGTTGAGATGGCAGACGCTGCTGTCCCTGTGCTCGTTCTGACCAACCCCCTGGAGCAGACGCCCTTCTGGTGTGTCCCCATCCAAATCTGTTGGCAGGCTCAGTTTGGGATCTGTTCTTTCCCCCTCTGCAGACTTCTGATTTTATGCAGGTGAATAAAGTGAGAGCCTCAGTCTTCCCTTTGTGCATTTGGTTCTTGAAGGAGATTGATTGTTCATGAAGGGCTGTCATGCAGGAGGTTGTCAGAGGTTCCTGTTGACATGACATGAAAGTGTTGTGAGAGATACCTTGAGCAATCTAAACATCCTGCACTGAGTGGTCTCTCAGCAGCTGCTGTAATGCAGTATTTCCCAAACCCTTTAGGTGGAAAGTGAGGGGCTCTTTGCTGCACAGATGCCTCTGGCGGTGCTGTTATGATATTGTAATATTTACTGGGTCTGCTAAAGCCCCCTCTTTTGGGGGTCACAATTACATTAGGCTCTCATCTCTTCTAAAGGGTAAAACATGTATGTTTTAACTTCTCAAAGTTTCTAGACTTTGCATTTATGGAGAAAACCTTAAAAAACTGGTAGAGCCTAGGATCCCACAAGTCCAAGAATAAATAAAAATAACTTTATTTTAATTTATTTTTTCTTAGAAAGTGCTAGATGATAGATTAACGAACCAGTTTGTATCTCTATTTAAGGGTTCATTTTCGATTCTTTCTGAGGGAAGTCAGTCCTCTATCATGTTTGCACATTCCCAGAGTAAAAATTATTCTTTTTTTTCAAATTACTTTTTATAGGGGCTGACTAGACAGAATGTTGGCTGAGATTTGGAAGACTACATTCCTGGTTCCTTTGCCAGCCCACAAGGACAAATCACCATTTCTATGTACCTCATTTATTCATATGTGAAATTGGAATGGTCAAACAGTCTTTGCTAATAAATTTTCTGTGGGAAAACTGAGTGTATTTAAAATAATTCACAGCTGATGTTTTACCCATTTACAATTGTAAAATGTGTTGTACCCATAAAACACACACTAGGTACTTTCCCTTTTTAAGCCCTAAATATAAACTTGTGTTTGCTTCAAAATGACCACTAGAAAATCTGCTTCTGATTACTATTTTGCTGTGAATTAATTGCCATGATTATTTTAGAAATTAATCTTTACCAGGTGTGTTCTTCAGTATTGTCTGAAGTCCTCTGGAGTTCCCTTGTGCCGATATGGAGCTACCCAGTTCTTTCTGAACACTGTGGGTACTGTGACTAATTCCAGCTGACTTTACAGACAGGGAGCAGAGTCAGGAAACTTCAGAGAGTTGTGAACTGTGTAGTGATGTGCAAGGGAGGCTCTGCTGCAATCTCTGTGTTATCTCTTCTCACTCTTCCACAACTGTAGTAGGTAATTGCTGTTTCATCCTACTTCTTTATAACAGTTTTGCTACTGCCATCGTGGAGATCTGAGGCATGGAGAGGTGGAATGGTGTAGGAAAGGTGGGCTGTTCTCCGTGTGTAAAGTGGTTGCCCATGTTCAGCCTTATTGACTGAACTATCCGATTGTCCCTTTAATGTACCTGCTTTAGTACACTAAAATGTTATGGGAGGCATAACTGTAGAAATTCACAACATCTCTATCTGTTCCCATAACAAAACTGTAAGTGAAGCAGCCAGTCAATAGGTGAAAGTTTGTAGCAGTGCATTTGTTTTAGTGTGTCCATGTGCCCACAGATACTCAGTGACACTCTGGATGATTAGCACAAAACAGATGCAGCTGTAGTGAGGTTCCTGCACTATTTTGGGGATTGCTTCTCTGACTCACTTTTGTCTTTTTAAGAATCAGAGCGTTTGGTAATAGAGAGAATTTGGTAAAGTTTGGTGAGAGAATTTGGGAATTCCTCTGGCTGGATTTACTAAGGTACAGAGTCTAATTGGGCACAGGGAATTATAGCACACCTCTCTTACCACAGCAGTTGTGCTGCTGATTCATGATAGTGCACATGCAATGGGAATCAGGCCTGGATTGTGTTCACCTGGAAAGGTGTTGTAGAATACTTTGGGTTGGAAGGGACTTTAGAGATANACTTTAGAGATAATCTCATTTCAACTCTCCTGCCATGGGCAGGAACACCTTCCACTAGACTGGTTTGCTGCAAGCCCCATCCAAACTGGCCTTGAACAGGGATGGGGTATCCACAGCTTCTCTGGGCAACCAGTTCCAGTGCTTCACCACCCCCAGAGGGAAGAATTTCTTCCTGATATCTTACATAAACTCACTCTCTTCCAGTTTGAAGCTATTTCTCTATGTCCTATCACTACATGCCCCTGTAAAAAATATCTCTCGAGCTTTCTCATAGGCTCTCTTCAGGTCTTGGAAGGGGCACTTAGGTCACTCTGAAGCCTTCTCTTCCCCAGGCTGAACAATTCTCTCAGTCTTTCCTCATAGAAGAGGTGTTCCATCCCTCTAATCATGTGTCATTCTGAGCTGTGGCACAACTGCAAGCACCTGGAGTCTGCCGGGGACGGTGTTTGTGACAGCTGCTGTCAATAACAGAGGGAAGCAACTGTTGTCTGCAGCTGAGCTGACCTCTCAGGACTCCACAGGGACATCAGAGACAAAAGGGCACCTGTTTGTTGTTTTAAATTGTGTGGAGTTTGTAACTTGGTTCTACAGGTTGGAAGCATGGAAGAGGCGTTTGCATTAGTTGCTTCTGAACAGCAAAGGCTGTCTAAAATTATTCTGAAATTAGCTTTTTGGAATTGGAATGGAGTGAATCATCAAAAGGAGACAACTAAGCAGCTAAGACCTAAACTGAGCCAACCCCTTATCCTCATGCTGGAAACTAATTGTGAAGGATGACACAAATGCAGCCTGGATCTGAGTTGGATAGCTACAACCCAGTGACCTTACCCAACAGGAAGGTAAGTGTGAGCAGAGAGTTCTCTTTCCATCCTCTTCCTAGAAAATCTGCACCCAGGTTTAGTTTATCTTTATCCAGCAATGTTTAAGGATATTTAAGTTGCTGTGTTTGATAACAGTGGTATAGATTGTAACTGCTACTGTTTGGAGGTCAATGGTCTTAAGCGCCTGCTTGATTGCTCTGCTGCAATGGGATATGAACTGTTGCTTTTAACAGTAGTTTCATAATATTTCAGCAGCAACCTGTAACTGCCTGGATTTAAGATTTATTTTTAATCATTATAACTATTCAGTTTCATAACAGTAGTACCTAAAAAGAGTTTTGATGACTGGGGGAGAAGGAAGGTAGGGGTGGGGAGAGAGAGAAGGAAGCAATGACCAGGGAGACCCTCCTGTACTGCGAGCTTGTTCCCTCTTTGTTGTCATGTGTCCTGCAGAAGAGGAGTTTTGGGGGGACTTTTTTAGGAAGCTGTTTTCTGATAGTGTTTTAATGAGAAATCACAGTACACTGCCATTAAAAGCAATATGTGCAGTTAGGAGGGTGTAGTTTCCTCATCTGTCCTTGCTCCCACATGCTTATCTGATATACTTGGAAAGGGTTATCAATTTCTTCCAAATATCCTGTTCACACTGCTGTGATGAGCCTGCAGGCTTCTTCCCATCAGGATTTTCTTGATTTTACCATCCTGTGGCAGCACCCTGTGTGTCTCTGTTCTTCAGGTGAGCTCTGCAGCATCTGCTGGCTTTGAAGTGAGCTTGCGCAGTGTGGATGCGAGGTTACACCTTTATCAAAGCACAAACCTAGCCCTTTTCTTTGTCTGAGGACCTGTGTGCTATATAAAAACAGTGTAAACCCCTAACCTGACTTTGGTCACAGGTTATGACTACATCGAACTGCTTCTCTCTACCTCTTCATTGGCAGAGCTTAAGGAAGGTGAACTCTGCACTCCCTCTTGTGGTACATGAAGAAATGTGAAGAAAGTTTGGGGAGAAACTGCCCCTAAAAATGAGGGAAGCTGAATGTCTACGTTTTCCTTAGCATCTTGTGACAGAATTAAATGAGTTTTTTGATGTTACCTCAAATGGTGTGACAGTAAAAAGTTTTCTTAGGTCAGAAGACAGCCCTGAAGCAAATAGCTTTTTAAAGCAAAGATAAATGCTGTATTATATTGTAGCCTTTTGACAGTCAAGAAAGGCAGAATGGTAAAATACAGTTACATATATGCTCTTTTGACTGATTTTTACATATGCATGTGAAAGAACAGCTTGGGGCCATTCACCTAATACTGGTTCAAGTTTTTATGCCACCTCCCTCTGATCTTTGTGCCACTTGGTGTATTTTCCTCTTTGTATGTTACTGAGTCTTCTGCAGGTTTGTAATCCAATAGTAGAATATGCATTCTCTTTGTAATCCATCAGTTTGCTTGCCCTTGGAGTGTACAAAGCATTTACATAGATGTTAAAAGGTATTTATCCCCTAGGTGGAAATTATGTGCATTATTACTCTAGAAATGAGAAAAGGAATAGCAACAGAGAACTACAGTCCAGATTACTGCAGGATGTTGTAAGATCTATAAAGATGCTGTGTTTTCTTGAACTTCATAACGCCCCTTTTGATAATGCATTCTTTCTGGAAATGTTTATGCTCTTAGAGAAGAATTTTTTTTTTTTTTTAATCTTTTTAGGGGAGCAGTATGCAATGCCATCTGCAGGGCGAGGAGCCAGGTTTGGAGGGGACTTCACTGGCTGTCTTTGCCATGGGCTGCAGTGTTATTGTGTGCATATGTGTGGGAGTGCCCCGAGCCTCCAGGACCCCCAGGTTCTCTGCAGTAGTGAACCGGTGCAAAGTCTGATCTTAAAGATACTGACAGGCAAGTGAGGAACATCGGACAAGTGAGCAGTTATGTAGTGGTTAAAGCTGTTACTGGTGTAACCATCTTATTGGAAGAGAGAAACAGGTCTAGCTCAACTACACAGAAGCTAACACAACAGAATAACTGTGGGTTTGGCCCAGTAATAGTTTTAATGTTAAGGAATGATCACTGCCTAAACAGTGGTATCCCAGGCTAAGAGTAGCCCGCAGGTTATCATGACTTCCCCTCCCTGTTAACCACAATTATATCCATTTAATGTCTGCAACCTCCAATATCACCAATAGTCTGGACACTATGAGCCATTGGTGTTGGCTAGATGTACTGGGATTTTGAGAAGGTGATTGTGCTGGTTTTGGCTGGGATAGAGTTAATTTTCTTCACAGTAGCTGGTATGGGCCTATGATTTGGATTTGTGCTGGAAACTGTTGATAACACAGGGATGTTTTTGTTATCACTGAGCAGCGCTTACGCAGCGCCAAGGCTTTTCCTGCTCCTCACCCACCCGACCAGTGAAGAGGCTGGGGGTGCACAAGGAGCTGGGAGGGGACACAGCCAGGACAGCTGACCCCAGGTGACCTGATGGATATCTCAGACCATGTGGCCTCATGCCCAGCAATAAATCTGGGGGAGAAGGAGGAAAGAGGGGACATTTGAGTGATGGTGTTTGTCTTCCCAAGTCACGGTTAGCTGTGATGGAGCCCTGCTGTTCTGGGGATGCTGAACACCTGCCTGCCCTGGGGAAGTGGGGAATGAACTCCTTGTTTTAATTTGCTGGTGTGTATAGTTTTGCTTTCCTGTGAAACTATCTTTTTCTCAACCGATGAGTTTTTTCACTTTTACCTTTCTGATTCTTTTCCCCATCCCACTGGGTGACTGTGTGGTGCTTAGTTGCTGGCTGGGGTTAAATCACAACAGCGGTGAAAGATTTTAACATTAATGAAACACGCTGATTTTGATGTGGTTCACTTGGCAGTTCCAAGCAAAATTGCTTTGCATTTCTCTTTGCTGTGGTTTAAAGAATTTGAGTTTGCTGCAGAATGCTTATGTAGATATCTGTAGTTTTACTGCTGGGTAGAGCAAAAACCATCTGAGGAAATCGATAGTTGCTTTATCTGGGTGAGAAGCTGGGCTTTTGGCTTGAAGTGCTCTAAGCAATGCAAGCATTGAGTGAGCCAGTGGGGCTTTTATTTTCAGAGAATACAAGCTGTTGTAAATGTGGAACACCCTGAACTCAGATATCTTCATGTTACTTGTCAGTTAAGCACGTTATCCAGGGTGCACTTAAGCGGGTAGGTGTCTCTTCTCATATTTTTCTGAGGTGTGACTGTCATGATGCTGGGGATCTGCAGAGGTACAGAGATAAATATTTCAAGGATGTAAAGTCTTGCTTAATGATGGGACACATCTGGAAACATACATAAGATCTACTGGAGTATTGATTGCCTCGATGACCCCCTTAAGCCCTTTCATTGCATGAGCAGTAGAGGATGGATACTTAAAGAAGCGGACTACCTGCAGAAGTGGATGAAAGATCTCACAGGGAATTGTAGCAACAAAACACAATGAAAGATGTTCTACTTAATGGGGAAAAAAAGGTCAATGGACCAGATTGAAGTTAAATTGTGTCTGTGAAAAACCTGTCTCCCGGGTGTTGGAGCTGTGAGCTGCTGTTTGCCCTTGCCGTGCAGTTGTTTCGGAGACTGTCAGTGTTGGAATGTGCTAACTTGAAGCTGAAGCCTATGGGACAAATTTGTTTCTTTCTCTTCATCCTTAAATGCCTCAATGCTGCTAGCATCAGGCATTTACACCCTGGAGAAAGGTGCCAAATGGTTACAAGAGTGGCCTGTAAACCCCTGAGGTTACAACAAATAACGAGTAGCACGAGCTCCTGTTTGAATGCTGTCTGGCTTGGAGTGTTCAAGATACATCTATGTCCACTGCTGCCAGTACCTGCAAGGAATATGTCTCTTTCTCCTCTTTAAAATGAAAACCTGAGGTTCTGATTGGATCATGTGTGTCTAGTAATTGGGTCTCTAAAACAGACCCATGAAATAGTGCAGCACTTGTTGTGAGTTATGAGAGGGCTGACAGTGCTTTAAGCAAGGGCTCTGTCATAACTCTTGGTGCCCATTTCCTTGTGAACCCTGACACGTGCTGCTCTCCTTCCTAGTATGCACAATAACATGATTTTTGTCCTCAAAGTAGCCCTGTTAAAGGGGAGGGTGTTACAATTACCGAGAAATGAAGCAGAGATTTATTTTTACATTAACCTGCAACATAAATATCTTTTATACTGTTAGGCTGATTCACAGTCCTCATTAATGGACTAAACTTGCTAGTTTGTCTCTTTATCATGTTGATAGACCTGTTAAATGAAATCCTGAGAGATCAGACAATTTAGTCCTGTGGCCAGTGGCAGCTTTTCACTGCAGTGATTTCTAGCTGGGTTGTACGTGCCAAATGTCCAGGCAGATTGTTCTTATCAGCATCCATTATACTTTTTGTTGACTTGAACCATTAATAACATGTCAGATTAGGTAATTAGGCTGTCTCTAGTAGCCAGGGGAAATTGTTTTTCCTAACTGATGGTATGGGTTGTGCAGTTGTGCAGATAAGCACTTGGTCAAACGGCAGTGCAGGCAATTTTTAACTGGCCCTGCTGATGAATGCAAAAGTAGTGCTGAGACATGAGGGCCAGATAGCAACAGAGGCACGCACAAAGTAAAATATCCTGCCACTTTCAGAACTCTGCCCAAATAAGACACTGGTTACTGTTCTGATTCTTCAAATCTGCTCCATGTGGGAGCCACCCTGTTAATTTCAATGCTGTGATGATTTTACAAACATTGTTCCATTCATCTGAATTAACACTCATCCCAGACCTGGGGGAATTAAAGGGATTTTCTCTAGGAGGTGTCATTTTACCCCTGTGAGTAAAGCTGGCTACTGCTAGTACCCACCACTGCTCTGAGATTCTCTTCGTGCAGTGACCTTCTTCCTTTGGCACTGATGGAGTCGGTTGTGCCCAGGACATGCTTCAGCAGTTAGTAGGTGCAGGAAAGGTCTGTTTATTCTGCTGAAGCTGGGATCCCAGCTCTTAGGTGAATGACATTTACCTATTTCTAGAAGCAATTAATCTTCAGTGTGAAAAGGCTGAGTGTTGTGACAACATCTATCAAATATATGTCACTTCATTTATGTGAAGACTTTCTGTTGAAATAGACAAGAAAATTAATTTTTCTGAGGAGCCATGGGTTCTCCATGATTCAGGGCTTAAGTTCTTGAAGCCTGCTTTTTGGGCCAGCTTGTAAGAAGGGTGCAAGAGTCATACAGGTGACTTTATTCTGCAAGACTGGTGAAGTGAATGAATACCTGCACAAAAGGGCATTTTAAGAAATAATCCAACATACCCACTCCTCTGAATTGGAATGAAGTCTGTGAGGGAAGCAAAGCAGCACACAAATAATGGTTCTCCAGACCTGATTGTACTGATGCTGACAGATTCCCACAAAGGACTGACACAGTGGCAGCAAAACACGCTCAGCTGCCCAGTCCTATTGACTCACAGGGACACTGAGCAGATCAGTCGTGCTTGGGTGAGGCAAGTAGATGGATGGAGTGGCAGAGAGCTGGAACAACCTCTGCACGTGTATATGGTACAGTGAATGTCTTGAAAGAGATGAGTTGTCCTGGCTGACACCCACCCTGTGCATGCCCATCTTGCAGCCTGGGGGCGTGGAGTGGATCTGCTGTCCAGCTGCCTCCGTCCAGCCTTGTGCCTCAAGTCAGATGCTTTACAGAGCCTTGTAGCTGGACGTCTGCCATTCTTTGCCAGCTGAGTGACCACTGAGATTTATGTGGCATAAACTTAATCACCTCAAAGTCAAAATACTTTCTGGCAGGCCATCTCTACCCAGGATATATAGTACAGGAGACTCCAGTGAGAGACCCCTGAAAATGAAGTGTGTCTCTCCAGTGGGTTTTCCTGGTTCCCTGATGTCTCCTTGGTAGATGTGCACAGGGCAGCAGCCAGGCCAGGGGCAGGGCTGGTTCTTGCCTTGCAGACTTAGAGTAGGGACCCTAAGAGGAGCTGAGTGTTCCCTGCTCAGGTGGTGGCACATGCCTCAATGTATAGGGAATTACCTGCTTTTGCATTTTCATGCAGCGCCTGATGGGATGACAAAGACTTTTCTTCTAAATGTCGTGGAAGAAATTTTGCTGAAATTCTGGCTGATAAAAATAGATGTGTTTAAACTTTCTCCTTCTGATTTACTGTCTGAACTTTATTGGTGTGGGCTTCAATGCAGCATTAAGCATTTACTGTGCATTCAAGGGTTGGAGACAGTTATCTGTGGACAACAATCCATTAGAAGCCAGCTTTATCCATCACTGAGATGGTTTAAATCATGGTTGGTTTATGGAAGTTAATGGATTGATCTACTGAACTTTTCACTTGAAACGAGATGAAAATCCCCTTGCTTCGAAGTTCAGCAATCGGAAAAACTCCAGCAGTTCTCATCTTTTATTTTCAGGATGGAGTTGAATTTTCGGTGTGGCTTTTCCTTAGCGTAGTTACAGGCTTTGACTTAAGCCAATTCAAACGCAGCTTGCATTCCAGCTTCCTTTGCCTTCTCCCTGGTTCCCTTGTGGCAGGAGTTCCTGCCCATGGCAGAGGGGTGGAACGAGATGATCTCTAGCGTCCCTCCCCACGCAACCCATTCCGTGGTTCTGTGATTCCCATGGTGGCTTTCCGGTGAAATAACCCCGCAGGCGACGGAGACCTCGGCGAGCCCGAGCTCGCCGCGCCGCCTGGGAGGGGCCGGTGGCCGCAGTGTCCGGGCCCCGAGCGCGGTGTCCGGCCGGAGCTGCCGCGCGGTGTCGCCCGCCGGCCGCGGCCAACGCCGGCTCGCACCGAGACCCTCCGGGGTCCGCCCAGCTTTTGGCGCTCCTCCTCCAGGCTTGTGTTTCGGCAGCGTTGAAAATGGCATCGTTGCCGCTGCTCGCTTGCTTTTTGTGATCGCGGGAGGTTTAATCACGTCCAGAAACTTTGTTGTTACTTTCTGCAGCGTTCCAGGAAAGCAGCTGAAGTTATCTTGTGTCAGGTATCGAACTAATGGAGCCAAAAGCAAATGGAGAACAAGAGGGGAACTGCTGTGACCTACCCTCTCTAAACTACTTGTTGCTCAGTCTGTATGAACACTCTGTTGTATCTGTTTTCTACACAAAGTCCAAGCAGGAAAAAGGCAAAAGTAAATGGTTTAGTAGAATCTAGGGATGAATCTTACGTGAAATTTAACAGGTTATGAATAGCTTTTATAGAGGCTGCTGTGGTTTAACCCCAGCCAGTAACTATGTACCACACAGCTGTGGATGGGGGAGAATTGGAAAAAGATAAAATGTGGGTTGGAATAAGAACAGTTTACGTTCTGGTCAGGAATAAGGAAAGGGAGAATCATTTTAGTGCAATGAAGAAAAATCTGAACCTATTGCTTGGAGGATAGGAAAAACAAAACAAAGTGTGGCCACAGGCTCCAAAATTTGAAAGTCAGAAATAACAAAAAATGCTTACCTAGATCACTCACATTTCAGATCTGTGCTAACACCAGAGGCAAGTGTACTGACTCCAGTATGTATCAGAAGTTTGCAGGTACAGGAAGGTATAGAAATCTCTATAAAGAGATTACTCTAGGGCAAGGTAAGGAAGCAAAGAAGCCACACTTCAAGTGCATAATGTACACTGTAAATAATTTCAATTCGAAAGGACCATTCAGAGATGAAGAAAGTACAAGAGACAGCTGGGACATAACACAGGAACACTGAAGTTATTGTTGTTCTACAAGGTTTTAGGAAATAAGAAATTAAAATTCTACATCAAAGAGATGCTGTCCACCCTGGGGTCCAGCATGTCCACATCTGCAATGAGATCAATAAAGTTTTGCATGCTTCTGAGTACTGTAGATGGTACCAAGAAATCAGTGTCCAGGGAAGTGAGGTGGCTCTTGTTCCCAAAGAGCAATAAGACTCTGAATTTTGCACAAAGACTAGAAAATCAGTCAGGCCCCAGGCTCATCAATAATTTCAGGATGGCGATATGTAAAGGACTTGTTGTGCTGGAGAGAAGAGTTGATCAATGCTTCATTATTCTCTGGCACTTGATGTTGAATGCTGCAGGATGCTCCTGGCTGCATGCATTAACTGTGTGCTTTTTGCCCCAGCACAACACTCTCAGTCAAAAGCCAAGAAGAAACAGGATCTGTGGGTAACCTGCTGGTCTTTCAACGGTTCTTGACTCTGACATTTACTCCTGTTGCTGTTTCAACTGTGCTAACAGTTGCTTTGTGGCAAAACAACTCCCTGAAAGCACACAATGACACACCCTAGTCCTAGTATTCCCCTCCAGCTCTGTCTTGTGGATGAGGCAATGGAAGAAATCATAGGACCTTGAAGACCATCTAGTACCAACTCCCTTGCCATGGGCAGGGATTAGACCAGGTTTCTCAGGGCCCCATCTAACTTGGCCTTGAATATATTCAGGGATGGGGTATCCACAGCCTCTCTGGGACACCTCTGCTACTGCCTCACTACCCTCTGGGTAAAGAATTTCTCCCTAACATCTAATCTAAATCTCTTCTCTTTAAATTTAAAACCATTCCCCCATGTCTTACCACTATTTACCTGTGTAAAAAAGTCACTCTCCCTCTTTTTATAAGCTGTTGTAGTTCTGAAAGGACTTCCAGTACCAAAGATTGAGGTATATCAGTTGCTGTGTGAAGTTTGCAACACAGCTCAGTTTCTGCAAAGCTACAAAAACATCTATAAAATGTCAACAGGAAGAATTTATCCTCGTCATACATGACCTCTTGCTTAGTTGTAGTGTTTCACATGTGATTCTGTGCATGCCTCTGTAACTTAGTTTTGCACTTTTCATGCCTCATCAGACTCACACACATGCTGGTTTAGAAGCATAGAATAGCTTCTAAGTAGAATAGCTGCTTTAGAAGCATAATAGAAAAGGACTTGCATCTCAGTTGAGAGAGAGATTTATTATCCTAGTCTATTTATATTAAATAAATTGCATTATCTCTCTCCTCTATTGATTACCTTCTTGAGTGTGTCGAAAGTGAGCAATTGCTGTGATCTTCCAGCTCACTGACATCTGAAAATAGGGAATTCAAGCAACCTCATTTCAGGCTCTTTTGCTTAAATATATTTATGGTATTTTTTAGCTTATCTGTTATTCCTGCCCTTAAGTTCATCTCTCTGTGTGTAACTGCCTGCCTGCATTGTGTGTGTTGATAATACTGTGCAATGTGGTTTTCTACACTGGAGGCAGAAAATGTGCAGCTGACAAATGAATTGGTCAGACTCATGCAGAGGAACAGACAATTTCTGGATTAGTTTCCAAGACCTTTATTCCAAGTATGTTATCACTTCTTCCAGATTTATCTACCTATGTGGTTAAACAGATCTTGATAAGACTTGTCTGTCATTCTGCTTTAAATGATTTTAAATAATGTTGCACCTAGCAATCTCATTGTCTACGTAACATGGTATCCAAAAGTCTTTCTATTATTTTAGAAAGTAAAACAGTAATATTAAGTGTATATCAGATCTTGTTTTACTGGTCTTTATCTCAAGTTTTGATCATTAATATAGTTCTTAACACCTGGTAAAGTGTGACAAAACCTTGCATTCTGCTTTTTGGGAGGTTGGCACGTCCCTCTTTATTAATCAAAATGAATTTTTTTACCCCAATTTTAACTCTACTAAGTTGGTTATACTTATGTAAATCCTCTAATACTCAACAACAATGTCCTTGCAGGTGCAATTTCCTGAAGTGGGAGTATTCCCATTGACTTGGAGGCTGGGGGATGGAGGGAGGCCCTTGGAATGCAGTCACATATCTCTAGTGTAACAGAGAGCAGTTGTACCACATTGCTCAGGATGCATGCACGGGTGCCCTCAGTCACTAAGGGGAGCTATTTTGTAATAGATGTGAGTTAAGAAAAGGGAAAAATGGAGCTATCATTGATACTGAGAGAAAAACGGACTATAATCTAAGTTTTATTTTCCTTTCTGGAAACCTGTCTTACGCTGAGGTCCCGTCAGTATCAGGAAGTCAGCAACCCCTTCACTGTGCAGCAGGAGCACGGGGGTGCTGCACCTTGCTTGTCAAAGGTCAGATCTCCCCACTGTTAATTTCACATGACTTTGGAAAGGGCTCCTGACCTATTTCCCGTGTGAATAGCAATATGAGTTCGTACCTGAACTTTTTCTGTGCACCTTGTCTAGACATTTATATCTGTGAACAGGGAGTATTGAGCTACTACCAAAGGAAAAAGAATTCTTATTTGGAAGAATTTCATAGTCACTTTGTGCAGGCAGAAATGAAGACATGAAGGCTGTGGCAAAGGAGAGTCAGACCTAGAAATTGTCTTGAGCTTCGTGAAAATGATCAGACAGAGCCCTTCCCCATCACAGAGCACTGCTAGCATGCCTTTGGTGTGTTGTCTGTATTCATCAAATGAAGGGTTTGCCCTGGGCAGCCAAGGAGCACTGGAGGGGTATATAGGCCTCAACCCTTGCATCTCTGTTAGTTCCCCTCCTTGTCACCCTGAGAATTATATGACATGTCATTTTCTGTCAGCTTCTTTTCTCCTTCAGGAGCGCTGAGGCAAATAATTAATTTAGCTTGTTTTAGAGGATGTCATTTTGCCATCTCGATAAATTACCCTGGCTGCTGTATTCCTCTGAGCCATTCAGGCTGCTTCAGTCCTAGCATCCCATGTGCCTTCTGGACTTGAATTTTTTTCCTTATTTGTCTGAACCTCATGCATTATCTTTTATTTATTTTACCCTATTGCTTTTCTTCTCATTTATTCACAGCCAATAACTTCAAACTTGCTAGTCATCAGCGTCTGATGTTTTAGTGTCCATATGCCTCTGGAGCCCTTCCTAGCTTTGTATCAGTCTGTGTTGTCCTTCCTTTATGCCCAAGGAAAACTCACAGTGGATCCTGTCCTTTCCACTGAGCCCAAAACAGCCCTTGTCCATAGTCGCACGCCACAGAACCTGCAACCCACTTGTCTCTGCCTGCCCAGACAGTCTTATTCCCATCCACTTTGGTTAGTTCTCAGTGCCTTGGAAAACTTCTCATCTTAGCAATATGAAGAATTTGCATGTCCCAAGATTGTGATCTCATGTTCAGAACGTCCCACCAACCCCTTAGCATTGCAAAAATGCCACGTCCAAGCCTTGACATTTCCTTTTCCAAGGGAAAAAGAGCAAAGTTTCCACATGAAGATCCATGGAAACTCTGTACATTTGCTGCTGTCCCACAGCTTTGCTCAATGACTTGGAAGGCAGTTTAGCAGGCAGTACCACGAAAACTGTAACCTCCACTGATGGAAGGTGACTGGCAGGAGATAAGGAAGAGGAGGGAAAGGAGCAGGCTGAGGTAGAGGTAGGTATCAGATATGGAAGCCAGAGAGCAGTTTATCTTTAGACAGCTTTTAATAGCAGCACTTGTTTTGGTAACATCATTGAAAGGGAAGAAGAAAGATGGGATTAGGAGCTAATTTCAGGATCAGAGAAACACTGGGTGAAACAGAAGGTTTAGGTCCTGTAAATTGACAGCATGATGACTTTGGTGAATGTATTACTGCTCTTTGCACTGGGTCTGTTCCCTGTGCCTATGGAATCAGATCTGATGGTTTTATGATGCCCTCAATTTGTCTTGGATTTTGGCTCTGCTAGTCCTGTGAACAGGGTTATAGAACAGTGGTACCTTTTCTGTTCAAAATGCACACTTCATCCTGCAGAACACTTTGAGGAAGGCAGGATGACAGCCAAACTCCTGAGCTGTCAGAAACTTTGCTGGGTTTGGTTCTCTCCCCGCCACTCCTCTTTTGAACTGAACGTGTCTGATCTGGAGTCACTCAAAGACAATGAGCATAGAATCCTATGAAAAATTTCTTAAGTCACATTTCAAAGTAGATCTGCATCTTACTAAGCCTGTAAAAGACCAAAGTGTGAGTAAAGGATTGAGAAGACAGAGTGAAGGTAACTATATTCGGGGAGGTGATGGCAGGTGAGGGTTATGTGGGAGGAAGAGAATGAATTCATATTTAAGGATGACTCTGACACTTCATGGCCTGACCTGTGGTGGGTCTAAGTTTAGAGAATAAAGTTAAGATCTGAGGAGAGGGGAAGCAGACACAGGAAACGCAGCACACAGAGAATGTGCTACCCTGGAGGATTTAACTCAGTAGTAGGGAGCTGTGGTGCAGCCAGCAGCTGACAGCTTAAAGCAAATCACCTAGAGGGATCTGAGTGAGCTTCCCCAGAGCAGCAACTCATTAGTGTCACCAGCGAGACAGAACTATGTAAGTCTGTCTTTCAGGTGAAAGAGATGTTAACTTCCAGCAAGGAAGGGTTGTGCTGATGAAGAATTTCTGTTTTAAAGGCTCTGCTGCAGACTAAAATTAGCTGCTCTCCAGACTCAGCAATTATGGGCATCTTCCGAGGATGTGACTATTTATACATGTAAGGCAGCCTGTGAGAGTAGGGCCAGCATCAGCCTGGTTCTCCTGTTTGCCTGCAGTAAACAAGTGAGCGCTCCCTTGTCCCAGTTATGCTCAGGGAATTGTAGGCTCTGTTCCCCGGAGGAGCAGAAGCTGTTCTGTCCCTAGGCAGTGGAGATGCAGAAAGCTGTAAAGAGCACAGAGGGCTGAATCTGTGGCCAACCCTCCTGGCATAGCAATAAGGTGCTTGGCTGGGAGGTACACACAGAAGGTAGGATCACTCCCCTCTAGTATTGCTTCCTCAGCCATGGTTGTAGTGGTTTTGATTCCATGTCTTAGAGTAAAAGGACCGGCTGTTTTCTAGTTCTCCTTTTCTAAGCATTTATCTCCCTGAAGCATCACTGTGAACAGCCTAGGTAAGGGGATCTTTCCTCACAGCTTTATTGTTTTGAGGGAAACTGGGGTTTTACACTGTTAGCCCAAGGTAAATTCTAATGAAAATTCAGGTGTTGCAGTTTTAATGTGAAGTAGTGGTCTGGAGACATCCTCAGCTCTGCCAGCCTTTAACCTGACTGCCCCAGCCCTTGGATTAGAGACTGTATTAGCAGTCTTGAACAAAGAGTTTATCTGTGGTGTAACAGAGTTAAAGATTTTGACATGAGATAGGAAGAAGGCAGACTCTCAGCAGAGCTCTCTCCTGCCTCCCTCTGTTTTCCTACCTTGTGTCTTGATGGGCTGGGAGCAGTTATGGTGCTTGCATGCTCACAGGCAAGGCAAGATCCATCTATCTGCTACATAAAGATGTGCTGTTATGCAAGACAATTCTGAGCTTCTCTCAGCAGTGAATATATACTATTTTCCAGTTATTTCCGGGCACTATATTTGGGTGGGATATAGAATGGGCTGAAAATAGGATTCAGAATTTAGTGGAAACTTCCTTTCTTGTGTTGCATCTTTCATTAAAACTCGCCATTTTGAAGGAAAAACTAGTGAGAATTATGAGAATTCTGTGTAGACCACATCACAAATCAAGTAGAGACTGGAAAGAAAGAGCCAATACAGAAGATTCTCGCTCTTCTGAAATCTGTGAATCTGCTTTAGTCAAATAGACCAAGATATCCAGCATAGAAAACTTCCCTTTCAAGTTTCTGGATGAGCAAATAAGGACTTGTTTGTACAAAGTGAAATACAGTGCCTGACTATGCCTGACTATGACTGTGACCGGGCAAAAGACTTAAATTCATGAACTTATTCCTGAGCTGTTCCTTGCTAGCTAAATCCACAGTGTCATATGCTCAGAATGTATGTATCTTGGCTTTCAGCATGACAAGAATTAGGCCAATATCTGCTTGTTCTTCTGTATATAAGCACTTGGCACTCTGTGTACTCTGAGCTATCCAATGTAATGGGATTTCCATAATTTTTTTTCATGTAGACTTCAAAAGTACAGTGTTTAGCTAGTACATCAAATGGAACTGACTTTCCCAAAGTTAAGAGCCTGAGGCTGAGCAAACAGATCATTCCTGGATGCTGTAGCATCACACAGGGACAATGCAGCTCCAAGAGCAGTAACAAAAAGACACAAGTGGTAGTGAAATGAGGTGTTAAGGAACTGGAAAATAATATAAAAGCCCAGTGTACAAATTCAGACCATTTTCCTCTGATCTTACATGAGAAGTGTTTCTTCCAGGACCGTGTTTGATGCTTAGTGATGATGAGACACAGCATGGCAGGAAAAACAGGAGCCGAGAGAAAACTGGATGCACAACCACTTGTGCCTCTCTCTGCCAGGCTGACCCCTCGAAGTTACTGCTTGTGCTGTGAGTGCTTTCTCCAGCTTTCTTTGTTCCACCTCTGCATGGAGAGGGGTGTTTTGCCCAGTGCCGATTGGTAGCATGCACAGGCCAAGTTTGTCAGTAGGGGAAAAGTGACATATTTACTAATCAAACAAAACTGATTAAAATGTCGGGACAGCTACTGAGACCTTCTGAACAGGTTCAGCCATTTGTTGTCACAGCAGCTTTTATTGACTGGCCTTATATAATTTTGTCTGGACAGCTGTAAAAAGTATTTCATGAATGTGGTGAGTTATAGCTTTTCTTGGGTGAGTTGAGGCTTTGACGGTGAATTTCCTTCCATTTACAAACATTCCAGTGCAAGAACACACATACACATGATAGGTTTTTTTTCTGATTGCTAATTTTGGAATTACATGGCTTGCTTTGTGTTAATGAGGGCTTTCTAATCTCATGTAAGCAATCTTATTTATGGACAACTTGTGCTTCATCTTTCCTCAATGAATCTTCATCTTTCCTCAATGAATATAAGCAATGATGGGAATTGGGCTAATTTACTTGCTACAGCATCTTATTCTGCTTGATAATAATGGTCTATCAATCACTGCTAAACAAAAGCTTATGAGATAGCTGGCTACCTTAATGTGCATGTGAAGTTTGCCAGCTCTTTATTACCTATGTTATGTACATCATAGCAATTTGTTGAATTATTCAACTGGAGAGAAGAATTTTACAGCAAGCATCAGGACAGAAATATTGGAGCCCAGAGTGTGTAGGAGCAGGATACAGCTAAGTGTTATGCTAGTATACAAGTCATTAATTTGAAGTTACTTACCACAAAACCACTGAAAATACATTTTATTTATATAAGAGAGGTCTGGGGTTTTGTGGGTTGGTTTGTTTTGAGAGAGAAGGGTGTTTGACTGAAAAGTCAGAATTGTAAACAAATATTCAAGCTGCCTTTGGGGAGGCAAATAAAATCTGTTCTATGGCTAAGCTGTAAGGTGGGAGATGTTTTTGAATATAGGACTTTAATCATTGAGAACTGCTGTCTAAATGCCAGTCCAAATGGAGTAGTGGAGGATGATGTCTGAAGCTTTTATTTGATTGAGACCTGGGACTTCTGTTTTGATTTATTACTCGAGGTTTCTGAATTTTCCTTCTGAGGAACCACTTCTAAGAATATTTGCAGTTTCTTAATCCTGGAAGTTTAAGAAAGTCACACAATTATGGGTAGTCTTGATCTAAAGAGGGAAGAAGTGGAAGTCATAATATAGTTTTCCATAAACTGGAGGGAATTCCTCAAATTACAGAACCTCTGGATTTTGGGGGTATTTTTGGCATGAGTCCCAAATTGTTGACCACCTCTGCCAGGCTCTATATCTCTTGAAGCTGAAACCAAATCTAAACTAACAGTTTATGTTTGCTTATTATTTATTTTTTATGCTCAATTTAAACAGCTAAAATTGTGATCTAAACATTAAATTAAAACCTTGGCATGAATTGGATGGTGTATGTCGCTGCATGATTGCTTTTACATTAAATAGTTTACATGAATTCTGTTACTTATCTTGAAAGCAGGTTGGCATGCATATTAATGAGGCCAGGTGTTAACTTCATGCTGTTTCTTGTCAACTAAGAAAATCCTTATATTAACTTAGTGGTTTTAGCAAGTATTTCTTATAAAATATATGATGATACTTTGCACATAGAAATGTTCCAACATCACAACTCTCGTTTTATTCTTTTCCTTCTGAGTCTCTCAGTTGTAGATGAATCAGACTTGCAGTGATAGCAGATATCTCAACATAAGCTGAACACAACGATATTGAGGAACTTACCAAAATATCAGTAAACCCAAATAAAGCACTGAGAGTTGAATCCCAAGGGAGTCAGTGCTGTCTAGCTCAAAATACAATCTTGGTGTATTCCTGGCCATCCTTGACTACCCAGCTTCACAGTTGTTCAGTCATTGATGTGACTTTCCTTATTTTCCCTGGTGCCAGGATATTCTACCAGCTCATGTGGATTCAGGTTTGCATTTGTGAGCTTGCAGCATGAGTAGATTTTATTTGTGACCTTTTATTTTAAAGACAGATAGAGCTGTCAATAATTTAAGCCCGTTCTTGGACTTGTTGGAGCAGGATAAGCAGTGCCTAAGAAGAGGTCCTTGGTTATGGAGGGACATAAGAAACAGCAGAAATTCTTCAAAATCAAAGCCACAAAAAAGCAAAGCTAACTTCTGAGGAGCTCAGAAAGAAGTATTTCATCTTGAGTTGAGGCTTCCCTAGAGACTGGACTGTAAGATTTCAATCTCAAATGATTTGGATTTTGGGTTCTAGTAGAACTGTGTGGTGTTACTCTGCTTGTGATACCTGATTATTCACACATATCACAATACTTGTCACAAGATCATCATTTTTCTGTGAGAGTTTGAGTCTCCATGCCCCTAATCTGCTGAAAAACTTTGATTCTAGTCCTGCAGGTGATGTAGGTATATGCAAAATGTAAGTATTAAGTTCAATAAGAGCCAAAATGCTTCCCATTTTGAAGGTTATTCCCAGGTGATCTAATGGCTCATAATAGGCATATTAATCCCTGCTTATGTAAAATATTTGGATTGCCTCTCTAGAATAAATATCTTAGTACATTTACATCCAACACAGTCCTAATTATAGTTTTTTAAGGATCGGTACAAGAAGTACAGAAATAAATCTATATTTAAAAAAGAAAAAAATTGTTAATGGTATTAACACTTAGTTGAATTTATTGCATACTGTCAAAGGACACTCTGTACATATAACAAGGTATGTACTCAGGTTACAGAAATAAATTTTTAGTTTGAAATTCTGAGCTCAATGAGCACTTCACTTTATTTCCAGTGTTAGTTTCAGGTACTAAAGGCTTCATTTACATTATGTTAAATCATTACATTAAACTCTCACTCAAGCAAATCTTTTCATGGGGAGTCACTAGAAGTTGCTCCTGTTTAAGGGCACAGGACCAGAATTTACAATGTATGGGAGCTGCCGTTAAAATTTTAGAATCTCTTAATGGGTTGGGGTGTCAGCTCTCTCTAGAAGACAGGTTTTTTTACCATGAAATGGGGTGAGTCTACGTAAATATTTTGATAGAGAAGAGCTGGCTGTGAAGGTGGTCAAAGAAAGAGTGGAGAGCAGAAGGACTTTGTGGAAATAGTTTCTTTCAATGGCAGGGGGAAGTGCTTATCTATTTTTGTCAATGTTTTGAAAAATGTCATCAGCTCTCAAGGACTGTCAGCAGGTTTGTGAAGCTGGCACATTGGAGAGTGATAGAAAGGGAGCATTTGGCCTGTTCTTCTCACCTCGAAACCCTGCTCCTCTCGCCAACCCCCGACAGCTGAGATTTCACTTCTTCACAAGTCTGTGAGAAGGGAGGAACAGAACCAGACCAGGAAGGGGCCTGCTGAGGTCCGCCCCTGGCACGGGCAGGGTGGGCAGTTGCCTGGGGCAGGGGGCGAGCAGCCAGTGACCACCCCACCTGTCCTGCTGCTCCAGGCTCCTGGTGGGGCAGCAGCCCTTCCAGCCCCACAGCAGCAAGGGATCCCACCCTGACAAATCTCCAGAGCCTGTGGTCTGCGTTACAGCATGTGTGGCCTTTACATGCAGCATCGGGGGTAGGATTTCTCTTGAACAGAGATCCTCTGCAGGCACAGAGGAGTTTGGAGCCTGCCAGTGAGATGCGAGAGCAGAGTAATTAGTCCTCTCAGTGGGGCAGGCACAGGGGTGTCTGAGCTGTGAGGGAATGTTCAGACATGTGGTCACCCTCAAGTTCACCCTAAAGACTGAACTTCAGTGCACCCTGCACAGCACAGTACATGGCTCATTGTCTTTGGGAGGAAGGTGTGGACGTGTGACAGCTGAGCTGGAGATCTTTCAGGAGTTGAAATCCAGATGTAAACTACAGCTACTCCCGTTGAAAAGATGGCGTGTGTGATGTCCTGGACAAGAACGTGTTTAGTTACGAATTCAAATGGCTGTTCTTGATTTAAACTGAGGCTCCATGTCATGACTGGGATTTCCTCTGAGGCCAGGCTTTCAGGAAGGTCTTTGTGAAACCAAGGAGACTCCTGCAAAACCTGCAAGAAGAGAATTATCTTGTTCTAAAGTTATTCAGCTGATGAGACCCTCTAGAATGGCTCAAGGACCCAAGGGACAGGGGAGGCAGGAAGTGAAAAAGCTGGTTTAAGCTGTGGCCAAGGCAAAAGGAGCATGATAAAAGAGGTGAAAGTAAAATTGTATTGTCTTGGCTGCTGCAAGCTGAAAGATTAGCAGATTAATGTATCCCAGCTGGGGAGGCTGAGGAACAAATAGACTTATGAGCAGGCTTGCAAGGTTTGGAAGCCAAATTATTAGGTATAACAGCAAGAGTTTCTCTCTTGGATTTTTAAAGCTTTTGCAGCTCTGAAGACTAGGTGAAAATTTGAACTTTTAGAAAGAGTTGGGGGGGAAAAAACGGTTTTCTGTAAGTGTATTACTGCCACTAAGAGAGAGATTATTCACTGCTGGGGTGGGAAGTCCTCAAGGACACAGCCATAGAGCTAGTTGGGTCCATTATCCATGAAATTATTTTCCTCAGCCCAGATCTGGTTGGGATATTGATGGACCCTTTTTGCAGGCAAGCAAATGGGATCCTAAGCACTATCAGGCAGCTTATGTTCTCTCTCCATGGACATGAATTCTCACTGTTTTGTGCTTGTAATATCAGAGAGAATTAAACCTTTACTATAGAAGTTATCTTTTCTGGGGGAAGTTCTTGCATGGAATTGCTCATCAGTTGAGTATAAAAAAGACCCCACCACTAAGTTTCGGAGTGAAAACAGCAGTTCACCAGTAATTTTTTAGAGAGGTCTCCCAAATTTATGCCTGGCTCCTGATAAAGTGAGTGAAGTGCTCCTGATACCAATAGTAACCCATGCAGCTGGCCTCAGATTTGTGCCGAGGCTACTGTATGTTGCATATGGTTTTCAAAAAATGTGTTAAACTAAAGCAGGGCATATCTGCCTTATTCCTTAGAAGCCCGTCCTGTTCTCTGTAAGGTGTTACTTTGCTGTAAATCTCAGCCATTGAGATGTCTGTAGCTGACATTGGGTTTTGGAAGACAGCAGAGACTGTTTAGGCCTTTCTCCAGAAATTAGTTATGGCTGAGGATGGGGAGAGGACACAAATAGCATATTCTGAATGTGGGAGAAACAGTGCACAGAACAAGGGATTCACTGGCTGGTGCAGGAATACATATCCAACCTAAAATATTTTAGATATACTGTCAAGTTAGTGTTATCCCTGATTTTTACTGTTGTTCGGCTTTTCCCAATATGTGACTCGACTTCCAACTGTCAGTAACTTTTTTCTGTCCTTTCAACATTTGATTCAGAATCCTTCACCTTTATTCCACCTTGTCAGTACTGGATTCTTCTGGGGTGTTACAAGTGTGTGTATCTCTCTGGATATTGAGTTAATCACGTACTCACTGTCACTCCACTGAAGTCATCAGAAATGAAGTTACCTTTTAATTATGGAGAGAGATGTGCCTTTTCAATGCTTCATCGACCCTCACATTGCTGACATTGAGCCTTAAGGCTGTTGGGAATGTCTTATTCAGAACGCCTTGGGGAAGGATTCTGGTTATTTTTATAAATACCCTTCATTTCTCCTACTTTTGAAAGACTTCCATCTTTGTAAAAAACCACAAAGTGGCCAGCCAACAAAATTCGCTGTGTCCACAGTTTTGAAGAAGTGCCTGGCAGTGTGGTTAGCACATGAGTGTCACGGGGCTGAGGCTGGTGTGGTAATTGCTGACCATGGGTAAGACTAAGGGTGAGGGCTTGGAGGGATAGTAACAGGAGATTGCTGCTTGCAGCCATCCAGATTTGCTCTCCTTTGCATCTTGGTAATGAGCAATTAGGACTTGCAGAGCAGCTTTATTTGTTTGCCCTGGTTTGTTCACTGTACCAGGTCTCATCTCCTGCCTTCTTATGGGGTCTTGCAGTGTTCAGGTAGTTGATGCTGGAGTTTTGCTGCCTTGGAGGGTTTGGAGGAGCCTGTTAAATCACAGGATAACTGCAGAAGAGCTGGAAGCAGTGTAGTGATGCAGTCATGAGATCTAGGACAAGGAGATTGGCTTTATGGTATCAGTACTCACTGGAGAGTATACCTAAACTTCCATCTATGGCTCTGCAAAACAGGGATCCTGATTCTGGACCAAGATGGAAATTCCTTTGCTTGAAAAGGCCTGGGATTTATACATAGGTACTTTGCTTTGAATCAAGTTAAATTTAACTGCAGGTAATTTTCAAACTGGGAAGTTCTGGCTAGAATTAAGCCTGGTTTTTCAAGTCTGTTTACTACAGCTATGGCAAAATGCCTTGGATGGTCCTTGCATGCTATGTGATCACTTGAACCTCTGAGCTATAAAGTCACTGTACACTCTACCTATAAGAGATGCAGAAATATTTTGTAAAGAGAAGAACAACTACAAGAGGAGATTGCATATAATCAGGCATAGAATGCCTGATTTTTGTTTCAAAGTAATGTTTCAAACTTTGGAATAAATTCCAGTGTTGATTACAAAGTGAACTAATTTCAACGGAACTGAGTTGGTCAAGAGAGATCTTGGTGCTTAGAAAACCATCCTGACAAACAGATGTGAAACCCTCTTCAGAACTGAGAAGAAAAAGAATGTGTCTGCAGATTTTTTTTTTTCTTTCTAGATTTTTCTCTCTCTAGCTGAATTAGAAGATATGATATCTTGCTGGTTTTGTGATAGGGTGCAGCTGGAAACTTTTGCTGTTCTTTGGAATACTGCAAAGGGAAACAAAATCAATTGGGGTTGAAATCGGTAGTTCTAGCCAAAACAAATTGTTAACATTTATTGAATGTATATACACAAACACATTTATATATATCTGTTAAAGTATATACTTTTAAAAATAATAAATTGCCTCAGGTATTTTTTCTTCTCCCTACTGAATCTTTGATCTAAAAAGATCAGTTATTCACACATCTGTATTGGTGAGGAATGTTTGTCAGATCCTCAGGTTTGCAATGGAATTATATTATAATAGCTTCTCTTTGGCAATTCCCCTTAAGCACTCTTCTTTACCACTTGTCTTAGAAATCTGACTTTTAAAATTTAAGGATCCTGTGTTATCAAACTTGCCCTGGACTAAAACTTCACCACATATCTGTTCAGCAAAACCTTGGATTTCAGAAAGTATCTTCAGGCAGCTGCCTGCCTTTCCCTTTAGGCATGTTTGGTTTTTCTTCTGACTCAAAACAGAAAGAGTGGGGGGAAATATCATAATTTCTTCTTCACTTCTGTTTTAGTAACCTTTCCATCAAACACGAGGAGCTACATGTCTTCGTGCTTCAAATAGTGTTATCCTTAGGCAAGGATAAGTAGAAAAATGTGTTTCTGCCTTGAAAATCTTATCACCTTGCTTTCAGATTCTTCACTTTTCTTGTATCTGCCTGTCTGTGTATTCTCAGTGAATGGGCATGTACTATAACAACATTATTTATGTAAAGTACAGGAAAGAGCTGTACAGTATGAGTTCAAAGGCAGATTGTAATTCAATAGAAATCAGGGTTTTCTTTGCCGCTGGTTTAAAAAAATGAAAATGTAATGCAAATAATCATCATTTCCTCCCCTCAATAATTTCGAAAAATGGAATAATATTTATATTTCAGGGATTGACTTTGTATTGTTTTTAAATCTTAAAAATATATTTAAAAAGACATGGCTATTAGGAAGTGTTTTTCAAATGTGTGGCTACCAGTTAATTTGCTGTAAAGAGAATCCAGTCCTGGGTGTATTAAAGCCTCAGTGGGGAAAAACAGGTTAAGAGCCCTCGGGATACCAGGGACTTCCTCAGGCCCTAAGTAATGGAACAGTCTTTACTCAGATGCATCTGAATGGAGAGTCAGCCAGACTTAAGTGACTTGAATGGAAAAAGTATTTATTTTTCTTCTCTAATCTGCCCTCTGAGAAGATTTTCCTACAGTGCTTGGGTCAGTCCAGTCTCCTGCACAATCTCTGCTCTTGTGAGAACCCTCCCCAGAGGGTAGCCAGAGCTTGCATATCTCTTGCCATGTTTCTCTCAATTTTTCCCCTTGGCTGATGTTGAGGGGCAGTTTGTTTCTCCAAAATAGAGGTAAGACTCCCCCTTAGTAGGCAGGCACTGGGCAGGAATCCATAATACCTGACACTGCCTCAGTACCACGTGTTTCACAATTTCAGTGTCTTGATACAGCTTCAGCACAGTACAGAGGAGGGTGACACCTGGGTACATTCTTCACCTGGATTGTCATCACTCCTTGCCCCAAAACGAAGGACTTTTGACTGTGAATATCAGAGCACTACTGAAATAAGAAATCATTTAGCACTGAGAACTTCCTGCTGCCTGTGTTCCTGCATTCCTGCCCCAAATGAAGAGTTGTCCAACTAGTGTATGATGGTACCATGAAATATTGAATCAGGGAGGCAATCCTAATGCTCCCCCAGGTACTGTAAGCAGCACAGAAAAATGATTAATGAGTCTTAGCCCTAGCTCTGTCAAAGCCAGATCTGTTGGGCTGCACAGTTTCTTCTTTTTTGGAATATTCTGTTCAGCAGCATGTTGCCATACAGACTTATCAGCAAATGAGTAGCAGATGGAGCAGTGACACATTTTATCTTGCAGCAGCAGGGACTTTGTATGTGCTAGAAGAATTCAGAGGAGTTGGGTTCATGCAAGTATGTGATGAAAGAAAAGCTGCCGATCGCTTTTCTTTCTCCACAGAATTGCAGATGGACAAACAGAGAGGAAAGTGGTTGTCTCAAGCAAGACAGTAACAAAGAATGAAATGTTCAGGAAGTTAAAATTAAAACCCCTGCTGAGGCAAAGATATACCTCTCTGCCTCCTGTACCTGACTATTAAACCATGGCTTAGTTTTTTGTTTCAGATGGTATCCTTTCCATCAGGCCTTTATGAACTGGTAGGTAGAGCTACTGTTCTTTCAAAGTCAGATGTTGCCTGTCAGCAAGAGCAGTTAATCCATACTCTGGGCTTTGCATAAATTGATTCCTCCATCCCTCATGATATAGATGAGGCATTGTAAAGGAAAATCTGAAATATAATCTGAGCTGAGACTATTTTAGGAGTGTTTGGTTCCTGGGCTCTACTCACATGCCTTTTTCTCTTCTCAGCTCCATGTACCATAATGTTTACTAGAATACTTAGACTAGAAATTGCAAATTGTGAAGTTGACGCCTGAGGCTGAAACCTGAAGCTAACTAGACTGTGAGAAAGAGTGAAGCAAACATTACAAAGCCAGATCTGTATTTGTCCAGACAACATCTAACTCATGAAGATGCAGTTATTGTCCAAGGTGCAGGTAGGGTTTAACTTACGGTAGGCCTTGCAGTAAAATATCTTTTTTCCTCTATTAGCAGACATGTAGGGGGATATTTTCTGCGTGGTTTGTATGGGTAGTGCTTCCCTCTCTTTCTCTCTCATTTTCACCATTTCAGCTTGATATTCATGCTGCATCCAGGGACCTGGCAGGTATTTTTTCCCAATGACTATATTGATCTGTATGGAGAAAGCATATGCAGTTGGCAGCATGCTGTGTGCCTTGCTGTTTACCAGGTACCAGGCACATCCATAGTTGTCAATTTGCTGTGGCAGAGCTGTGCAGTGTTGGTGTATTTGGACCATTGCACCCGGAAAATATCTCAGCCCTCCCAGGGTCTGATTACCCTTGAGACAGAGCTTCTTCAGATGAAGATGTGACAAGGTACTGGTAGCAGCAGGGAATTGGTCACAAAAACCCGACTGTCCCTTTCAATCCTTTATCCCAGTCCATGCTGTGTCTTCTACAATAATGAATACCTTCTTTCAGTGCATGACATAAGTCATAATTCAATAGTCTGTTCTCCTCGCTTGCCCTATCCCGTGACGTCCTTGATGCACCAAGGGCTGTGATTTATAACAATAGACATATTGGGAACCATGTGCTGGTCTGCAAGTTCTGTCATGCTGCGCAGAGAGGGAGATGCTGGCAGCCAGAGCCAAGCCTGACACTTCCTGAATGTAAAGGTGTGACTGCACTGCATCACCAGAGCCTCTTTGAAGCCTGCAGTGTGAAACATGGTGACTATCATGAGGGCACAGAAGGTAGCAGGAGTGGGACATGCATGTCAGCTCTAAGACTTTCCAGACAGTAAGGATGCCATGGAGGGAAAGTGCTTTCCTCTCTTCAGCCCAGACCAACAAACACTGGCCAAAACAAATTCCCAGTTCCATTTGGGACAGAGGATCTTTATTAATCTTTCATGATCTTTCTGCTGATTGTGGTTCAGTAAGAAATATTTGAGTTTTATTCATGGTTGAATACTTTGTTAAAGCACACAGCAAAGTAGCCAAAGTGCCTGCCAGACACACGGGAATGAGCTTAGTGACCATGAAACCTAATAGCACTGTTTCAGCTAGGCAGGGTTTAAACAGATGTTTTGCAAAGAAGACCAGCTTTTAGCAGCAAGTAACAGAGTTTGGCCAGTGTGTTAGTCATGAAGTTTTGAGTGCTTTTGGAATCTGACGGGTTCTTATATAAAAAGTTGGTGGAAAGGAAGAGAAAGCCCTTTTTGTCATGTGAACAAAGTTTAGCTGCACTCTGAGATGCACTTGCTGCTCCCAAGCCCACATCCTCTACTAACTTGTATTCTGGGCAGAGCAGCTGAGATTTCATGGTTGCAATAGTACAGTGTTTGCCCAGCTACTGCTTCCTTTTTTCTAACTCTACTGGTGACAGTAGCCCCTCCACAGTAGTGGAGGTCAGGGAAGGTCTCACTCTGCACTTCCATCACCAGCTGGTCCTTTCTTGGACTGGATGATGGATGCAGAGCCTCACAGAGCATGAGAGTGTGCCCAGTGTTTCCATAATGCTTTGCACTGGACTTCACTCCTGCTTTACAGGTAGAGAATGAAGGTATCAAACACCAAGGTGCTTTGCCTGGTCACCAGCACAGCCAGGATTACAGCCCTGACCTCCACAGTCCCAGCCCCTTGCCCTTCCCCACTGACAGCACTGCTATTCAGTGGTCAGTTCAGTTCTGGGTGCACGGGATCCTCTTGTGTTATCCTGCACTGGAGTGTGAGGCTGCCCACAACAAAGCACCGCTGTCTGAGCAGGCTCCTGCCTGCTGCCAGGAATTCTCCAGCAGAAGAGCCCTTCGTTCTCTCACCTTTGGTGAGTTACAGCCTGGAAGGCAAACCACTGGAAAACCCTCCTCTGGTCACTGTGTTGTATGTGCAACGCCTTAATTAGGCAAAACTCCCACCAAAAGGCTTTCTTCCTTCCCTTTCTTAGTGTAGCCTGTCCTGCTATCTGCTGGGGAAAGACAATTTGGTAAGCGATTTGCAAAAAATTGAAGAGATCCCTTTCTACTCTTTGTAACTCTCTTCCCGTGCTGTGGTGACTGAAATCCCTTGCAAAGCTGACTCCTAACATTGTCATTAGTGTCTCTGGCATGGTTGGGAGGAATGAAGGATGAGCTTTAGCTGAACATTAATCTCAGATTAGTCTGGTTTAGTAAAAAAAAAAAAGGCAATTGCATAATTTCTGAAAACTGAAGGGAGACAGAAACCTATTCATTTAGATGTAAATCACTTTAAAGTGCTTGCTCTGGGTTGGAATTTAGTTGATGTTAAATTTGTCAGCTTACAAATGCGGGGAGGGAGAGGAAAGGGAGTAGGGAGAGAGAGCTATTGCAGGACTGCTTTCAGAACCCTCTTATAATCCTATATATTTAGAACAAAGTGAAATCTTACTTTGTGGTAGTACTAAAGATTTCTCTAAAGGAAGAGGAAGGAATATTTGCCTTCCAGTGCTTGCTTTGAACTTCTGAGCTTATTAGAGCCCTGAATCAATATTCATTGCAATTTCATTACCAGTTGAGTGAATTTGGATTTTTCATTCAAAGTGATTATTTCCCTCCCTCTAGCATTCAGAGAGATTCTTAAATACCCTTTTGCTCCAGACTGATCAAAATATTAGCGAAGGTTTGTGAAGTTTGGACCTGCTATTGAGCACAAGATTCATTAATCTTTTGGGTTTCTGACAGATGTTAACCAAAAGAAGCTGTATGTTAAAACTTCCCCTTAGTGATCAACACATAAAAGTATTAGGAATGGGGGAGAATAACACAGAATATATTATGTGCTGTGAATGTGTAACTGAAACAGATAAAATAACTAGAAAAGAAAATATGAAATTGCAGCTTGGCAAGATTGGTTATAATGTTTGAGCACTATTTAACAATTTAATTTTCTTAATGATTATAAGTGTTTGTTCTGAATATTTCTAATAAATATTCACAGAGAATACAAAATTTAGCATTTTATATCCAAGCCTGGAATTAATTTGTACAAAATTCCTCTGGTAAAAACTAGGTTTCTTTAATACTCCAGGCACAGATGCTGCCAATTCTTTAGAAATTTCCACAGTTACCAAGAAAAATTGTATGTTTTATGAGACAAGTCTAATAGATCATCGAGTTAGTCACTTAAACCTGCAGGAAATACATTTATTAGGGCTTAATCTGTGCTATTAAGCACTCATAGGGAATTTGCTATTAAAGCATAAATCATTGTCAGTGATGATCTCTAAAAAGCAGCATGTGCTGACTGTGTCCTCTCAATGTTCACTGCACTGAGTGCAGGCAAAACATAACTTCTAGATATGCGTGGGTTCAAAGCAAAGCCTCTGGGGAGCAGTCTGCACAGTCAGTCCTTGACCCAAATGCTCACTTTTGGGTGAGTTTCTGTCTGCAGAAAGGCTGGGCCATAAGGCAGCCTGTGGGATCAGGCTCGCGACCTGGTCATGAGGGAATGTGCTGCGGAGGCAGCTGTGGCTGCAGTGAATCCCACAGAGGGTGCTGCTGCGCGGTGGCCAGCACAGCTCTCCCTAAATGTGTGACGTGGAGCCTGGCCATGCAGGGGATGGGCACCCCACAGCCCGCCTGGAACGTGCCTCCATCCACAGCCGAGTGCTGTGGCTCGTTGTCGCTCGATCAGTGTGCCAGTGGACACTGGTAGTTAGACATGTGAAAGGCAGGCTTTTGGTCAGATGTTCTGGATTGAGGGAGAAGGTGCAGTTCTGAACCTTGCTAATTACTGAAATACTTGGCCCTGGAGTCAGGGACTCATGACTGGCCTCACGTGCAGCATATGTTTGTTCCTCAGCCCTACAGCAAGGGCACAGCAGAGCCCCTCAGACAGGAGGTTTTGTGTTTCAGAACTCTTTCTGCAGTATAAAGTCATCATCTCAGTATTGGAAGGCGCCATTCCTGGAAGCTGGGGCCCCATTTCCGTGAGCTTTTTGGCTATAAATAATCAGTAATTTTTAACTTAGGTGTTAAGGCAGTAATGTATGTCTTAATTAGTGTATTTCTTTGGAGGCATACTGGGCTCTGGTCTCCCTGGCCTTCTGTGTGTTAAGGAAGAAGTGATTTAAATATGAGTATGAAGAAGGGTTTACAAGAGCAAGTAACTGGGCAGCACCAGGCAGTAAGTGGCAGTGTGAGCTAAGGACAAAGTGTTTTGACCAGCGTGTCCTTTTGGACAGCCTTATTGGCAGGAGTTGGATCTTATTTGACAGCTGTCAAGGGCAGTGTAACAGGCAAAAGCCTTAAAATTCTGCTTGGTAACAAGCAGGAATCTTCAAGAGGGACAGCATGGTAAATATCTTGCTGCTGGCCCATTCTGAAGGGTGGAGATTGGCATTTATGTAATGGCATTCAAACAGCATCCTGAGTAATGTTTGAGTTCTGTCATTCAGATATTTTATAGAATCATAGGGCTATAGAATTGTTTGAGTAGGAAAAGATCTCTAAGACAATCAAGTTCAGCTGTTAACCCAGCACTGCCAAGGCCACCACTAACCCACGTCCCCAGGTGCCACATCTACACATCTTTTAAATACCTACAGGGATGGTGACTCAACCACTGGACTGGACAGCCTGTTCCAATGCCTGACCAACTTTTCAGCAAAGGAATTTTTCCTAATATCTGATCTAAACCTCCCCTTGTGCAACTTGAGCCTGTTTCCTCCTGTCCTATTGCTTGTAACTTGGAAGAGAGGCAGACCCCCGCCTGGCTACAGCCTCCTTTCAGGGGGTTGAAGAGAGCAATAAGGTCCCCCTGAGCCCCCTTTTCTCCAGGCTGAGCCCGCCAGCTCCCTCAGCTGCTCCTCATCACACTTGTGCTCCAGACCCTCCTCCAGCTCTGTTGCCCTTCTCTGGACCCGCTCCAGCCCGTCAGTGCCTTTCTTTTAGTGAGGGGCCCAGAACTGAACACAGAATTCGAGGTGTGTCCTCACCAGCACCCAGCACAATGGAGTGCCCTGGTTCTTTAGTTCACCAGATCCTCTTTCCAGCCCTTCTTGAAGATGAGCGTCATATTTGCCAGCCTTCAGTCAGCTGGGACCTTCCTGGCTAGCCAGGACTGCTGGTAACTGGTGGGAAGTTGCCAGGAGAGCTCAGCTGCCAGCTCTCTCAGTACCCATGGGTGGATTCCACGTAACTCATTCTTCTGATGGCAGTTTGGTTTCATTCTTGTTTGTTTTAATACGCTGTGAATTCAATTCTCAATTGCACTAAAGTATTTTCCCCTTCTTTGACAGCATGTCAGAGGCTACAAAGTATGTTCTTATTAAGTGCTCTTAGTACTGTCAGAATGACATGAAATGTCTTAGGTTGAGTGAGGAGAAGGTCTTTTCTTGGGGCAACTTGATGCTCAGAATTCCACAGAAGTAAAGTCTGATGAAATAAATGTTTCTTTCCAACAGTGTCTGGAAAATAAATATCTAGTGTGATCATCCGACTGTGGCTGTAATTCACATTTAATTCTCCCACAAGATCCGGGGAATCGGAGACAGAGACTGAAAAGACTATTAGGTTATCTGCAGTCTTTAATCTAGAATCTTTTCATTGACTAATAGCAGGATTAAAATCAGTCTGTTATTCCTCCTCTCTACATATTTCTTACAGTCTTATTAAATCTCTTAGATGGTCTTGAGCAGAAAGAATAGAATTTTCTTTTTTTTATAAGAAAGACTGATTCAGAGTTAGAAAGTATAAGATTACGTAATGTTAAAAATAGATGTAGACCCCTGTGTCAGTCTCATTTCAGATTCAAAGCTGTGCTTCTACTCCTGCATCTTTCAGAAGAAACACTTGGTTTAGCCTGGTAAGGATGTAATATATTGACATCAGTGGCACGAGCATAACTGAGATGAATTTGATTCTGCTCCTCATGCCACTTCTTTCTTCAATCTATATTTCACTTGAGAAACCTGATTTGGTGTCAGGCAGTGTTGCATGTGGTAAAGGGTCCCAGCGTTTTATTGCTCCTGCCTAGATGATATTACTAATGTTTCAAGGAGTGCTGTAAAGCATGAAAGCAAGATATAAATTTCTAAAGGTAGCCTAGCTGCTGTAAAAATATGAAAGTGAACTATTGTCCTGCAATGATGTTAGAAAAGAACTTGACTAATTGACTGTTAATTCTGCTGATTGAAAATGGGAGACAGATTCATATTATCCTGGTGAAGTCTGACAGGCAAGTTACCTCCTTGTTCTTGCAGTTGTGCAATGCAGCAAGGGAAAAATAGAAGGAAGAAACACATGCCTAGTTTTTTTGAGCTGACACTGGGCTATCAGTTGGAGCTGGCCAAAAGGCAGATTTCCCATGTTGTAAGACAACTTTTTTTTTCCTAAATTATATTTTGTGTCAGTTTGAATCAGACTGCTACTAAATATTTTGACACTTCCTATGAACTGGATATCCTGGCAAAATATCATTTTGTAAATGCTGAAATATGTCATTGTAAATTTACTCCCCTTGGCCCACACTGCTTTTGGGCAAAATGCATTTCTCTTTCTCAGCATCAGCGCTGCTGACAGAGGCTGTGAAACAGGCAGGAGTAGCCGGGGGGCTGATGATCCGGGGCTTTTTCCATGCCATGTGCTGTGGGCCCTGCAGGCTCCTGGGTGTCAGCCAGGCAGGTGTCAAGGCAGTGCCACTGCTGGCTGAGCCTGCCCTGCTCCATCTCCTCCCCTGCTTCCCTTCCTCTCTTGTTTACTCACTTTGCTGCTCTTGCTGGCTCTGGTCTCACCTGTTTGCCATTCAGGACCCTTTTTTTAGGTAAGGAGTCCTGGGTTGCTCAATGTAGGGCCGTCCTCTGGATGCACACCTGGTGTCACCTTGGCTTGCCATGGTCCTTGGCTTCTGCGGCCTGACCACGCTGACCAAGTTCCTTGTACCTCTGCACTTCATTGCAGCCTAGCTTTAGTCACTGGATCTCCTCTCTGGGTTGTCCAAAGTCAATCAAACCTGTTTTGAAAAAGGTATTTTTTCATTGATGGAGAGTATTTTGGGTGAAATTTCTTCCACAGAAAATTTCTGTCTATCTCATTGTGTGCCATTTCTAGGGGTTGTATTAGATTAGTATTGCTTTCAAACCTACCCTACTTTTGGGCAACTTTCTTTCCTGTGGACCTTGTTCCTTGAAATCCCATCTCATCTCAGCCTCAGGTTCATCTCTGTGCTTTGATTTATTCACTCACACGTTTCCACTGACATTTTAGACTCCGTCAAGAGTGAAGGGTTGTGGTACACACAGTTGTTTTCATTAATGTAGGTGTTGCCCTGACCTTGCTAGCTGACCTGCAGAGTCTGATTTCCATGGTATTATCATCTCCACTTGAGCCTATCTGAAATGTGCAGCCTGGCACATTGCAGCTGGAGCTAAAAGGAAGGTCAGGAACTGTAACCCTGCAATTGAGACTAAAATGTCTGAACAGGCAAGTGCTGCCCTTCACCTTGACTGGTTCCAGGCAGAGATATTGGTTCCTTACTTTCCTGAACATGCTTGCACATCTAATTAACAAAAAAATCCTAACCAAAATAAAGTCCCAAACCAACAAAAAGACCCAGAAAACATCCTGAAGTGATGCTTGATTACTTTTGGCTCATGCAATGTTAATTACTTAGGCTGGTTGATTTGGAATATAAAAATTATGATCTTCAATCTTTAATGAGAAGCATCCTGCCAAAGATAAAAAGTAGGGAAACTGTTCACAGGTTGGCAGGTAATAGCAGGTTCACTTAAATTCTCATAAGTTACTGAAGGATTCCTGTGCCAACCTCAAGTCATGCTCCCAATCCCCAACTGCCACCACACATCATCAGCTGCCTGACTTGCAATGCATGCCAGAGGCACTAAAAAAAGATTATAATTGAAAGGGATTTATAAGATATTATTTTGTACATTATTCTGTTTTCCTTTCTCATTTTGTTATATGTTAGACCATGTTGCTTGACACATTACTAATAGTCACTGCTAATGTTTCACTGATTGTGGCAGTCCTCCTCTTCCCAGGAGGAGACATTGTAATCTTGATAAGGTGACTCAAAATTGCTGTTGATAAGTTAAGATTTCATTTACTAGAATATGATACCTCATATTCTGGAAGTGATGACTTTGTGAGTAGTGTAAATTACATGAAACAGGGAATTAATATTTCCAAATAGAAAGGGGGATTTTCCCTTTTTTTATTAGCTTACCCCATCTGCTATGATTTCTATGCTCTCTGACTTTGCCTTGAAGGTTAATTTCCCCAGCAGGTTTGGCTGAAGAAATTAAAAAATAGTACAAATTGCTATCATCACAGTCTGCTAGGACACACCTAAACCTTGGCTCAGGTCTGACCTGAAGGTAAGAGCAGAAGGCTGCAGAGCTAAGGATGCTTGGGAGCAGATGGATGTAAGTTGGCATTTCCAAGCAAGATAAGTACAACTGCTATGAAAGGAGAACACTTAAGACTGCTGACAAGGCTGCCATTAGGTGATAAGATGCAAAGGCCAACAACAGCTATTTTGCTTGTGCTACCTAATGATGTGTACTCAAAATGGCACAGAGAAAAGGGGAAGTTAAATGTATTCATCCAAGACAATCCAACTGATTGAGCAGTGAATCCTGGATGTGGCAGAAAATGGGGTAGGCTGAAGAATTTCAATCAGTGTGAAGTGGGAAGGTAGAGATGGAAAAGGGAGATGGGGCAAGACCTGAAGACAAGGCGTGTCTTTCCAGCTAGAACGGTCACTAGAGAAGTGGGGAGAAGTATGTGATGCACTTGGCATTTTCTATATGGAGGTGCTATTTCACACCATTCCATGCTAGATTTGACCTAAGCTTTTTTTCTTTATTATTGGTACAATATTTTTATTTGGCCTGCTTTAATCAAATGATAGGACATTTATAGCCATGTATGGAGTACAGATGTGGATGGAAATGTTCCACTGAGACCACACCTCTGCATGGGATGGTTTGCTGTGTATGAGGTTGGCCATGCCCTCAGGGCATGTTGGGAATTTGGATCACAGAGAGTCAGACATGGGCAGTGTTGAAATGAGTGAGAAGCAGGGCAGTGATTTGGCCTGGCAGGTGCTGCACTGGCCTGGGGGAAAGGAAACTCCCCTCTGCTTTTCATCAGGAATGGAACTCAGGAATTCATTACCCTTTTTATCCTTTTCCCTCTCTCTGTTGGTTTTGTCTGTTCACATGGCAAGTGAGAGTCTGTTCGTTGATGCACCGCAAAGCCCTGACCTTCACTGCTATCACCGTGTGATCCCACTGGTATAAATAATGCATACAGTCTCTAACAGCCCTACCTACAGCAGTCAGCAAAGACAGGCACTGCTTAAAACCCAAAGCATGCTAAGATACTTTCCCTTGGATGGGAAGCTTTCCAGAGCAAGAAGTTGATGAGTTTCTGGAGTAAGTTGCCCTTAAGTAATAAAAGTGGATCCGTATGAATAATTTCAGAACCATAATAGGACAGTTTAGCTCTGTACCTGCTGCTTTGAACGGGACCCCAGGGTTGTGGTTCTGTCATCAAACCTCCACAAAGGATGCCATACATAGTATCAATTTCAGTAGCAAACCTATATCGTAGTTGTTTAACCCTGGTGACTTTTCACAGAGAACTGCTGAAATGGGGCTGTCAGTTTGCTTCATGATTAAAATTAAGGCTAGTAGGAGTGTGAGTCTGTGTATGCACACACATAAGTATATACATGTGTATATTAATCCGAGGCAGAAATCTCATGGGTCTAGAAACTCACAGAATATAACTTTACACATGTCAACTGGCTCAGCAGTCAATCTGGGAGATCAGCCTCTCTTACCTAATACTTTTCAGAGCCATCTTTGGTTATTTTTGCTGTAAACCCTTGCAATTGCAGTGAATGGAGAGGAAAGCAAGGGCAATTCCATTTTACCCTTTAGTTTCAACAAAGAGCCATGGGCCATTTTCAGGGTGCCTGCGACTTCAGTGGCTTCAGGAGTTTGTGCTACAATTGCTGGGCTTGTTTTTTACCAGCTGGAGATGTAAACATACAATCGAGCATTGAATTTAACTTTGTGGGACTGCATAACTTTGAGATTCTGAGGCAACTTGGCTGCCATTAAAGGGAAACACTGATTTTAAATATACATTCATTCCAGCGAAAGGCTGGAGGAACTTTTTAATATTTATGGTGCAATAATCGATCTTTTACCACTGTCAAAAGCTGTTAAAGACTTATCAACTTGCTATTTCAGCACCATATGCTCTCCACAAGTTCCTCACCATGTGTCTTTCCTGCACTTTAGAGGAAGAACATTTGTTGGAATATCAAAACAGACAAACGCTTCTCCAAATGATGGTGCCTGTGTAGATGTGTGGGACTTCATCATAAGCCCTCATTTGTATCCAGATCCCTTGAGTAGGGAGAGGTCTGGGGGACATACAGTTGGGTCTTTGTGTAGTAAAGTGTGATAACAGCATTTTGTCAGAAAAAAGTTGTATTTGGATTTTCTTTAATGTTGGCTACAAGAATGTAATGCAGTGCTGTTGTGAAGGTACCGAACAGCAAATGTGCTTTGCACTGGCACGTTCACCTCATTTAGCTTTTATTGTCACTGCTTAAGTCCTGGTCTTGCAAGTTGTTCCCACCTTTTCTGGAGCTTTACCTTCCTCTTGTCCATTATAAAGTGTAGTGTGGTGGTGGGAGGTCCTGGGGGCCCATGGGGCAGTGAGGAACAAGGTCCTCACAGACCACTGAATCCACCTGAAACAAACCCTTTGTGCCTGAGTTGCTGCATGCAGATTGATACCCAGAGTGAGGGATAAATATGAAATATTACGTGCCAGGTTAAGTCTTCAGCTGTTTGCTCTTCTGTAGAGCATTAGGCTTAGCTTGGCCAGTCAGAGGTCTCCATTCACGTGGGGCCAAGTCACTGCAAGCAGTCCCTGCGGCACATCATCTACAAAAGGTCAGTGGGGAGGGAGTTAGTGCTCTGCAGGTCTCAGCCCAGGAATATATGGAGTATGTAGGTGTCTGCATTGCATTTTTGCCTTCTAAAAAAGTGAGAGATAAAAGGGTGAGAAAGAATAAATAGTAGAGTGGGAAGAAGAGTTAATAAGGTTGGATTTCTACTTATTTTTCTGTACAGTGAATGTCTAGAGAAAGAGGGATGGAATGGGTTTCTGTAGTTCATTAAGATCCTGCCTAAAGAGTCAGCTGTACAGTAGCCAACAAAGAAAGGAATAAACTGAGCCTTTTGTGAGTCTTGTGCCTGGTCATAAAATAATCATGGTCTTTCTAGAGACCCTAAAATACTGAAGAATTACAGGACTCCTTCAGTTGTGGCCCTATGCCATACCCCCACCTGAGAATGTGGGCTGTGTCCATTTTTTGAAGGAATATGATTTTGCACTCCAATCTTGTAAACTCTGGAGCAGAAGAGAAATGCATGTGGATTTCAGAGCACCCTCAGCTTCTCCCTCCACCAGGAGAGACCTTGCAGGATTTAGGCCAAGACGTAATTTGTTGGGGCTCTTCCTAGACTAAGACCAGATGAACCTATTATGGATGGCTAATTGGATTCCTCCCTCAAGGAAAGCTGGGAGGTGGGAGGCACTCAGTTCCTGTTGCTTTTTATCTGTGTGATTTGGTCCCCTTCCTCTTTCAAGCTCCTGTGAAAAATCCCTGCCATAACATCTCCAAAGGAGGTTACTGTGGCAACCTTAACTCTTGTTTCTTGCTGTGCTGCAGATATCGTTGTGTCTTATTATGAGACAATCTTTGAAGATTGTGGAGCTTTTACAAATCTGCTCATTCGCCACAGGAAAGAAGAGAACTTCTGATGGGTGGTAGTGTCTGCCCTAGCAGCTCCATCAAATTCAGAGCTCTCCTTTTACAAGAAATTACAGCCCTCCTTCATTCTGCTGATCTTTCATCAGGTTTTCTTCCTCTCCCTAACCTCTCAGTGACCTATTCTCTCTGAGAGCATCTAAGAGCATTTATAGACCTCCTGTAACTCAGCAGTGCCTTTGAAGACTGGGATGTTAAACCGTGATCTTTTTTTCCCTGCTGTTTTTCCTCTTAACCTTCCTCTCTGATTTTAGCCGTGTTCTCTGGATGCTGGTTTCCTCTCATGCACAGCCAGCTATCAGAGGCAAGAGAGACTTTTGGAATCAGCTTGGAAGTAGAAGTTAGTTAGGATAAACTTCCTGACAACAGTGTGCTGACTGATTTTTCAAAGTCATGTTTTGCTGTGAGGACTCTTTTGAACTAAATTAAGTTATCTGAGTGTGAAACAATCTAGCATGATCCTCGATGGATAGCCCAAGGCTGTGAGTGATAGAAGAGGTGTAACACCATCCAAAGCTGCTATGTGTCTATGGTTTTATATTCACCTGCAATTGGATGATATTGGTTTATACGCAGGAAAACAAGATGAGGCAAAAGCTCTAAGAAAAGGAGCAAATAGAGAGATCCTAATGCACCAGTGTTTGTGGACTGCTTCCTAATATGATTGGCAAGGCCAAAAGAAGTACTGAATTTTGGGAGAAATTACAATGACAGCTTTACCTCATGTTAGTTGAAGTAACACCTGACATGAAGACTGATAGGCTTCAAACTGCAGCATCTGTGTGCCTGGCATGGTGATGTGGTGCTGTAAGCATAGGGCTGGGAGCCAGGACACCTGGTTCTGTACCCAGCTTCTCTACTGCCACCCTAAGGACATTACTCACCCTTGTGCTGTTATTTCTCTTTGGAGTCTTGTCTGCTTCATCTGCTGAGACTGCTGAGTGTCCCCTGCAGATGACGGCCCCTGCACCTGACACAACAGGGCTTTGCTCCCTGTTGAAAGATTTCTTAGGTTCAGGAATGACATCTGATGCTGAAGAAATGCCACCCTTGAGTCATTTTGATTTGGGGATCAGTCAAGCTTTGTAATAATCCATAGGGCCACAGCAAAGCAGTTGGTCTCATCCGTGTTGCAGTGGAAGGAGTTTGGGAATGCGGAATATAGTCAGGCACCACATTTGGGATATGGTGGCCTGCTTTGGATGAGTGAATAGGTCTTAAGAACTCTTACAGCTGGGAAAGATTATTTAGTACTACCGCATGATTATGGAATTTCACCTCTGAGAAGTCAGTGAAGCTGTGGTACTTGGCTGCAAGGTGGCAGGTTCAGGCGTGAATCCCTGCCATGATGGATTTTAGGACTGGTTTCCAATGCTTCAAGCAGCATCTTGGATGCTGATCTGTTTTCTGTTTCCCATAGCAGAAGGCAGAAACACGGAGCGACTCTGTGTAGGTACATTGTGTGTGTAGGGAAAATGTTACTCACTCCTGGCTGATGACTGGGATTCTTTCCCCTCAGACTTTAGAGGCTTGTTTCCCTTTTCTCTTTCAGAGAACAGAGATTGAAGACAAATAGTCCAGTGATGCTTTTATCACATTGCAGTGAGGCTGAGCCTATGGTAGGGACTTGTTCTCAGACCTAGTTGTGGTATAATGTGATTTGAGATTCTACAGACAAAGCAAGTGCTCCCTTGACCTTGCATTCCCTAGGCAAGTCCAACACCTTTTAATGTCACAGGGAGACCTGGAATTCTGTCAGAATTGCAGGATTGAGCCTTATGTTACCACAAGTCTTTGCTGCTAATAATTTAAAATGTCAGGCAGCTGCATGTTTATGTAGGTAATATATCAATGTATGTTTCAATAATATAGTAATGTTACTGCATATTAGCAGTACCAAGGGGGCACTAGCTCTGTGTCCTTTATTTCCTCATGAAGCTAATAATTCTTTATTTGATTTGAGGTTTTTTTCCCCCTAGAAAGTTTTGACAAATCTGTGAAAGTGCATTGAAATTAGGAGGTTCTACACAACAGTCAGAGATCACAAACTTAATTCATTACTAATTAGCTGGCACATAAGTATAACTTAATTGATTCAATTCCACATTCATCAGGAAGAATGGAGAAAGTTCACCCACTGTAGGCCCCGCTGCATGTACTCAATAAATTCAGCTGCTTAACATCCCACACGGCCATTGATGTCTGGAATTGCTGGCTGAAGGCAATGACAGCTCACTCAAGGACACAACAGCACAAAGCAAGGCAGAAGCCCTGCACATTGGGCCCGTGCATTTCTAGGGGCAGAAAAAGGTTCGTGGCACTGCCTTGAGTAGGTCATTGTCCTAGATTATAAATTGGAGAGCATGAATCGTCCTTAACTTGCATTTTCTGTATCCTTTACCAGATGCAAAGATGGCTACAGTGAGGAAATGCTTGTGTTGGGTTGAGTGTTAATCTGAATTACATTAGGCAAGAAGCTCAGCATAGGACAGGAATAGGAATTGGAGGGGTTTGCCCCGCAAATACATTATCTTCTCTTATTAGGTAAAGTTTCCTTCCCTTTTTTTTGGTGTGCCTTGGTATGATTCTGTCTCTTATATACCTTTACTCTTGCCAAACTTGTAGGAACTCAGTATCTATCTGCTTGCCTTTTTTTCCCCATGAATTTAAATTAAACTGTCATCAAATTCAGTAATTCTGGGGTGTGGGTGGACAGAGGGCACAAAGAGCACCTGCCTCTTCTTAGGAAATGAGACTAATAAAAAATAACTTGTTTTGTTTCCTACTCTCAATTAATAATGTTGCTCATAAAATAAAATCTACTTTCTTAGAAGTATTGTTTTCGAATTTAGAACACATGGCAAGTGTGACTCCCCAAGGCAATTGTTTTCTTCTTATAACTTCTTAAATATATGTTCATAGGTTTGTACTAAAATGAAGTAGAGAATTTACTCTAGACAAGTTATTAGATGATGTGCATAACATAATTACTATGGAAATTGCTATAACCAGTACAGCTAAATATAAAATTTGTTTCTTGCCTTTGGCAATTTACAATTCTTTTTCTTTTCCCCACTAGATTTTATGATTCTGAATTAGAAGAATTAGATTCAGTTGAAAAAACAAACAAACAACAAACCAAAAAACCCACCCCAAACCTATCTGTGTGCAGTTCTCTTAAAAAAAGGCCATAGTAAAATGATCCTTTTATTTTCCTAAATGAGCTCTGTTATATTTGCCCAGTCTTGCAATATTTTTCAAAAGTGCTGGTCCTGCAAAGTCAGTCTCCTTTTAAGAAACAAAATTCTGTGCTCCCGTGCCCAGAGCATCATATGTAATTAGGAAAAACTGGTGAAAGTTAAAATAAGTAGAATTTTGGCCCCATCTCATGCTTTCAGCACTGAAAACATGTCTTTTGTTTTGTATGTTTTCCCTCAGAGTTCCACCTTTTCTTCTGGACCAAATTCTAATAATTTGTTTGGAAAATATGACCAAGATTTGGCACTAGAAACACACTGAGCCCTGGCTGCAGCTGTGGAATGAATCTCAAGAGTGACAGGAAGCAAGCTTTTTCCTCACTCTTTTCTCAGAGTGCTATAGTAGGTCTAGTTTCATCCAAAGTCTCTGGAACCCATGGGAATATCACTGACAGGGAGTGTAACATCAGCACCTGCATTGTATCAGCAACTCTGTGCATTGAACAGGTTTACATCCAGTATTAAATTTTTGCCGATTGACAAACCCAGTTTATTAATTTTCATCCGTTCCATACATAGCCAAAGGCTTTCTTGGAGCTGATGGTGAATTTATTAAGACTGGTAGCTGGCCTTTGTTTTTGCACCTGTATTCTCATTCCTAAAAATATGGGCTTTGTCTGTTGATTGCAGAACGGATTGGCTTTGAGATTTGGGAACTGATAAAATCTATTGCAGAGGAGAAAACGATATTTATATAATTGCTTTTGGGGATAATTTGAGCTAAAAGTTGTCTGCTTTCTGTTGAGGAGCAGCAATCAGATCTGTGGTATTTATTTTTGTTCACTGCGTGTTTCAGATATCCTGGTAAAACCCTTCTCTGTTTAGACATCTGGCTTTGTCTCATTAACTTGATGAGTTTCGATGCTCCATTCATCCATTTCTCCCATAAACAACTCCGTGTCTCATTTTTCTGCTGTCTCCTGTTCATAGGATACAGCCTGATATACAAATTTAAACTCCTTCTTACCTTAAATCTCACATGAAAATTCATTTATGACTTCTCACAGTAAGCAAAAAATAACAATCTTTATGTTAGCTGTGCTTTTCATTTCCTCATTTTTTTGTTTTGGGCTAGATCCTCAACGGATGAAATCCAAACAGGGTGGGCTTTGCACTGTCTCTGCAGTGCTGCTGTGAAGAGCCTGAGAGGAGGGACGTGGCACAGCTGATTTTTGGAGCACCAGCAGGTCTTGCTCCCTGACCAGGGCTGATGGTGCACTGGAGGCTCAGGAGCGGAGCTAGCAGCTCTGCTCTAGGACCTGAAAATTAAGGCCATATAAGTCCTGAGGAAGTGTTAATCCATGGCCAGCTCCAGCATCATGAATGGACTGGCAGCTGAGAGAGGAGGTGCCAGGCTGCCCATCCTGTCCTGGACTCCCACTGCCCGCTGCTTTGACCCTTCTATGACAGTGACTTCAGAAAATTGCTGAGAGAATGAAGTCCCATAATTCTGTACAGGAATCTGTGACTCTAGGCAGGAACATTCACCTCAGGGTAGATGCTAGACACAAAGGCTGAGACTCCAAGATCTATCTGTGCTGTTTTAACTGAGTGCCAAGTCAAACCTGGAAGTCTCCTCCTTTCTGATTTTTAGTGATGTTAAGTTGTGCTCAAGGGGGATGTAAATCACACCAGGAAAAGCTCTGGGCTGAATTCTTCCGATAGCCCATCCCTGCTAACTGATAAATCTATGACATAAGCAGGAAAGCCTTGTGGGACAGAGGATGTTCAGTGCAAGTTGTACAGATAATCCAAAAACACTGTCCTGCTGGGAAACAGAACAGAAAACACTATTGCTTCGGCAGTGAAAGATCTGAGGAGAAGACACCAAATACTGTAATTAAATGACTTTTAGTGTTCCTAAATGTTATGTTTCATCTAGACTTCCTAAATAGAATTAACTAGAAGCTAATTAAAAAAGCCTCCTGCTTTCTCACAAAGTATCTGTCTGGTACCGACTGTAGTGAGTTTATCTATTCACAGAGCACCACGAATCACTCCCCTGTTTAAGAAAAAAATAGATTGCTGTTGTAATACTTATTGAACACCTATAACAGATGTTTAAATCTCTACAAGCTTGAGATAATTAAAATAATAAATCTATACCCATTTGACAAGACTGTTAGCAGAAATCAAAGATATAAATAATCTAGTGGAGCCATGAGACATTATTCTGCCAAGTATTATGATCATGTTCTCATGGAAATTTCAAGCCTGATTCTACCATCCTTATGTAGGCAATGCTCCCACCAGGTGCTGCTGTCATGAATAGGGCAGTGCTCAGTAAAGGTGCCAGGATCAGGGCTCAGGACAGTACAGCAGCAAGGACCTCAAGAGCCACTTCCCCCACAGGACTGGTGTCTCAGCACTTGGCTGTACTTGACTTTATCTTCAAGAACTGGACCCAGACCTTTTTTTCTCTTAGTGTAAGTTTTGCTTCAATGAATTAATTGTAGTAGTGTGTGGGCACCTGCATTTGCACTTTACAGTGCTTAGCTGCCTCACATGTTGGGAAACGTCACCTTACACCTGACCTAGGGACAGAGATATGAGAAGGGACTCACATCTTTTCTTCCTTTGCAACAACAAACCTACACCTCCTGTTTCATCAGCAGAAGCCCTGTGGTCTCCAGCCCTCCAGGAGGGAGCTGGCACAGCCCCAAGCTGGGGTGCTGTGCAGAATTCAGGAGTCACTGGGTCCATGAGGAAGAGGTTATGCTCCTAAAAGACAGGGCAGTGGTATGCCCTGACTCAAGGCTTTTGTATCATTGAATGTTTTGTAAGCAATATCTGCATGGTTCTTGAAACACAGACTGAAACCATCTCTTGCTTCTTCTGTGTACGTAAAGGAGACCCCAAACTAAGGGACACTACCAAGATGCTGAAACTTCTTGACTGTGGTGAGGATGTAGTTGTGTTTCCACTATATCCAGTGCTCTGGGAATTTCTTTTTTCAGCTTCTAAAAGGAGCTAGGTGCCAAGATCAGCAAAAAAAATACCCATAGATGGCTGTGGATAAATTGTGGGGTGTGACCCTGACAGGGCCTTGCTTTACTGGCTATTGGGGCAGCAGCAGTGGAGTTGTCACGTGTCATGGTTTACTCCCCAGTGTCATTGCCAGAGGGATATTAATCAGTTTCATTACACAACAAAGTTAGTGAATTATCTCTCTGGCAACTGAGGATGAAAGCACAGATGAGACAGAACACTGCAAAGGCAGGAAGACAATGTTTGGCACCTCTGTGTACATGGAGAGAAGTTCCCCTGGTATCTTCTCTACCCAGGGGCTTGAAAGTAGTTGGTTTCAAGAATTTAGTGTGAAGCCCATGAGGAGACCAGGGTAATTAAATTTTTCTCCCATCCACTCAACCCCTGACTAATGAGCAGATCTCACAGAGCTGACAAAGACCAGGAGAAATGGATATCCATAGGGAAAATGAAAAAATTAAGAACGATGTTCATCCAAGAGGAAGCTATAAAGCTGTAACAATGTCTTTTTATAGAAGAGCTACAAGACTAGAGGTCTTGATTCACAAAGCAGGACTTGTATGACAATAACCAGGCAAGGAAACAGAAAAAACCCCAACATTTAAAGAAAAATCAGTGTTTGCTTTCATCTCACCACTGTGGTAGCCTTGTGATTAGTTGTGGCATTCTTTTGTTTTCAAACTAATGAGTATGTAAAACTGTGTTTTGTATATAATTTCTGGCACCATGTCAGCTCCTTAAGATCACTTGAAAGGGAGATCAGTGGGAAGGATGCCACAGCAGTGCTTGGAAAATAACTCTGCGAGTCTTTTGTTTTCCCTCTCCTTCAGCCTTCGCACACTCCCCCAGGAATCCTGGCTGGCAGAGGAGACACAGCATTGTTGAACTCGAGGCAATGCCAGCCTGACTGGTGTGAGGTGCTCACCTCAGTGCTGCAGCAGTGCATGCCCTCGGCTGGGCCTGCTCTGTCCCTGGCAGCATCTCTGTCATCCTGTGGCTCTTTGCTTTGCTGTGATATTTGTGCTTTCAGGTGCTCCACTGCCACTCCAACTTGTGGTTTGGTTTTTTCCCCTCTTCTGCTCTAGCTCTTTTAGCAAAAGAAACCTACCAGCATTTTGTTCACCATAATTTTTTTCCTTCTGTGACAAATATTTATAAGTAAACCAATCAGTCATTGTCAAGGGAACTCTAATGGTACGCTCCTGTGTGGATAATTATTCGTTCCCTGTCAGCAAAAGGTTATAAAATTTTTTCTTTTGGGAAAATGCAGTAGAGACTTTTTTCCTGGTGGGCAAATATTGTAGAGATGCTTTAATCTGGATAATACAGCTAAAAAGCTCCTTGTAGGATTCCCTGACATAAATGCTTCTGTTAGGTTGATTTCTGTGTCACTGAAAGTGCGTTGACTCTTTTCCCAGGAGGAAAAAGATTTCTATGGTTTCCTCCTACTGGGAAAACATTTTCCAGGCACCTGGTTCTGTCAGGAAAATACAAATAAAAAACACTCTTTTTTTCTTTCCCCCCTTTAAATGCATCAGAATCTTGGTTAAGAAAAGCTGTTAAATGTATGCTTAAATCTGTATTTGCAGGGACAGATTTTTGCCTGCTCATCTCTAGACTAGCTGCACATCAAGGATTGCTCTCCTATCCAGGTTCCTTAGTGCAGCAAGTTTTATACTTACAGGCTTACAAGTTTGTAAGTGAAGTGGAAGATTTACCAGTTGAGTGGAAGGATTTGCTGCCAAAGCCATGGTTCAGCTGACACCAGCAGCACTTCCAACTGATTTGGCTGGATGGACTTTTTCCTGGAAGCAGGTGTCTTGCATTGAATCATCCCAGGGTTAGTGGTATCTGACAGAAAAACAGAATCATAGAGTTGTTTGTGTTGGAAAGACCTTAAAGGTCATTGAGTCTAGCCATTAATGGAACACAGCCAAGCCCACCACTAAGCCATGTCCTCAGGTGCCACCTATCCACACCTCTTAAATACCTCCAGGGATTGTGACTCTACCACTGGACTGGGCAGCCTGTTCCAGTGCTTGACCACCCTTTCAGTGAAGAAACTTTTTTTCTAATATCCAATCTAAACATCCCCTGGCACAACTTGAGGCCATTTCCTCCTGTCCTGTTGCTGTTACTTGGGAGAAGAGCCTGACGCCTACCCGGCTACAACCTTTCAGAGAGTTGTAGAGAGGGATAAGGTCTCACTCTAAGCAAGAATTATGGCTGGCTTAGTTACCTTGTGTCAGGCACCGGTGGGAGTCAGGCAAAGAGGGGTCCAGAAGAGCACAGGCACATGCAGGGCATTGTGCCTGTGAGTGGTGGCTGCTGCCTCTGACACTTGTTTCTGAGCCTGGTTTTGTCTGAATTTGTAGAAATATATTTTAGAAGGCATGTGGGGCTTTTTAAAATTCTTTCGTCTTTTTTCTTGCTACTGATGGTGGCAAATGGAGAGACTGCTTTGGGCGTTTCAAATACTTTTGACTATCAGCTATATTAGGAAAGTGTTTGAGAATAAATAGTAGGCCTTCACTGCTGACATTTGTGTGGTGCATGATGTGTGTATGGGAGAAAGAGTATGACACTCAAGAAAATTATTGCTTTTCATCCTCTTAATTACTGCTGTTCTGAGGTCTAAGCTGAGGTCTAAGTGCTGTTTCTCAGTTGCTGTATGTCCAAGACAGAGTAATATAGTTCTGAGAATTAAGAGGAAATGGAAAATGATTTCTAGTTCAGACAGGTCTAATTCAGCTTCATTCCTTTTTGTCAGTCTGTCCCCTGCTTGTGAACCACCAGTGGAGTCACACACACAGGTGGGTGGTGGCATCTCTGTGCTCCCAGCAGAGCTGAACAGCAGTGGCTGCTCTGGGCAGATTGTTGCACAGCTGGACGCACCAAACTTGACGCTGCTTTTTTCTGTAGGACAAAGATTTGGGTGTGATTTTGTGAAAATTGCAGCCGAAGGTGCTCTGCTGCAGTCGTGTCCTGGTGCTCAGCAAAGGTAGTGGCTGCCCCAGAGGAAAGTTAAAACATGCTGCTTGCTCTTTTCACCATGGAGGAAGAACAGTGTAATGAAATTGGGCAAAGCCAGTGGAGCTCACCTAAGGCAAAAATAACACACCCACTAGATGAGCAATTTCTTGGAAAAGCAGACAAAACAATGGCCCATTTAACAGAATTGGACCCACTGCATGGATCTCATCATGAGCATAATTCTGTGGCCTCTCATTTAATTTTTTGTTAGTTGGTTCAGACAGGGGGAGGAAGTGCTGGACTGGTGATCTTTGGGCAAAGCCACGAGCAGGGGTGAAGCATGCAGAATTAGGCAGAGGGCACTGGCTGAGCAGAGCCGGCAGGAGCTGCTGAGCACATGCAGTGAAGACAATTATATGCTTGAAAATTAAGTGGAAAAATTAGCTTTTAAAGAAGCAGCCCACTAGGGAGAGTGAGGGTTGATGGAGTCATGTTGCTTTCCTATGAGTACAAGAAACTAAAATCCCCAGAGGCACTGGTGCTGCAGGGACAGGGAGGTTGTTGAAGCAAATGCTTTTGAGGGGAAATACACTTGGTGCAAAACATCAATATGGCTTTGAGAGTGGCCATGGCTAAGAGGTAGCAAAAGAACACCTGATGGGCACAGGGACTGGGAACAGGACGTTGGAATTCCTGTTTGTGGACTCTTGCTCCATCCCCAAAACTTTGAATATGTATAAACTTGTTCCAGATTCTTACATTCTCCCCTTCTAAGATCTGTCTTCTTTCTCTGTCTCTGTCTGTCTTCTTACTCACAAGGAATACCTGCCTGCAGACCAGTATAAAATTTGTCTGTGAATCCCTGGCAAAGTTTGTCTATGGATCCCTGACTAAGTAGCATCTTGACTGGATTAACCTTCCCCAGCCAGCAGCGGCATGTGGGAGACTGCCTTGTGTCCTCCAGCTCGTTTGGGTAGTTATTTAATAAATGAGTAAAGCTGAACTTGGGGGAGGGAGAAAAATACCTCCCAAATTTCAAGCAAATATGGAATCCAAAGTAAAACTTTTTCCCAAGATTTAAGCCATTATCCCTTTGATGGGCAATGTGTGTGTGTCACAATAAGTTGTTCAGGCACCAGGGGATGTATTTAAAGTACAGCTCTGCACAGTGTAGTGTGGAAGAGGCCTGCTAGCCTTACTGTTGCTCTTCCTCTATTAATAAGCAATGTTTTCTTACAGAGCAAGAAGAGCACTCTGTCTGCCCAGCCTGACGCTCTGGCCACCAAAACTGCAGGGTCACATTCCCTTTGCTTGTGTATGACAACCCCCCTTTTTAGAGCTAGGCTGGCACTTGAAATAAACTTCCTCAAGGTAATTGTAGGTCCTAACTTATTTTTGGAAGAGGCTTTCAGTTTTCACATATTTCTTTCTAGCAGTAGATGGCAGCAATTTTCTTAGTCCTAATCTGATAAGATCTGTACGTTAATTACTGTAAATGATTATATTTCAGTTGCCCTTTTCAGCAGTCATTATTAACTAAGATATCATCCCTGCTGTCCTCCAGTTAGTGCAGTGCTGGGCAGAGAGCAGTGTCTCCCAGGATGCTCTGTGCTGGAGAGGCAGCGTGGGACCAAATGTGGCCTCTCAGCCTTTGGTGATGTCAGCAGGCACCAGCAAGGGGCAGATCAGCCTCCAGCATCTTCGGGGTTATACTTTGGGGATAAGAGAGATATGGGAAAATGTGGGTGCCCATCCCCACCTTCAGCTGGGAGGGGAAGTGAATAGCTTGTCAAATAGTGAAGTGCACAAATGCTGTGATGAATGACTAATCAAACAAAGTCTGAAGAAAAAGAAAAGAGCAGAAACAATCTGGCTCAGAAATAATCAATCTCTGCGTATTGCTCCAAGCTGAATTTTCCTCTTTGTACGTACTGTACATATATTTCCAGAAAAGGGTCATTAGGAGACTCATTTTTAAATGAAATGTTTGTGATCAGTATAAAGGTTTGCAACAGGAGATAGAAAGTGTGAGAAATAAATTGAGAAACATTATGATATGAATCTAAAATATAATGACTTCTGTTATGTAAGCATAGAATAATGATGTTGAAATTAGGGAAGCTTCATCAACTTTGAATGAATAACTGATCTCCAGTGGACAGAGAGAAAACTGATTTTAATGATTGTTTTAAACTAACATTTGGTGAAATAAATGTTTAATGCATTAGTTCTAAACCAAATTTAAGTGCAGTGCCATGTCTTTTTCATAAGTCAAGCACTGCTGCTATTCAGCTCTTTCTCTACGCTTTTTATCTCCCAAAGTCTACAGTAAGTTGGAATTTTTAAAGTTTACGATCCATTTGAAATGTCTGATAAATACACCCCTTACTACTGCTTTTGATGGTGTGTCTGATAAATTTGGCTGTGTCATGGGAAATGCAAGTGCAAGGCCAAGAATCAGAAAAATTTATAATGGGGTAATCATGTTAAAGTCATATTAAGCTCTGTTCATCCTGAAACACTGCAGAAAAGCTACACCTGTAACTTTGCTGTCACCTGTGTTCCATTTCTTTTGGGTGTTAGAACTTACTTGCTATTTGATAACTAAAAATATGCCTGTGGTATAACACAGGCAGGTAAAGGAGACTGACCTGCCCAAAGTCAGAAAAATAATGAGAAAGAGATGGGCGTGAGGGAAGAGAAGGATCCTTGAATAGCCTGGGCATTGTCACCATTGAAATAATTGTGGACAGTTGACCTATCTAGCAAGCAAGGTAAAACCTTTTCCTTAATCATCAAAGAAAAATGGATGTAAGACGTGAGCTTGTGGGAGCTGGTAAAAATTCCTTATTCTTTATTCTTTCCTGCATCCAGGGTAAGTGACTAGTTCTAATATTATGCCTTCAATCAAAGACAATCAAGGTCTGACCACTGTCCTTTAGTACCCCAAAGAGCTCCTCCAGCACTGCTTCTGCTCTTTTCCTCTGTCTGCTTTTGTGTTGCCCTAAGTGCACTCCACGGGCGAGAGTGCTCGTGGGACTGGTGCTCCTTCTCTGGTGAAGATGTCTGCCTGCTCTCAAGTGCTCCTTCTGACCTTGCCCTGTGTCCCCTGCTGGACAGGTCACGTACACGGTGAGCAGAGCACTTGCAGAGCCACCTTTATGTCTATATAGCAAACGCCCTGCCTTCTCCTGTGGCAACAGGGCCATTTCACAAACCGCCCCCAGAAGAGAATTGCAGGCAGAAAACCCGTGCCTGTCCACTTCCAGGGGCTCTCCCAGCTTGTCCAGCTTAGGGCAGGGAGGTGAGCAGGAAGCAGTCCCGTGGCACAGGGCAAAGGGGTTTGTTTAGGAGGAGGTGGCTGGGAGGATGCAAAGTAGGAACCCTCTGCCAGGTGGGACGAGAGGGATGAGCTCAGGCACTGAAATGGCTTCTCCTGGCACTCACAGCTGGTGACAGCAGAAAGCAGAAGAGGTTGTGAGGGTCAGGTTGTTGTGTCCAAGTCACTTATGTGCTTTGATTTTTACGTCATAAGTGGGATTTAGATCTTTTATTTACCTGCTTGATGCTTCTGAAATATTCTCTCCTTGATGACATTGCCAATATAAGCACTCTAATTTTCTGAGAACAGGACATTTAATACCTAATACATTCTCTCCAGGGCCTGGATTGTAGTGATTTTGGTCGGTGAAATGCTTCATGCTTTTAAGTGATGGCTACATGTGGCATGGGGTCTGTGCTTGTCTTCTCCATGACTGCTCAGCAGGCAGGCTGCTCCCTGGAGGACTGAGCTTTTCTACCCCTCCCTGCTGCCAGCAGTGTGGTTCTCTGGGATATGATGGCCTGATTTTTGACCACGTGCAGATGCTGTGAAGGGTTTGTTTGTAGCTTTGTGGTAAGTGTGGCACAGGGATCTGTGACAGCAGGGGCCAGTTCCCTTTGTAGAGGATAAAATGTAAGTGCTCTCGTTATCAAACACGCATCACACTCTCACTGAGTGCAGGCTGCGTCTGCTGGGAAGTCAAAAGGTGGTGAGTTTGCATTAGACAAGTAAACTTGCAATAGGAATTCTCCTTCTCCAAGATCCCTGTATCCCTCATGAGGCAATCCTTCGAGCAAGGACTGTCGTGTACTACGTGACCGTGTAGCTTATCACAATAGGGCCCTGGCTCAGCTGATCCCTCTAGATACCAGCATGAAATAAATATTAATAACATGGCAGCCTTCCTGCTTACTACATTCCTGTTTCCAGCCTTCATTTTACTGATCACTTGCAGCTGGAGACATGGATGCAAAATCATCTTCTTACAAATAAGGCTAAGCTGAAAGTGGAAGGAGGCAAAAAAGGGCACTGAAATAATTATAGGCATAAGGAGGCTTTGATTTGACACAATTTTAGGTAAGATAAAACCCATTTAATTCTCAGAGCAGACTAATAAACAAGAGTGTGATAGGAGGATGTATAATAATGAATGGCACAGAGAGGGTCAGCAGGGTTGTTCCTCACTTGCAGTATTTGAAGGGAATGCCCAATGAAACTAAAGGTGACAAGCTTGAAATAGATAAATGAGTTATTTTTATGTGGTGCAAAACTTAATCTGTAAATCTCAATTCCACAAGATGCTGTGTTGTTATGAGATATGCTTAAATACAAAACTGGCGAGGTTTTTACACACTGCTCTTATTAGAGCTATTAAGTTCATTTAAAAGCAATTTAACTTCATGTTTTAGCTAGAAATCAGAAGTGGCTGTGTTTCTGAAGCAGAAGACAACTTGCTTCAAAAAATCTTACAAAACACAAAGTAAAGACTATACCAAGAACAGCATTTAGCTTTCAGAACTCTGTCTTTCCCTTGTTCCTGCTAAGAGGTGCTAAGCAGGGTAAAGGTGGATGAGGCTTGTTGAACTATGTGTTCTGAAATGACTGTGCAGGCTCAGAAATACTGAATTCACAATTGTTTTTTATACTTTCCTTGGAATCAGCTATTTTGGGAAAGCAAGCTCCCTGTTATGTTATGACATAGCAAGTGTTTTACCCTTTATCAGAGGAGGTTGTGCCTAACTAAACCTTACTCCTAAATCTTCTTTCTGGGGGGTCAGAAATCTTATGCTGGGGGTCAGAACCATGAACACATCTGGTGAAGTTTTCCCTGGAGTGTTTGGTGCTAAATTATTTCCAGTCACGCAATGTCTTTGTGGCTGAGAAGATGCAAATAATGACCCAGTGATACTCACTGTAAACTAGCAGTTTATATAACTTAATCCATTAATACAGTTATACCTGAGGTGGTGTTCACTGCACACTGCACAGCTTCACAGGAATGCCTGGGCACCTGATAAGGCAAAAAGTTTTTCTCAGACAGGTTTTGGATGGATGCAATAAAACAGAATCCTTCTGTTGCTGGAGATTCCTGATGCAGTCACTGAAATCCATGTTTAAACCAATAAAGAAGTGAAATCCATGTTTAAACCAGTAAAGAACTTGGTCATCTGGCTTGTTTTGAATGAGGAACTCCAACTGCAATATTAGTGGAGTGCTTACTTCTAAAGCTGTTATAAAGCTAAATTTTAGTCAACGAGATGTCTTCAGTCCCACAGAGACCTTTGAACTGAAAGCTTTTTTTTTTTTAAGCTTTTTATTTTCTTTTATAAGGGGGGAGATACTCCCACAGGTGCTTAGGAAAAGAAAAGAACCAGATGAAGAGGAGGAAGGTAAAATGTCAAATATCTCAACCAATCCTGCTCAGTACCAAACATGGGCATCTATTGAATATAGAAGGCAACAGAAATACTTCTGGTGTCTGTTTTACAATCAGCTAGTTTTACCCAGGGGAAAAAACAGGGAGTTCAGTGTGCTTGCACTGGTGGACATTTTAATTTTCAAGTGCAGCTGAACAATGAATTTTGATCATCAGTCTCACTAAAATTCTTACCAAATACAAATTAAGTCATTCAAAGGACTTGGGTTTGCATCTAATTATTAAAATCACTGAATTGGAAAACACTTTTCACTCTCAGTTTTGAACCTTTTGCTGCACATGAGTCATGTCACCCAAAAAAGCCATCCCACAGAGTATTCATCTGATCCATCTGGTAGTGCAAATAGTGGAGGGACTCAAAATAACAAGAAAATTGTTTACCTTTCTGAATAGGATATGAAATGACTTTCTTGCCTCTTTACAGCAGCTCAAACATTTACACAAACTTGTTAAGCTGCTTAGAGAGAGGATTATTTGTCCAGGTAATGCTTCTTTCAGTAAGTTAAGCTACAAGGAAAGCAGATGCTTGACTTCATGAAATTTGGGGGATTCTGGAGAAATTGCCTCTGGGAGAAATTTAAATAAATTAATGGAGAGCTTCTGCTTTCCTTCCTTCTCAGCCTTTATTTTAAACAAATTACTTCCTCTCTATGCAGATGGGTCTGTGTAATACTCAAAAGGAAGTTATTTAATTCTGTAAAGCTGCACCAGGTAAATGTTATTTACAGATGGCTGAAAAACTTTGTATTATACTCATTTGCCAAGACTAAGCTCCCGCATTTCACAATTGGTGGAGACGTGTTTTTAGTCATCATCAAGGCAAGCTGCAGATTGTATGCTCCTGTCTGCATCTTTTTACCCATTTTGACTGTTATCTTTCTTTGTGTTTTTTAAATGGTAACCCTGCAGGCAGTGTGCACATAATTGAAGTAAGCAATCTGCTTGTTTATCTGTGTTTTCCATTAATTAGATATCTGCAATCTAAATTTCCTACTGCAAAACATGAGGTGACAGGCTAAGGGACCAAATCTGCTTTTCCTCACCAGGCTGAGGTGCCAGTGTTGGAGAAGATGTCTCTGGAGAAGGGGCAGAGCCATGTTTGCAGTCTGAGCTGGACAGCAGGAGGAGGGTGAGCAAGTGGCGCTGGAAAAGGCTGGGGGAGTGAGCTGGGAGGCTCCTGCCCTTGGCCTCTGTGAGGGTGAGCCTTTGCGTGCTGTGGGTTTGCTGCAGGCTGCGTGTGCCCGTGCGCAGGGCACTGTGAAGCTGCAGCGTTGTCCCTGAGCAGAGTGAAATGGTGCTCCAGGAATTTCACCCCCTGCCTGAGCAGGGCTTGCAGCAGCACGGATGTGGCTCCCGGATACTTTTCTCTAGCCAGATTTCCTTTCTCCTACTCCGTTCACTGCTGACCCAGTGGCTCAAAAATTCACTTTTATAAATAACCAAGGTGCAACCCCTAAACTGATCCATGGCAGCACAGGTAATACCTAAAGGTACTGCTATTTTCTAAGTCAGCTTGGTTGTTCTCAGAGACCATTTTATTCAGAAATGGCCCAACCCTGCAGTGGTGACATATTCAAAACAGGCTAATGATCAGCTGTCAGGCTCAGCTAAGAACTCAAGAATTTGCCAGGAGTGAAGTTCCTGGGAAGAAATTGAAGAGATCTTCATGTAACAGGCAAAAGCAAACTGTTTTCAGCCTGCCCAAAAATGCCCACTAACGAGAGAGGGAATAGCCTCAGCTCTGGGTGTGCAGAATGGCAGGTACATGGAGAATTCCATAAAGGAATGGGTCAGGAAAAATGAAGCTCTGATGTAAATCCTGAGGTAATCATTAGGGAAAGCTTTGAAACTAGAAGAAACTTAGTGCTGGTTTTTGAGGTTCTTCTGACACTTTGGACTGGATCCACAACGGACAAAACTCAGCATTTTCCTATGTGCTTCGTGAGCTCAGGGCTCACTGTTTTTTACTCAAAGGGATAAATAAGTGGTTCTTTGAAGCTAATGGCCTCTTTTGCCAGTATATACATGCCATAATTCCATTGCAATCCTGTAACAGCCTCCCTGATGTCAGACTGGCCTTGTACACACATTAAGAGTTATCAGGTACTAACTGCCTGCCCAGCCCACACCTTTTCCCTCTTGCCTCCCCTCTCTTGCTCAATCATTTTTCTTTGCTTGCTTGTTGCTTGCCTGCAGTGATGGGTGTGTGCCCTTTTCCTCACTGGAAGTCTGGCAGTAAATCATATGTCTGCTTTTTTTTTTTTTTTAACATTCTGGAGCAGCTGCTCTGATTAGTTTGAAGCAGAATAAAAGACCAATAAATGGGGAGAATCCTGAAGGTAAGTACTTTATTGAGGACTTAATGTCAAGGTACAGTACACATGGAAGCTATTACAGGGACCGTTTAAAAACTGTTATCCTCTGTATATTTTAAAGGCAGGGCATAATTCAGACATCTGATTGACTGTCCTTGAATGCTGATTCTTGCTCTATAATTTTCATTTTTGAGAAACCTTGTTTTGAGACCTTTTTGAGGGCATCATACATTGCATTCATCACCCCTAGTGGATTATTTCTGCTGCCTGAGCTGCACTAGATTTGTGGGGACAATAAGGCAGAGGAAGGAATGCTAAGCTCTGTCAGAGGAGCAGTGGAAAAGTCACTTCTGTAAATTGAGGATTGCTTAAGAATTGTCTTCCCTGTTCACTGTAGAAAGTGTTATTTCTAATTTTTTTTCCTGGTTTTTATTACTCCAAGGAGGACGTGATTCAGTGATCTCTGATCCCGGCAGAGACAACACAGTCAGAGTCCCTCTCTCAGGAATGGGGAAATGACAGTGACCCCCAGGGTACCCTCAATAGGAAAAATATTGACATTCTGAAGCACTGAGTCCAGGGATTTAACACAGGGATTTAGGAAGGGTACTGGACTTGAACTGTACTTCAGAAAGCTGTCAGTCAATGATTTGTAGCTTTCAAGTTAGACTGGTGCTCTTGAATGTACTGTTGGTAGTGGTCTTTAAACTGAGTGTTCCTCACAGCAGCTCTAATAATATGGTGCTTCCTGAGACCCTTTTCCTGCCCCTCTTCCCATTTCCCCCTAGGTGCACGCTCTGTTTCCCTTGGTGTTAGCAGAGTTCAGTGTTTGACCAAGTCTGTCTTCATCCCTCCACAGAATGTTGTTGGGTTTGTTGCACGATGGGCTGGGGCGTTTGAGCAGCTCCTGCAACCTGAGGGCTTTTAATGGACAACCTCTCTGTGGCTCTCTAGGTATGCCGAAGCCCCTGAATCCTCATTAAAAAGCATGATTTTCACTCAGTTTTACATCTAATCTGCTTCCACTCCCCTTCTCATGGTCATGAGAGATGCTGACCAGGTTTTCTCCACCAGGATGCAATCTGTGCTCCACTTTTCAGTTGTTTTTATCATGTCTCCCTTGCCCCACTATTTCACACTGCTGTTTGACTCCTCTTCATGCTGTTCCCTAGCTCAGCAAGGAGCTCTGCTCCCAGCCCCTGCCCTTTTCTTAAGTCTTATGACCTCTCAGGTTTCAGACTGTAGGGTTTACACCACAAATGATGTTTCTCTGCATCTTATGAAGTGCTTGAGGTCAATGCTGTGATTCTTCTCGAGCTGAGTCTGTCTCTGATGTGCCTGCTCCAAAGCTGTGGTTATTTAAATTCCAAGAAAACTGACACGTCTGCTCTGCTTGGGCAACTGGTGCTGAACATTGATTTCCAAATGGTGGCTTCTTTATTTTGGAGGTACAAGAGGTACCCCTAGCCCTGGACAGTTCAATGGAAGCTGCACACTGGAGGTTTGATTGGAGGTGGAGGCAGGAGAGCACGAGCAGCGTGTGCCTGCATGGAGAAGAGATGTCTGTGCACTTGTCTTCCACCTGTTTTCTGACAAGGAATATTAATTCTGAAAACAGAAATTACACAAGAACTTTCAGCATTAGTGTTTCCTTTAAGACAGGGTATAACTTAATGTGTTTTGTATTTCCAAGTACTGGCATTTTTACACAGGTAGGAAAAATTTAAGTCTGAAATACACTAAACAGCTTCTTACAGAAACTCAAGCCAATTTTAGAATATTACCATGTTATCACAAGCCAAAAGCATTGGCAATCAGAGGTGTTGTTAAAACCATTAGCTCCAGTTTCTCTGACTTGTTTTGTTTTTTTCTCTTTCATAACACTCATTGTTTTTGAGGAAATGAACTCACTGACAGCTTGGAGGGCAGGACTGGCTCAGGCATAGTAAAAAAAACCCCTTACACCACTGTTTAGTTTTTGAGTCTGAAATTAAATCATATCCCTTTATTTCCATAAATGTTTCTCTTTGCAGATGTGTTGGGAGAGGGCAATTCAGTGCCTTCAAATGCATGGACAGCAGAGGATGACAAAGCCTGAAAACAGACGTCATGAAAAGTGTTTAGGCATTAAACCAGGTAAGGTTGCAAAAATGTATTTTAGCATATCTTTGCTTTGTTGACTGCTACCAATATGTTGGTCTCCTTTTTTTTTCTTTTTTAAAAAATCTCATCTTGTTTATGGGACATGCTCACTGATGCTTAAAGAGACCTTGAAACATTGACATCAGAATTGAATTACTGACGGGCTGAATTGGAGGACTTCCCTAACAGGTCACGCTGGAGCAGCCTGCCAGGTGAATGGGTGGATGTGCAGGTGTGGAAGGGCAGAGTACCCTTTTCTTGCCAAATGTATTTTATGTATGTGCCCCTAGAAAAACAAAGCAACGTCTCTTCTGCCAAATCCTGTGTTGCATAAAAGCTGCAGGATCTTTATGCCTGTGTTTACCCTCGCGGTGAAGCGAGGGCTGGAGGGGTCTTGGCACGTCAGCCGCTTTGCCGTGGCCTCGGAGGGGTGTGCTCAGAGGAGCCAGGCCAGGCTCCTGCAGCTCCCTGCTCCAGCCCTCCCCACCTGGAGCTTGGCAGGAGCTCCCGGGAGCCCCCCCCGGCTCATCTCACCCGCCTGGCTCCTCGGCACTCCCTGGCAGCCCCAGTGGTGTGCAGGGCCAGAGGACCCTCGTGCAGGCCTAGGTGGGAACAGGAAATTCTCCTTTTCTGCATGGCAGACCTGGCGCTTCTGCTTGAGTTGAAGCCCAGTTGTCTTCTTGGGAAGTAAAAGAATCAGGCTCTAGAATTCAACATTGAACTGTACATTCTAGTAATGGAGCTGGTCAACTTGAAAGGGAGACACCTGTTCACAGGCTGATCCAGGTAGGTTTAATACACGATTCATGTGTCTGTGAACAAGGATATGAAACAACACCTGAAGTTGATCATTATTATTTTTACCACATTTCTCCCCTGCCTTGAAACTCCATTTCATTTTTGTCTTCTCCTTTTATCAGCTGACCTGGAAAATCCATTATTCAACTATTCAACACATATCCCAAATATGTGTAGCGTCTGTCCAGAAAAGTAATTTGTGCATTTTTGCCATCATTTCAAGGTTTCAGATCATTTGTTGTACCCTTCCCTTCATAGTTATGATTTGCTCCATTCTGTGGTCTGAAATATGTTAATCTGAGCAGAACAGAAATGCAAAATAGGACAATTTTTACAACCAGATTTAAAACTTTTATTATTTGCTGCAAATATAAAGAAGTAAAAAAGTGCTGTATTCATTTGTTTTTTTCTAGAAGCACCAGCAAAAGAAATGTAGAGAAGAACAGAAATCTGTAATAGAAAAACATAGAAGATCAACATCAGTATTTGTTGATTTCTAGGTTTTATTTCCTTTTACTTTTTGAACTAGGTTTTTCAAACCATCCACTTGCAGAAATGTGCATTTTATGAGAACAAAATGTGATGAGATTGTTTTAGGTAACTTACCTCTTTTTCCTCAGCTTGTGGCATCTAAAACCACCCGTGCTTGTCATTTTCTCAGTAATTTCTTATCATTGATGTTAAAATATAATCTAAGTTTGCACCAAATGAGCTGTTCCAAGATGTGTTTGCCAAACTCTGTATTGCAGTGGGATTTCTGCAATTATGATTAGATACTGTCAAACAAAAATGATCTGTGGAATACAAGTGAATGCAACATTGATTAGCTCCTCTGATTCCCTCAAGAGGTTAGGAGAAGCACAACTTGCATTTAGTCCCTGTATCTCTGTTGCTGCCAGCCACAGTTGTGCTGGGAGATACAGCACGACTGGAAAGGGATGAAGGGAGGAGAAACAAGGAGTTGATGGAGGACTTTTCTATTACTAGGGGCTGATGTGCTTTAGGATGCTCTTGGTACTCACCAGAGGTCTCAGAACTGCTGAATTGATTGTTTGTATAGCTGCATCCCATCCAGAGGACAGAAATCACCAGTACAAGAGTTTGTGTGTGCTAATTATTTTTACTCCTCCCCACCTCCCTGCTTTTTTTTAGCTGATTATTGGTTCTCCCACCAAAAAGTGAAATAAACAGGCAGAGGCAGCATTTGTCTTAGTCTTGCCTGCAAAATGCCCAATGGGAAATGAAAGCATATTTCCACAATCTGTTAGTGGATTCCTGCTCCACAAACTATTCTACACATGAAAAAAAGCTCTCCATTTGAGCAGTTTCCCTAACAAGCTTCACAGTTGTCTGCTGGATTAAGGCAAAGTTAGGATTTGTGTCTGATTTTAATTAATCCCAAACAGTGCTTCCATTTCTACTGTTGACCCGTCAAGAGAAACAGGTAAATAGTCAATATCTTGTATTTTTTTACTCTTTTGCGGAACTATAATGCCTACTGCATGAAGATGTTACCTCTGCTGTAAGGCTGTCATGTTATATTTTGGGGAAGGAAATTCTTATTTACCCATCCATATACCTATGCAGAGCAGTCACTCTTCTTACACTCTGTACATGCAAAATGCTTAATAATTTTATCTTCAGCTTTCAAGCATAAAAGTGAGAAAATTACCCTATTCCAAACTTAACTACTTGTGTATGTTGTTGGTATCAAATAAGATTACTGCTTGGAAGATAGTGCATTTATCTTTCACTTGAAATAACCCAGGAGAATGTCAGATGCAAAATGATTTTTGAAATCTTGGCATTTTCTGCTGCTTTATGCTCTGTGTGTGCAACTTCAGTCAACAGCAGTGACATTATTGCGCGAGTCCCTCCAACTGAAGGGAATTGGCACTCTGTTAAAAATCCCTCCTCGCAGAGCTGAACTGGAAATATGTTACTGTGCAGCTCTGTGTTTGTCCTCTGAAAAGTGGTGATCAGAATCATGGCTGCTACCAGCCAGGCAGGATTGTCTCCTCGTCAGTTTATTCCTTCCTGTGGCAAATCCCTTACCCAGTGTTACCCGGCCGTCGATGTGCTCCGCATTCCCTTCACAGCAGGCACTCTTTGCTTTGGCTTTTGTCCCGTGTAAACGCAGCCCTGCCAAGTCCCTCTGCGCTGAGCTCCCTTCCGTGCTCTGCTGCTGCGGCATCAGCATCTCCCCTGCTCACGGCTCAGCGCTTCCGCCTCTCCCTGCGCCGGGGATGCGGGTGCTGCTGGCAGAGCACGGGGCCCTGGGCAGCAGGACGCGGAGGGGCTGGAGATGGTGGATGCAGCCCGGGCGGTGTTCCGCAGGACTCCAGCCCCGTCGTTATCACCTGGGCTGGGGGAGGCTGGGTGCTTGTGCCCGCCGGCAATGGGGTTATCTGTCAGCTTTGCACCACTGCTGAAATGCACGGCTGGCAAGGGCTGCTGGTGTTTTCAGAGGTGGATTAACTTTCAGCCCTATTTCCTCTTGCTTATGGTGGTCTCTTCTGAGCAGGAGCACACACACGCATAGTTTTCATGTGTGGCCGTATTTCCTACAGATCAGACCTGAATCTGTGCTGCTATATACCAAAGACTAGACATAAAGTCAATAAATGTGACTTTACGCAGCTGTAAATCCTCTCATCCTGTCATCTTCCCATTCAGGCAAGAAAGATGTGAGAATCATGTAGACTCAGGAGTAGAGGTCTGTGGCAAGCCTGGGGGTCTCGTGATCACAGAAGGGATGATGGTCCCTTCTGGAAATAGCTGTGTTAGTGGTAGGGATCATTAGGGCAACTTATGCCCCCTAAACTACCTTATTCCTGCTGGAGGCTGCTCACTTTGTACGCCAGCTCTTCCAAGCAAGCTGCACAGGTGAAAGCTCTAATTTCTGCTGTTTAAAGTCAAACCAAACCTTTCTCATTTGACTAAAGAGGGACAGAGTGCAAGGCACTGAAGCAGCAGATCCATCAGTCCTTGGGAGGTGAGAAGAGAGCAGCCTCAGCTGGTGGCTGTCAGAGGAGGATGTTTGACTACAATCTAATTGTTATGGATGTGGGTGAGTCCACACACAGATTGATTAAAATTGATTAAGAAAGTGTACCTGGGAACTCTTTCAAAGCTAACTGAAGTCAGTGGAAAACAATCCTTTTCACTGAATTCTCTGACATTGGGTTAAAGCCCTAGAATACCCCATCATGAATTAATTTGGTTAGCAGAAAGAAGGGAGAGATTTAGCAAATCAGGAATTGAACTAAATGAGATTTTGAGGTGATGCATTCAGTTCCTGGCTCTCCACAGACTTACTGCTTGACATTGCCCAAGTTCACTGGGTTTTTTTGAGCATCTCTTCCTAGTATGGACAGTGGAAAAATTTTTTTTTCTCCCATTTTTATCAGGGCCAACTACATTATTCTCTGTTCTTTCTCTGTGTGTGTCTACAACACACAGTGCAGCGGGGAGGTCTTAGCCGGGGTCCCTGGCCTGCTTTGCCAGACATTAAAAAACAACAACAAAAAGGAGGTCAGAAACAAAGGCCAAAGCAGGTGTCTTTACTTTTTAGTGGTACATCAGAAACTAGCCTAAGGCTTGGTGCATGCCAGGCTGTTCCTACAGTTCCTCTGAAGGCTGATCTCTTCTGCTCTGTATTCAACTCCATGAATACTCCATTCCTCTTTTCATTCCTAGTGAGCCTACCTAAAGACTGACAGCTGTATGGCAAACTACTCTTGTCTGTGAAATGGATTATTTTCCACAATAGGCTGAGATGAGATCAGAATAAGGGAAACAAAGTCACTTGTTAAATAAAAAATCAGTCAGTGGTATATTCCCCTATTTTTAATGAATAATGTATACATTCATATAGTGAGCATAATAATTAATGGTTTTTGACTTGGTATAAAATGCTGAAGAATGTCTAATGATACCACTTTATGCATTTGAAGTTCAAATATAGTTCCAAGATATTGTTAAACACAGCTTCACCTAACTGTATATTTCAGTCCATGGGATGTTTTATTTCTAGGCTTTAAATCTTTTAATTCAGCTAAAAAGTGACTTTAGTAAGTGACTTGATAAATAATTTTTAAAATAGCACTTTTACACTGTAATCATGCCAGGAGAAATGAAAGAGGAGCTGAAGTGTCAGAGGTTATAAATTGCAAAGGTTAGACTTTCTTGGTGAAGAAGTCTATGTCATCTGGAGAAGCAAGGTCTCCTGGCAACATTTTGTCTCTTTCAAATTAGCTAAAAGAATTATCCAGGCAGTAAAAATGGGCTGGTGTATTGACTTTTGTCACATTCCTGCTCTACAGTAGTTTTGCTCATTTACTCTATGTAAGAATACCCTGAGTGTGCCTGAGTCCTCCCCACGTCAGGGACTGGGAAAAGTCACCACATTTGGTTGTTCTTGTCCTGAGTTTGCTGTTCATCCCCAGCACCAACTCGAGTCTACAAAGGCTTCACAGTACGGTTATACTCACAGAAATGCCTAAAAATGCTGCTACTTCTGTCGTCCTTGTGTGATATCTAGTTCAAATTTGCTTTGTCTGTAGGTAACAAGACAATGTTTCTAATTGTATTTCTGAATATGTGATAAAGACCTGAAAGCAGAGCCGAGTGTTTTCTTGACTTGGACGTCAATAATTGCACAGATGCTGATGCGTAGCTGAGGTGAGTTGTGGGTGACTGAGCAGATCTGGCTCTTCTCAGCTGCTCTGGCTTGGGGGGAGGATGCGAGGGGATGCTAATTTCTCTGGTGAGGGTCTCCCGAAGAAGATGTTTCGCTGTGGCTGGCTGGTGTTTAGGCTTTAAGCTTCTCCCCGCTGTGTTGCTCAGCGTTTGCAGGCTCCAAAAGGTCAGGTGCAGGAGTGACAATGGCACGCCCTGTGACACAGCACCGGTCAGCCCAAGCAGTGGCACTGTGAAGTCCTGCTGCTTACCTGAGCCTGAGGTGCACTTAAAGAAATTTGGCACATGCTTTTTCTGCCTGTATCTCAGTTGCCTAACAAAAACTGTGTCCTCCTGTGAATCTGAGCAAAACGCAGTAGATTATATTCTGCATGGAGCTATTCTAAGATATTTAAAAGCGAATAAAAAGCAGCACAGGGAAACTAAAAATAACACTACAATTCTCTGGAAAACATGGATGTGCCATGTCAGAAGCAGAGTTAGGGAAGAGAAACTTAGCCAGGTCCAGTTCAAGGCAGTCTGGTTAAACTGATGCTAATGATGGTGTGAAAATGTGCAGCGGGTTTGAAAGCGGCTTTCCCCTTTCGGTGCAAATGCTGTAACCCGTGGGCCGAGCCTCCCCCTGTAACCACCGCGATGAAACCGGTGCGAGTTGTGCGGGCAGCCCGAGGCCAGGGCAGCATTGTCCGGGGCACGGGAGGAAGGGCCCCGGCTGCTGCTCCTGGAGTGTTCCCGTTCGCCTGTGACCTTCGGGAGCCCCGGCCCCGGTGTGCGCTGGCACCGTGCGCAGCCCCCAGCACGGAGCAGTTCAGTGCCGTCTGTCCCGGTCCGCGCCGTGCCAGATCCCCTTGGAAGGCACCGACCCCCCCGCAGCCCTTCGCTGACGCTCCCTCCGTCCCTCTCTCGGCTTTTTCTTCTGCCGAGATCGGAGCCACGCGCGCGGCCGCGCGGGTCCCCGGACAGCCCCTTCCCCGCCGGGGCCGGACGGGGCTCTGGGGCCTCTTCTGCCCGCCGCGGGCGCGGCGCGGGCGGTGCC